>CM051005.1:3335796-3340796 GCA_027704905.1 Muraenolepis orangiensis | reverse complement strand
ACGCTCCACCGTGCACGCTCTTCTGTGCACGCTCTTCTTCCGTGCACGCTCCTCGGCCGGTTGCTATGGATTCACACGTGTCTCACCGGCACGGCCTTGAAAAGACAAGACACCAGAATCCAGCTGGAAACACACAGAGAAGACCAGTGATGATGACATGAAGCTCTGTACCATCTAACCCCTACCTGCTCCTTAATGACCCGTCTCTGTACTGTCTAACCCCTACCAGCTCCTTAATGACCTCTAACCCCTACCAGCTCCTTAATGACCCGTCTCTGTACTGTCTAACCCCTACCTGCTCCTTAATGACCTGTCTCTGTACCGTCTAACCCCTACCTGCTCCTTAATGACCTGTCTCTGTACTGTCTAACCCCTACCTGCTCCTTAATGACCTGTCTAACCCCTACCTGCTCCTTAATGACCTGTCTCTGTACTGTCTAACCCCTACCTGCTCCTTAATGACCTGTCTCTGTACTGTCTAACCCCTACCTGCTCCTTAATGACCCGTCTCTGTACTGTCTAACCCCTACCTGCTCCTTAATGACCTGTCTCTGTACTGTCTAACCCCTACCTGCTCCTTAATGACCCGTCTCTGTACTGTCTAACCCCTACCTGCTCCTTAATGACCTGTCTCTGTACCGTCTAACCCCTACCTGCTCCTTAATGACCCGTCTCTGTACTGTCCACCCCTGAATATGTATATAAATATGTAGGTAATATATATCTAGAATACGTACAGACAGTGTGAAGGTCCCCCGGTTCACCACCAGGTGTGCTGTTGATTAACCCTTGGTTACCTTGACAGGTAACCTCCAGGTGTGTGGTGGTGCCGGAGGAACCTTTTTTAAGAGTGGACCACATGTGTCATGTGTCATGTGACATGGGTCATGTGACATGGGTCATGTGACATGGGTCATGTGACATGGGTCATGTGACATGGGTCATGTGACATGGGTCATGTGACATGGGTCATGTGACATGGGTCATGTGACATGGGTGGGACAGAAGACATGATTGAGGGTTTGATGGCCTGCAGTGGGAGGACCTCCAATCCGATCACTCCGTCTTTAAGTCGAGGTCTGTGATTGGTTGTGAAACAGCCGTCGCCTGATGGTGGGCTCAGCCAATGGGGAGCGTTGGCTGCTTAACCCCCATTTCCCCGGAGACGGTGATGTCATTGGGTCACTGGTTCAGTGACTCCGTCAGGACACCACTCCTCCACCAGGTGTGATGTTAGTCCATCACAAACCTGGCCAAAAACAAGGCCTATTTAAACAGTCATGACTGTCATCCCCGCGGAGGTTAGCTAGCATGACTCATTGACACAGTAGTACAGTCAGATGCTAGCTGACACCCCCCCCCACTCCCCGCGCGGCTTCGCTAGCATGACCGGTTTAATGCCGCCGCAGAGTCAGATGATAGCTGACCCCCATCACCGCGGGGTAGCTAGCATGACTCTCTTTACGCCACGTTTTACACGGACCACGAACGCGGTCAGATTTAAACAGAAAGAGTTTGGCTAGCGTGACCCGTCTGTTTCTATAGGTTCATGTGACGGGGTGGCGGGGGCCGACGTTAGCGGGCAGAAGACTTAGCGTTGTGTAGCACTCGGGCCGTGCTAGCGGCGGTGGCGGCGGCAGCGCACAATGGCGCTCTGTTCCAAATATGCTGTTTGTCACACAGAGACGCCTTCAACGCATCAATGCTCTGTTGTCTCGACGCCTCAACTTTATCCCATTTCTTACGCAACTGGAGGCGTCACACACACACACACACACACACGCACACTGAAACCCACTCACACACACACACACACGCACACTGAAACCCACTCACACACTCACACTGAAACCCACTCACACACACACACACACTGAAACCCACTCACACACACACACACACTGAAACCCACTCACACACACACACACTGAAACCCACTCACACACACACGCACACTGAAACCCACTCACACACACACACACACACGCACACTGAAACCCACTCACACACACACACACACACACTCACACTGAAACACACTCACACACACACACACACGCACACTGAAACACACTCACACACACACACACACGCACACTGAAACCCACTCACACACACACACACTGAAACCCACTCACACACACACACACACACTGAAACCCACTCACACACACACACAGTGGGACACCAGACAGACTGACGGAAACAGTTCAGTGAGCAGGAAGATCCACAACAATAAAACCATGACTTCATGTGTTCCTATATAATATAATGTGTGTGTGACTGCATGCATTTTGTGTGTGTGTGTGTGTGTGTGTGCATGTGTGTGTGGATGTTTTTGAAAATGTGTGTGTGTGAGTGCGTGTACGTGTGTGTGTGTGGACATATGTTAGTCTGTTTATACATCATCTTAATGAGATCAAAGGCAGAACAGTTGTAACCCATCTTCATGTCTGCAGGAGGTCTTAATACAACCAGAGACACGGCGACCATCTTCCCCTCCCGATACAACCCCATAGAACTTTATTAACACGCTGTCCTCTCCGCTGACATGTAGCGCTTCTGTCGCTCGGTGTGAACAGAAGCTAACTTTTCTCTCTTCAATAGAGAGACATAGATGGAGAGAGAGAGAGAGAGAGAGAGAGAGAGAGAGAGAGAGAGAGAGAGAGAGAGAGAGAGAGGGTGAGAGAGAGAGAGAGGGAGAGAGAGAGAGAGAGAGAGAGAGTCACTGACAGACATAAAAACAACGTGTGTGAGTGAGCGAGCGAGCAGACTCCGCCATCCCTCTGCTCACACACGCACACGCGCACACGCACGCACACGCCAGCTGCACGCAGCGTTCAGTCAACATATCTCTCTCTATAATTAGATATCAGATCACCCTGTAAAGCCCGTCCAGGGTTCACTATCCACTACATCTCTCTGTAGGAGCAGAGGGACCGTCCCACAGCCCGCTGACCAGCCCGGGTCACGGGGAACATGGTTGTGTAACACATTATTATTATGTATAACATATGTTTATAATATAACATATTTAATATATATTAAAGAACAGTTACTATGACTAGCGGGATACGTGTTGATAAAAAAAAAAACTCGGTTTATATTGATATTTCTAAGAGCTTTATCCTTAAGACGATGCCTCTCCTCTCCTCCCGTCTGGGGTCACAACCTCTTTCGCTCCGCGCGTTCTGTTTCTGCGCGCTCTTATGTCGGTGCGTATTTGCGCACACGCACACACACGCACGCGCGTGCAGGCATAAACATGCATGCGCACACACGCGCGTGCACGCGCAAACACACGCATGCGCACACACGCGCGTGCACGCGCAAACACACGCACACGCACGCACGCACACACACACACACACACACACACACACACACACACACACACACACACACACACACACACACACACACACACACACACACACACACACACACACACACACACACACACACACACACACACACACACAGCGGCGCGGCGGAGGAGCTGGAAGCGCGCTGGACTTCCTCGCAGTGGCGCGGGAGACGAGTCTCCCCCCCGTTTATATAGCGCTCTAAAAATAGAGCCGTCCTCGTCCAACGGGAGCGAGCGGCGCCTCGGCGACGCGCCGCCAATCGCATCGCGCCGGACGAGCCACGGGATTGGCCAGGGGCCGCGCGGTGGGCGGGCGCAGTGCGCCAGCGCGCCCATTGGCCGGCGCGTCGGCGCGTCAGGTGCTCACGTGGGTCAGAGAGTGTGTGTAATTTTGAATCGGGGGAAGTTTTTACTGCGAGCCGAGGAGACTTCACTGTTGGCTGTCGGTGCGCGCCACGCGTGTTCTCTCGCTCTCTCCGCCCCCCTCTCTCTCTCTCTCTCTCCCCCCTTCCTCGCTCTCTCTCTCTCTCGCTCGGTGCGCCCCTCACTCACTCACTAACACACACACACACACACACACACACACTCTGCGCGCCGCCGCTCTCTCCACCACCCGCACGCGTCACGTCACGGCTCATAGTTGGGTATCGAACCAAGGAGCCCCCGGACCAGGGACCGCCCGGATCAGGGACCGCTCGGACCAGGGACCTCCCGGACCAGGGACCGCTCGGACCAGGGACCTCCCGGACCAGGGACCTCCCGGACCAGGGACCTCCCGGACCAGGGACCAGGGACCTCCCAGACCAGGGACCAGGGACCTCCCAGACCAGGGACCAGGGACCTCCCGGACCAGGGACCTCCCGGACCAGGGACCAGGGACCTCCCGGACCAGGGACCTCCCGGACCAGGGACCTCCCGGACCAGGGACCTCCCGGACCAGGGACCTCCCGGACCAGGGACCTCCCGGACCAGGGACCTCCCGGACCAGGGACCAAGGACCATGGACGTGATCCCGATGTGCAGCATCTTCCACGAGCTGCAGATCGTTCATGACACCGGATACTTCTCCGCGCTGCCGTCGCTGGAGGACTACTGGCAGCAGGTACGGTCCAGCACCATCACCACCACCACAACCATCACCACCATCACCACCACCACCACCATCACCACCATCACCACCATCACCACCACCACCACCATCACCACCATCACCACCATCAACACCATCAACACAATCAACACCATCAACACCATCAACACAATCACAATCATCAGAATCATAATACACATTTTGAAGAAGCTTGCTCAGCGCGCAAATGTCACGTTTTTTATTATTATTATAAGATCATAATATTATAATTATGATCTTATGATCTTATTCAGTCAGTGTCTGCAGCCCAGCGATAAACGCACTATTGTTGAGGTTATAACGCACTATAGTCTAGATGATAGTTGGTTATAACTGTATAGTTTTGGTCAATAGTTGAGGTCATAACTCTATAGTTTATGTCATAACTCTATAGTTTATGTCATAACTCTATAGTTTATGTCATAACTCTGTAGTTGATGTTATAACTCTATAGTTTATGTTATAACTCTACAGTTGATGTTATTTAGAGAGTAGCAGAGTTGT
>CM051005.1:3318296-3330796 GCA_027704905.1 Muraenolepis orangiensis | reverse complement strand
AACACCTGGGGGATGTGACTGCGTTTGTAAGTGTGTGTCTGTGTGTGTGTAAGGGTGTGTGTGTGTGTGTGTGTAAGGGTGTGTGTGTTTCTAAGTGTGTAAGTGTGTGTTTGTGTGTGTGTGTGTGCGTTTGTAAGTGTATACGTGTGTGTTGAGTGTGTGTGTGTGTGCGTCTGTGTGTGTGTGTGTGCGTCTGTGTGTGCGTCTGTGTGTGTGTGCGTCTGTGTGTGTGTGCGTCTGTGTGTGTGTGTGTGTGTGCGTCTGTGTGTGTGTGCGTCTGTGTGTGTGTGTGTGTGCGTCTGTGTGTGTGTGCGTCTGTGTGTGTGTGTGTGTGTGCGTCTGTGTGTGTGTGTCTGTGTGTGTGTGTGTGTGTGTGTGTGTGTGTGTGTGTGTGTGTGTGTGTGTGCGGGGGGAGGGTAGTACCTGGCGAAGCAGTGATGACATCACGATGTTCAAACTAATGTTCAGACGGAGCCTCACATGCTGTCAATAGTTTGACCTCCAACATGAGGGGGAGGTAAGGAGAGGGGGAGGGAGAGGGGGAGGGAGAGGGGAGGAGAGGGGAGGGAGGGAGGGAGAGAGAGAGGGAGAGGGAGGGAGAGGGAGAGAGGGAGAGGGGGAGGGAGAGTGAGAGAGTGAGACAGAGGAAGAGAGGGAGAGAGAGGGAGAGCGAGAAAGGGAGAGAGAGCGGGTGAGGCAGAGAGAGAGAGAGAGAGAGAGAGAGAGAGAGAGAGAGAGAGAGAGAGAGAGAGAGAGAGAGAGAGAGAGAGAGAGAGAGAGAGAGAGAGAGAGAGAGAGAGAGAGAGGAGAGAGGGAGCAAGGAGAGAGAGGAGGAGAGAGAGAGAGAGAGAGAGGGGGAGAGGGTGAGGGTGAGGGAGGGAGAGCTTGTTTCCCCTACAAACACTACCAGTGCACCATGGGAAAATAAAAGCACTACATCCAACTGTAAATACCAGAGAGAGTTCCCTGGGAATCCATTGTTGAGCCCCATCTCTGTTTCACAACTGAAGGCCCCGGCCCTGCGGCGGCAGCTGGGCGACCCCTTAGCGACATTCCCCGCATTCCTGGCTAACCGCGTTAGCCGCTGGGGCTAATGGCTCTCCCACAACTTTATTATCCCCCCCTCCCATTACATAAGGTCATTGGCTCGCCTAGCTCCTCAGCTAGCCGCTAGCCACATACCGACTGGGTCACATGACCTCCCGGGGCTGATCTTGTGACCTCCTTCCCCTGCTCCTCCTCCTCCTCCTCCTCCTCATCAACTTAGCAGATGGCTGAAAAAACCTTCTCCTTCTGAAATGTGTTTCAACAATTATCTATATGTCAATGATCTATATTACAGTTACAACAGTTTTCTATATGATTAGATTGATTCAGTTTCTTCTTCTCTTAATTCCATAACTGTAGTTTTCCAAACACATACGGTTCACTCTACTCTATAACTGACTGTTATAGACCGTCAGGTGTAACACCTCCAGGTGTAACACCGCCAGGTGTAACACCTCCAGGTGTAACACCTCCAGGTGTAACACCGCCAGGTGTAACACCGCCAGGTGTAACACCTCCAGGTGAAACACCGCCAGGTGAAACACCTCCAGGTGTAACACCGTTAGGTGAAACACCTCCAGGTGTAACACCGTCAGGTGAAACACCACCAGGTGTAACCCCGCCAGGTGTAACACCGCCAGGTGAAACACCGCCAGGTGAAACACCGCCAGGTGAAACACCGCCAGGTGTAACACCGCCAGGTGAAACACCGCCAGGTGTAACACCGCCAGGTGAAACACCTCCAGGTGAAACACCGCCAGGTGTAACACCGCCAGGTGAAACACCGCCAGGTGAAACACCGCCAGGTGAAACACCGCCAGGTGTAACACCGCCAGGTGAAACACCGCCAGGTGTAACACCTCCAGGTGTAACCCCGCCAGGTGTAACCCCGCCAGGTGTAACACCGCCAGGTGAAACACCGCCAGGTGTAACACCTCCAGGTGTAACCCCGCCAGGTGTAACACCGCCAGGTGTAACCCCGCCAGGTGTAACACCGCCAGGTGTAACACCGCCAGGTGAAACACCGCCAGGTGTAACACCGCCAGGTGAAACACCGCCAGGTGTAACACCGCCAGGTGTAACACCGCCAGGTGAAACACCGCCAGGTGTAACACCGGCAGTTGGGCTGAGGTCACTCAGGTTATTTCAGGTATTAAAGTAATTAAGTATTTAAGTATTAAAGTAATTAAGTATTAAAGTAATTAAGTATTAAAGTATTGAGTCTTAAGTGCAGTCAGACTGCTGCGCTATTGTGTGCTAGCTATGTGTGTGTGTGTGTTTTGGGTTTTGGGTTTCATGGTGTGTGTGTGTGTGTGTGTGTGTGTGTTCTGGGTCTCATGATGTGTGTGTGTGTGTGTGTTCTGGGTCTCATGATGTGTGTGTGTGTGTGTGTTTGGGTTTCATGGTGTGTGTGTGTGTGTGTTTTGGGTTTCATGGTGTGTGTGTGTGTGTGTTTTGGGTTTCATGGTGTGTGTGTGTGTGTGTGTGTGTGTGTGTGTGTGTGTGTGTGTGTGTGTGTGCTGTGTCTCATGATGTGTATGGGTGTGTGTGTTCTGGGTCTCATGGTGTGTGTGTGTGTGTGTGTGTGTGTGTGTGTGTGTGTGTGTTCTGTGTTGTGTGTCTCATGGTGTGTGTGTGTGTGTGTTCTGTGTCTCATGGTGTGTGTGTGTGTGTTCTGTGTCTCATGATGTGTGTGTGTGTGTGTGTGTGTGTGTGTGTTCTGGGTCTCATGGTGTGTGTGTGTGTTCTGTGTCTCATGGTGTGTGTGTGTGTGTGTGTTGTGTGTCTCATGGTGTGTGTGTGTGTGTGTGTGTGGTGTGTGTGTGTGTGTGTGTGTTCTGTGTCTCATGGTGTGTGTGTGTGTGTGTTCTGTGTCTCAAGGTGTGTGTGTGTGTGTGTGTGTGTGTTGTGTGTCTGGTGTGTGTGTGTCTCATGGTGTGTGTGTGTGTGTGTTGTGTGTCTCATGGTGTGTGTGTGTGTGTCATGGTGTGTGTGTGTGTCTCATGGTGTGTGTGTGTGTGTGTCTCATGGTGTGTGTGTGTGTGTGTGTTGTGTGTCTCATGGTGTGTGTGTGTGTGTTGTGTGTCTCATGGTGTGTCTCATGGTGTGTGTGTGTGTGCGTGTGTGTTGTGTGTCTCATGGTGTGTGTGTGTGTGTTGTGTGTCTCATGGTGTGTGTGTGTTGTGTGTCTCATGGTGTGTGTGTTGTGTGTCTCATGGTGTGTGTGTGTGTGTGTCTCATGGTGTGTGTGTGTTGTGTGTCTCATGGTGTGTGTGTGTGTGTCTCATGGTGTGTGTGTGTGTGTGTGTGTTGTGTGTCTCATGGTGTGTGTGTGTCTCATGGTGTGTGTGTGTGTGTGTGTGTGTGTGTGTGTGTGTGTTGTGTGTCTCATGGTGTGTGTGTGTGTGTGTGTTGTGTGTCTCATGGTGTGTGTTGTGTGTCTCATGGTGTGTGTGTGTGTGTGTTGTGTGTCTCATGGTGTGTGTGTGTGTGTCTCATGGTGTGTGTGTGTGTGTGTGTTGTGTGTCTCATGGTGTGTGTGTGTGTGTGTGTTGGTGTGTGTCTCATGGTGTGTGTGTGTGTGTGTTGTGTGTCTCATGGTGTGTGTGTGTGTGTTGTGTGTCTCATGTGTGTGTGTGTGTGTTGCAGGTGAGAAGCCCTACCACTGCTCATGGGAGGGTTGTGAGTGGCGTTTTGCGAGGAGCGACGAGCTGACGAGACACTTCAGGAAACACACGGGGGCCAAGCCCTTCAAATGCACCCACTGTGACAGGTACTATATCAACTATATATCAATATATATATCAATATATATATCAATATATACCTGTAGACACCTTGATGTATATACTTATCATTAGTTCAGGTGAATATATGTACTAAATATACTATATATCAATATATTTACCTATAGACACCTTTATATATATATACTTATCATTAGTTCAGGTGAATATATGTACTAAATGTACTATATATCAATATATACCTATTGACAGCTAAATATATACCAATATATATCAATATATACACTTATATATCGTAAAAAAAGTTCAAAACGTTGTCCATTTTGTGGTCCAGGTGTTTTTCCCGCTCAGACCACCTGGCGCTGCACATGAAGAGACACGTCTAAGATGGCCGCCGCCGCCGTGACAGCTGCTCCTGGCGGTGCGCCCTGACCTGAGAGGAGGGAGGAGGAGGTGGAGGAGGAGGAGGAGGAGGAGGTGGAGGAGGGAGAGAGAGAGAGGCACCTCCTCCTCCCCGTGTGTGTGTGTTTCTCCTGGTCGGCGGAGGACGGGTTCTCCGTTCCCGTGTGGAAGCTGCGTGGCCCCGGGACCCCGGAAGACGCGCTGCTTCTTCTTCTGTGGTGTTTGGACGCTTTTGTTGTTGGACGAAGGGGGAACCGGGAGGGAGGTCCTGTCCCCCCGCCCGGGAGGGAGGCCAAGCCCCCCCCGCCCGGGAGGGAGGCCCTGCCCCCCCCCGCCCGGGAGGGAGGCCCTGCCCCCCCCGCCCGGGAGGGAGGCCCTGCCCCCCCGCCCGGGAGGGAGGCCAAGCCCCGCCCCCCACCGGGAGGGAGGCCCCGCCCCCCACCGGGAGGGAGGCCCCGCCCCCCACCGGGAGGGAGGCCCCGCCCCCCGGCGCCAGCCTGCTCGCCGCCGTGTGCATGAAGACTGTCCACCGGACGCCCCGCGTGGGCGGAGCTTGCACGCTTTTGTTTTGGAATCGGCCAATGAACAGGAAGGAATCAATGGACCCGCCCCCCGGTCGGGGGAAGGGGCGGAGTGTTGGGGGAGGGGGAGGGGGAGGGGGAGGGGGAGGGAGGGTCCATTGTAGATGAGTGAGTGAATGAGAGCTGAAACGTTGTGTTTTACTGTTTGGTGGTGCCGTGGAGGCCAGGAGGTCAAAGGACACTAGCGCCCCCTGGCTGTCTGGAGGTCAGAGGTCACTAGCGCCCCTATGTGTGTGTGTGTGTGGGGGGGGGGGGGGGGGGCTGTGTTCTTGTTTAGTGCAGCTATTATTATTAAATGTGCAATTTTTTTACGTAAGCCTGTCTCTCAAAAAAAAAACATTTAAAAAAAAATAAAGCTTCTCAAAAGGCTTTGAGAAGCTCCTCCTCCTCCTGCGGTCCGTCCTGTAGGCTCCGCCTCCGAGGAGGAGAACTCACGAACGGCCTTCCGACGGGACGACCCCCGAGCCCCGGTTGACCTCGGGGGCCCAGAGCAGCTAGCTTGTGGTCGCTGTGGGATGGTCTTCTCTCACTGTTTGTTAAAGCCGCTATCGCTATAGCAACCGGTTCTTGTTGTTGTTGTTGTTGTTGTTGTTCTCTCTGTGGACGCACTGTTGACCCAACCGATGCCTTACATACGTGGCCTTGTCCCGACACGCACACACACACACACACACACACACAGGCTGTCCCGACACGCACACACACACACACACACACACACACACAGGCCTTGTCCCGACACGCACACACACACACACACACACACACACACACACAGCACACACACACACACACACACACACAGGCCTTGTCCCGACACGCACACACACACACACACACACACACACACACACAGGCCTTGTCCCGACACGCACACACACACACACACACACACACAGGCCTTGTCCCGACACGCACACACACACACACACACACACACACACACAGGCCTTGTCCCGACACGCACACACACACACACACACACACACACACACACAGGCCTTGTCCCGACACGCACACACACACACACACACACACACACACACAGGCCTTGTCCCGACACGCACACACACACACACACACACACACACATACAGGCCTTGTCCCGCAACACACACACACACACACACACACACAAAGGCCTTGTCCCGACACGCACACACACACACACACACACACACACAGGCCTTGTCCCGACACGCACACACACACACACACACACACACACACACACACACACACACACACAGGCCTTGTCCCGACACGCACACACACACACACACACACACACACACACACACACACACACAGGCCTTGTCCCGACACGCACACACACACACACACACAAACACACACACAGATACAGGCCTTGTCCCGCAACACAAACACACACACACACACACACACACACAGGCTTTGTCCTGCCAAACACCCACACACACACACACACAACACACACACACACACAGGCCTTGTCCCACAAAACACACACACACACACACACACACACACACACACACACACACACACACACACACACACACACACACACACAGGTGGGGTTGTTATTCAATAGATTTCTTCAGGTTCTCAAACCGCTGCACCTTTGACCTTAAGTCTCAGGTCGGTCTCCAACGGGCTTCTCAATAATAATAATAATAACACATATAGAAACAATTAAACGATTAAATACACAAATAAATCAATCAATCAATAAATACATTATCAGCTTCACCACGACTGCCATTTGGACCTTTCTTCCCGCCGTAGTCGGTCAGCGTCCTCCCATCCACACGTTCACTCAATCAACCAATCAGAACCAAGTTCTCCTTCCTTCTAGAACACGGGGAGAAGTGAGTAGGGGAGACACGTGGAGAGGGGTCGGACCCTCGACTGAGAGGAGAGGGGAGGAGGGGAGGAGGGGAGGAGAGGGGTCGGACCCTCGACTGAGAGGAGAGGAGGGGAGGGGAGGAGGGGAGGAGAGGGGTCGGACCCTCGACTGAGAGGAGAGGAGGGGAGGAGAGGAGGGGAGGAGGGGAGGAGAGGGGTCGGACCCTCGACTGAGAGGAGGGGAGGAGAGGAGGAGGAGAGGAGGAGGGGAGGAGAGGAGTGTGCGGTCGAGGCCCACTAGGAGGAGAGGGGAACTGGTTGAGAAGGTCTGACCTGGTTCAGAGACCAGCCCGGACCCGGAGGAGTTCCAGGGCTCAGACCTGGCTGGCCTCCTGGTTCCACCTCCTGGTTCCACCTCCCTCTCGCTCTCCAAACGCTGACTCTCTTGTCTCCGGACAGGAAGCCTCGGGGGGCGGCCGGCGCTGTTTGATGAGCGGGGAACCGATTTGAGGGGAAAACCGGTTTGGGCCGAAAGTGCTGTGTGAACTGGTTTGGTTTCAAAGCCCCAGGGGGGGGCGGAGGAGGAGAGATGGAGGCTGTGTGGAGGCTGGTCTGAGGTCAGGGGCCCCGTGTGTACCGTGGAAGCACACACTCTTTTTCGGCGTACGCGCGCACGTGTGTGTGTGTGTGTGTGCGTGCGTGTGAGGACGCAGAAGCAGCTGTGTGTATTACTACATGTACTGTGTGTATTACTACATGTAGTACTGTGTGTATTACTACATGTAGTACTGTGTGTATTACTACATGTAGTACTGTGTGTACTACTACATGTAGTACTGTGTGTACTACTACATGTAGTACTGCGTGTACTACTGTGTGTAATACAACACGTAGTACTACATGTAGTACTGTGTGTATTACTACATGTAGTACTGTGTGTATTACTACATGTAGTACTGCGTGTACTACTGTGTGTAATACAACACGTAGTACTACATTTGGTACACCTGAGCTGTGTGTAAGATGGCGGTTGATGAAGCCCAACTGTTCCTTCTATTTCTTTCTACAACTGAGAAATCTTCAAAATGCAAAGATTTGTACAACTGTAAACTAAGATGATTTTGTAAAGGAAGATTATATTTTAAAGAAGGGGGTGTGGGACCAAAAAACAAAAGTAAAAAAAAATAAATACTAATAAAGTGTTTTTCTACGGGCCGGAGGAGGAGGACGAGGCGTGAGTCCAGTGAGTTGTAGAAGAGACGCGCTGCATTCTCATCCTCCGCTGCTCCTGGGAGGACTTTTACTTTGAAGGACAAAATGGTGGACGGAGCTCAAACAAGCAAAAACACAACAAAAAACTAAAAAAGCCTAATTAAGAGCGCGGGTGGCCGATAAAGAGAACAGCAGCAAGTGGAAACCAATTTAAGAAAACAACGTCATCATTTTGAAATGTGAATTATTCTCGGAGAGAGAGATGACATTAACGGCGGTTTGCATCCCGGTGGCCAAAATGTGTTTTAATTATTCACCATAAAAAACGTCTTTCTTTGTACACCATCTTTGGCTAAGAAAAAAAACTTGATTCGATTTATTCGAGTGAAATTATAAATAGGAGGTTATATTTTTATTTGTTTTATGGCTTAACAAAATGTTTTAATTTGAAATTGTTTTGTAAAAAAGTTTCTGTATGAATGTATTTTTTATTGGAAAATAGATTAAAAAAAACTTATTGGAAAAAAAATCGGGGTTTTGTGTGTTTTATTTTAGACTATTGGTTCTTATTTTGTAGGAGCATTAGATCTATAGCAATAGTCTAGATATTTAAATAACTATCTTATAGAAACTAGACTAGACTATTTTGCACCAGAATTCTGTGAACAATAAATAAATAAGTAATTCTTAATTCATGGATTCCAGTAAATCAAGGCTGATCTAAAGCAGGGATCCTCAACCAGGGATCAGACCTCTAGGAAGAAGTCTGCTAATGACCTTCATGTTTTAACCTTAACGTGTTTCAGTGGTTCCACTTCAGTGACTTTAGTCCCAAATGTTGCAGGTGTTTTGTTCACTCCATAAAGTACATGAAGTATTTTGGATTAAGGCAATGATGGTGATCAGATTCTGATTGAGATGTGGTTTATTATGTGGTTTATTAATAAGGTACAGTTATAGTAGTATAGTAGACTATAAGTGTACGGTACAGTTATAGTAGTATAGTAGACTATAAGTGTACGGTACAGTTATAGTAGTATAGTAGACTATAAGTGTACGGTACAGTTATAGTAGTATAGTAGACTATAAGTGTACGGTACAGTTATAGTAGTATAGTATACTATAAGTGTACGGTACAGTTATAGTAGTATAGTAGACTATAAGTGTACGGTACAGTTATAGTAGTATAGTAGACTATAAGTGTACGGTACAGTTATAGTAGTATAGTATACTATAAGTGTACGGTACAGTTATAGTAGTATAGTAGACTATAAGTGTACGGTACAGTTATAGTAGTATAGTAGACTATAAGTGTACGGTACAGTTATAGTAGTATAGTAGACTATAAGTGTACGGTACAGTGAACAATGAACAGTCAAATGTTATCAACAGCTCCAAGGATGTGCTCAAAATGACAGGAATTATGCAGGTGACACAAATGACAAGAATTACTAAAACAAATCCACATTGACATGTATAAATATAACCGTATAACAGTATAACTATCAATATAAAGTGTTAAGTGTGTGGTGTAGTGCAGATAGGCTGTAAAGCAGTGGTCAATACATTTTAACTACTTAATAACTTCTTAATAACTATTACTACTACTGTTATTACCGAATAACTAATGAGTCCAGTCGAGAACCACCGGTCTACACAAGATTTGCAAGGCGATCAGATCAAGATCATTAAACCGTTTAAACCCTTGGTCTGAGACCCATGGCGGTACCTAGTCATTAGGCTCAGAGGAATGTGGCACACTTTTGTTCACCTTTGACCCCTGAAAGAACATTGGTAGCGTGTCAAGCCGGGACACAGCTGGTCTGTGGGCTGATCTGATCCAGCTGAGCGCGCTGCTCGCTGGTTCACTGCCAAACCAGGGACCAGCACAGGCCTTCTGTGGGCTGTTTCCATGGAGATGTCCTCTTTTATTCAGAGGTATCCTTGACGGACTTAACAGTGCTCTGCGAGGATATCAGCCAGGATATGAAAATATAAGTATATGGTGGGACTAGTGTACTGTATGTACTAGTATTTCTGGTCCTTACTTTATTGAGCAGCAACAAGCAACAAACTATATTTAAAGGGGGGGGGGGGGGTCTCGTCTGTCTGTATCTACTATAACAGACCAGACCGATTAGGTTCTCCAGCTGGTGGATCACCTTGAGACAGACCTGTAGGTTCTCCAGACGGTTCTACCTTAAGACAGACCTGTAGGTTCTCGAGCTGCTGGTTCTACCTTGAGACAGACCTGTAGGTTCTCGAGCTGGTGGTTCTACCTTGAGACAGACCAGTAGGCTCTCCAGCTGGTTCTACCTTAAGAGAGACCTGTAGGTTCTCCAGATGGTGGTTCTACCTTGAGGTTCTGTGGAGGTCCGACCTTGAAAACAAGCATCTTCACATTCACAGCCACACGTTGGGAGGAACCTAGGGAATGACATCATTCAAGGTTGACCCATAAAACAGCACACACACACACACACACACACACATACACACACACACACACACACACACACACACACACACACACACACAGAAAACTCCCAGCCTGTAAAACACAACTGGCCAATCCCCTCTTATGGAAGCGTTGTTGGTCTCCTGGGTTTTAAAACCACTGATGCAGCCCTCCAGTGGGAGGCCAGTTATCCTAACCAGGGGTTCCCAACAGGGGCTCCGCGGCCCTGTTGGGGCCGGTCCACTGCAAGATACAAGATACAAGATATTTTATTGGCCAATTTCATACATTGGACATTGGAATGCTTACTCCTCATTCCCTCCTGCAGTATACATCTCCACAACAATACCATAAAAATATTAATAATATATACGATAAAAATAAACAAAAAAAAGAGCAGCAAGTGACTATTAAATGATATGTACATGTGTTGAATGTACATGTTTTTATACAAAAATCGTCAAAAGCATTTAAAGTGCCAGTAGTGCAGCAGCATCATGAATACAGTGCAGTACAGAGCAGTAACTGTGATGAGTCCAGAAGGTCCAGCAAAGTATGATAGTGTAATGTTAATGACAATGTTATGAAAGTGAAAGTGGCAGCACTCCTAGCAGGTCAGTAGGTCACTGCCTGTGGATTAAAACTATCCTTAAACCTGGTAGTCCTTGCTGTACGGATGCTGCGCAACCGGCGACCGGATGGTAGGAGGAGAAGAGATGGAGCCCAGGGTGGTTACAGTCCTTAGTGATGGACATGGCCTTCTTCTGACATCTGGTCCTACAGATCTCCTCAATGCATGGAAGTGCACACGCCATGATCTTCTCTGCCGTCCTCACGACCCCTTGGATGTGTTTCTTGTCCTGTTCAGTGGTGTCTCCGTACCACACGGTGATACTGTGTCAGGACGCTCTCTACGGAGCCACGGTAGAAGTTCACTAGCCACCTCTGGCCTATTCCGCTTCTCCTGAGGCACCGCAGAGCATAGTGTGGGACTGAGGCAGCAGCCTTGGGGTGCTCCGGTGTTGAGGACCAGAGTGGATGAGATGTTGTTCCCAATCTTCACCACTTGAGGCCTGCCCGTCAGGAAGTCCATAATCCAGTTACAGATGGGAGCCCCAGACCTAGGTCCCTCAGTTTCAGGACCAGCTTGGAGGGAACGATGGTGTTGAACGCCGAGATGAAGTCAATGAACAGCAGTGTTGCCTGTTTACACATCAAGTTATAACATTATAACATACACATCAAGGTCGGTGGTCTTGAATACACTCCAGTCAGTGATTTCTAGCCCCCCCTGCAGGTGTAGTACGGCATCGTCTGTCCAGCGACGCGCGTTCTTTACAACTGTGGGCGTGGACTTCAACTCTCAGGGCACGGAGGCGTGGTCTGATTTGCCGAAAACCGGCGGCGCAACAGCGCGATAAGCGTGCTTAATGGTGGAATAACAGTGATCAAGAGTCTTGTTCTGTCTGGTCGGACATGAGATGTGTTGATAGTATTTTGGTATTACCTTTTGGTGAGTGGTTAAAGTCCCCCGCTACAACTTTACACCTCACTGTAAAGTTGGTCCAATGCGATGTTCCATCAGCCCGCGGTTGGAGGTTAACTGCCAACATGAGAATAGTGAAGATTTCCCTTGGCAAGTAAAAAGGGCGACACTTGATTGTCAGTAACTCCAGATTGGATGAGCAATATTGTGAAAGCATCTGCAGGATCAGACCAAGAAACGGACCGAGTACAGAGTGAGAACTGGTACTTTAAAAAAGGTGCCAGTTTACCTCCTGGTCACTGCCGAGGTGTCCTTGAGCAAGGCACCAGACCCCTCCACTGCTCCCCGGGCAGCTGGATATACAATAGCTGATACCCACTGCTGCTAATACTAGGATGGGTTAAATGAAGAGAAACACATCTCACTGTGTGTGTACATGTATGGGACCAATAAAGAGGATTCAATCCTCCAGATTTAGATTTAGTCTTACAAGATTTAGATTTGAGTTTGTTTGTTTTGCCAAACAAAAAGTCGCTGAGTCATTGTTAAGTTAAGACCAGAACTAAAGAGTTAGCCTCAGCGTTTATCCTTTATTATGCCTTGGCACTACAATATTTATCATAGTAATAGAGAAAGATACAACATTAGTTCCTAACTACAGCGTTAAGCTAAAATTCTAAATGATAACCGTATAACATTAGTTCAGAGGAGAGCGTGTAGGGTATTGGGGTCGTAGG
>CM051005.1:3300796-3310796 GCA_027704905.1 Muraenolepis orangiensis | reverse complement strand
CTGTCTCTCTCTGTATCTTTGTCTGTCTGTCTCTCTCTGTCTCCGTCTGTCTCTCTGTCTCTCTCTGTGTCTGTCTCTCTCTGTCTCTCTGTGTGTCTGTCTCTCTCTGTCTCTCCCTCTGTGTCCGTCTCTCTGTCTCTCTTTCTCTATCTGTGTCTGTATCTGTCTCTCTGCCTGTGTCTCTCTATCTCCGTCTCGCTGTCTGTCTGTCTCTCTCTGTCTGTCTATCTCTGTCTGTGTCTGTCTGTCTGTCTGTCTGTCTGTCTTTCTGTCTTTCTGTCTCTCTGTCTGTCTCTGTGTCTGTCTGTCTGTCTGTCTGTCTGTCTCTCTCTCTTTCTGTCTGTCTGTCTGTCTCTCTCTCTTTCTGTCTGTTCATTTGCAGAGCAGCAAATGAATGTCCCCTGGAAGCCTGCGAACGCCCCGAATATCAAACATGGCCGCCCACCGCCTCCAACATGGCCGCCCACCGCCTCCAACATGGCCGCTGGGGAGGCTGCATTGTTCTCCACATCTTGAACTTCTGGTGGAGGATCCTCAGGAGAGGGAGTGTGTGTGTGTGTGTGTGTGTGTGTGTTTGTTTGTCGAGTCCCTGCCTCACAGATAATCTCTCTCTCTCTCTCTCTCTCTCTCTCTCTCTCTCTCTCTCTCTCTCTCTCTCTCTCTCTCTCTCTCTCTCTCTCTCTCTCTCTCTCTCTCTCTCTCTCTCTCTCTCTCTCTCTCTCTCTGGGAGTTGAGGTCTTTTGAAACAGAATCGCAAAACAACTGTCGGCTAATTGGCAAGAGAAGGGAGAGAGAAACTACAAAGTGACACACACACTCACATATACACAAAGATACACACATAGAGACACACACACACACACACACACACAGAGACACACACACACAGACACACGCACATATACACAGAGACACACACACAAACACACACACACACACATACAAAGAGAGACACACCTACACACAAACACACGCACATATATATACACAGAGACACACACACAAAGAGACACACATGCGCACATATAGAGACACACACACAGAGACACACACACGCACATATACACAGAGACACACACACAGAGACACACACACACACATATACACAAAGACACACACACACATACAAAGAGAGACATACACACACACAAACACAAGACACACACACACACACACACACACAAACACACAAGACACACCTACACACACAAACACACGCACATATACACACACAAACACACACACACACCCACACACACAAACACACACACACACACACACACACAGTGGCAGGCTGTATAGTTCTCTCTCTATTGTTTAATTTTTCATTTCGTTTTTCTTTGTTTCAGCGAAACACAGAAAGAGAAAGAATCTGGTTCCTGAAAGACAGGAAGTGACCGCCTACCGATATGATACGGAGAATATATTGATTTTATATGGATGATATATTGATATTGGTAATATATGATATTATATACTTAATGTATTGATATTTTATGGATAATATATTGATATTATATGGATAATATATTGATATTATATGGATAATATTTTGAAATAATATGGATAATATATTGATATTTTATGGATAATATTTTGAAATAATATGGATAATATATTGATATAATATGGATAATATATTGATATTATATGGATAATATATTGAAATAATATGGATAATATATTGATATAATATGGATAATATATTAATATTATATGGATAATATATTGATATTATATGGATAATGTATTGATATTATATGGATAATATATTGATGTTCTAAGGATAATATATTGATATTATATCGATAATATATTAATCATATGTTGATATTATATTGATCATATATTGATTTTATATGGATGATATATTTGATATTGGTAATATATTGATATTATATACTTAATGTATTGATATTTTATGGATAATATATTGATATTATATGGATAATATTTTTGAAATAATATGGATAATATATTGATATAATATGGATAATATATTGATATTATATGGATAATACATTGAAATAATATGGATAATATATTGATATTATATGGATAATATATTGATATTATATGGATAATATATGGATGTTATAAGGATAATATATTGATATTATATCGATAATATATTAATCATATATTGATATTATATTGATCATATATTGATCATATATCGATAATATATTGATCATATATTGATATAATATCGATAATAAATTGATATAATATCGATAATAAATTTATATTATATCGATAATATATTGATATCAGTGGTGAACCGTCAGGGCCTTCAAGGTATTCAGAGAAGACCCTGGAACCCTCAGATGAAACAAACCAAAAAATCGAATTAATAAAATTAATAAAATTGAATAAAATTTAAATAAAATTAATAAATGAGAATCGTATCTGTGTTGTTGATTTGTTTGTCTTTCTCGGTCCATGCACGACGCATTTGAGTGGTTTTGTGTTAGAAAAAAAATGCAACCAATCAGATATTTTTCTGGGTTGCTGGGAAGAATATCCTTCAACCAAGGTACTCTCTGTCCTTGAGCGAATGTCCTGGCCCTTAAACTGAATGAGAGCGTACGTTTGGATTGACAATTTGATCAACCAATCATATATTGATTTGTAGCCAATGGGCGTATTGTTTCTGATTTCCCCACGGTTCCAGGGTACGCTAGAAGACCCGTTAGTTCACTGGCTCGAGACAGAGGATCTAGCTTAGTGCTACGTAGCAATTCATTTGAAGTTTTATTGGTTTATTACAATTATATTGTGTATTGATCTTAGTATAGTAGAGAGTCAGTGTATGGAAGTCGGGCAAATCAGCAGTACATCGCTCTAGCTCAGTCCGACGGGGGTGACCCGTGTCGGACACATTCAGGGCAAAGTCCCGTCAATCTGGGGCTCTGGAGGTCGGGCAAATCAGCGGTACATCGCTCTAGCTCAGTCCGACGAGGGGGCCCCATGTCGGACCCGACTCAGCAAAGTCCCGGTCCCTCTCTGGAGCCCTGGAGGTCCCGCAACAATAAACCCCATTGGTTCATTGTTTTATTGGCCTCTTTAAGTGAACATCATTGGTGAGTGAGACTAATTAGTCTTTGCTGGTTTTGCCGCAGTGTTGAAGTTCAAGTTAGGTTTATTGTCACTTCACAGTTTAAGCAATGAGTGAAAATCGTATGTGCAAAACCTGACGACAGACAGCAGTTATAAAAAACTGAATAGAATAAAAAGAAGTAAAAAAGTACAAAACTGTATAAGTTAAATATATAAAAATGCATTATATAAAATGCAATATATCAGCACAGAAAAAGAGCTATATATATATATAAATCAATGTAATAAAATATAAATTGTTGTATGCTATACACCCTTGTTCAGCAGCCTGATGGCCTGACTGTGGAAGCTATCTCTGAGTTTGTGCGGCACTTGATACTGCGGTATCGCCTGGCTGACAGTGAGTACAGTTGGTGGCTGGGGTGGGCAATGTCTTTATGATGCGTTTGGCCTTGGCCACGCAACGCTGGTTGTATATATCCAGGAGGGAGGGGAGCTCACCTCCAACCATATACTGGTCCATCCGCACCACCCTTTGAAGCGCTCTGCTCTCAAGTGCGGTGCAGTTCCCGTACCGGGCGGTGATCCACCCTGTAAGAACACTCTCCATGGTGCCGTTATAGAATGTTCTCAGGATGCGGGGTCCATGCTGAATTTCCTCAGACACCTGAGGAAATACAGGCGTTGTTGGGCCCTTTTCACCACGTGTGTGGTGTGCGTGGACCATGTGAGGTCCACGGAGATGTGCACGCCGAGGAACTTGAAGCTGCTGACCCTCTCTACTGCAACACCGTCGATGGAGATAGGGCCGTGCTCTCCTCTCTGCTTCCTGTAGTCCACGATCAGCTCCTTGGTCTTCTTGACGTTGAGGGCGAGGCTGTTCTCCTGGCACCACTGCTCCAGCGATCCGACCTCGCGATCCGTAGGCTGTCTCGTCATCGCCGGCGATCAGGCCCATCACTGTCGTTTCGTCAGCAAACTTGACGATGACGTTGGAGCTGTGCATAGCCATGCAGTCGTGGGTGTAGAGGGAGTAGAGGAGAGGGCTCAGCACGCATCCCTGGGGGGCTCCCGTGTTGCGGGTCAGTGGCTCTGAGGTGGTGCTGCCCATCCTCACCACCTGGCGGCGGTCCGACAGGAGGTCCAGTATCCAGCTGCACGTGTTGCATCTCGTTGAGCTGGTTGTTGCATTTTGTTTCCACACACTTGTTGAATGATTAGTTAATGGCTGTCTTGAGTTTGTTAAGCATTGTGGTGCATTTAAACTGAGAGTTTTGACTTGATCTTTCTTTGCATTGGTAATTGTTACGAAGGTGTGGTTGTGTGGCAGCCATTTGTCTATGAAACCTAATAGTCCTAGCTGAGTGGAGTAGGCCCTAATGGTGTGTGACCATGTAGCTACAGTACAGTACCAGTACAGTCATTCATCGATAGCCTGTGTGTGGTGGTCTGTGTTGGTCTGTTACTTCACTACATGGACTCTGCTTTGACAACTATGGTCAACTTGTAAATTGGCTGCAACAATCTGATCTTCCTAAATGAGATAAGGCATAAAGTGTCTGACTAGAACAACCGGGGGGGGGGGTTGGTCTACATGATTGATATTATATGGATTATATAGATTATATATTGTGAGACTACATATGGTCTTAAACAGTAAAGTGACGTTCTGAACTCACCAGACGGTTCTCGATGTTCTATGATGTTCCTTAGCCCACTGAGTCTTTAGATCCACAGTATCAGAACTCTGGTTGTTTAAGCATGTATTGAAAGCACCGATCGTCAAGGCTACAATATCAAAGTGTTTCGTGTTATCCTTTAATGCTTTACACTTCCCTATTGTAGACCAGACCTGATTTCTTTATTTCTTTATTTATTTGTGTATTCTCTATAGTTTCACTTGATACTGTTGTGTCCATTTTGCACAGACATTACAAACAATACTAGAATACTAGAATACTAATTGATACAAACAACACTAGAACAGACTCCACCATGTGGAGGTCATGTGATCCAGACTATTAATAAATGGACTGAGCAGAAAGCTCTGATTCTCTCTATATGTATATCTCTATATGTATATCTCTATATGGATATCTCTATATGTATAACTCTATATGTATAGCTCTATATGGATATCTCTATATGTATCTCTCTATATGTATAGCTCTATATGTGTAGCTCTATATGTATAGCTCTATATGTATCTCTCTATATGTATATATCTCTATGTATATCTCTATATGTATAACTCTATATGTATATCTCTATATGTATAGCTCTATATGTATAGCTCTATATGTATAGCTCTATATGTATATCTCTATATGTGTATCTCTCTATATGTATATCTCTATATGTATATCTCTATATGTATAGCTCTATATGTATAGCTCTATATGTATATCTCTATATGTATATCTCTATATGTATCTCTCTATATGTATCTCTCTATATGTATATCTCTATATGTATAGCTCTATATGGATATCTCTATATGTATCTCTCTATATGTATAGCTCTATATGTATAGCTCTATATGTATCTCTCTATATGTATATCTCTCTATGTATATCTCTATATGTATATCTCTATATGTATATCTCTATATGTATAGCTCTATATGTATCTCTCTATATGTATAGCTCTACATGTATAGCTCTATATGTATATCTCTATATGTATAACTCTATATGTATATCTCTATATGTATAGCTCTATATGTATATCTCTATATGTATTTCTCTATATGTATAGCTCTATATGTATAGCTCTATATGTATATCTCTATATGTGTATCTCTCTATATGTATATCTCTATATGTATATCTCTATATGTATAGCTCTATATGTATATCTCTATATGTATCTCTCTATATGTATCTCTCTATATGTATATCTCTATATGTATAGCTCTATATGGATATCTCTATATGTATCTCTCTATATGTATAGCTCTATATGTGTAGCTCTATATGTATAGCTCTATATGTATCTCTCTATATGTATATCTCTCTATGTATATCTCTATATGTATATCTCTATATGTATAGCTCTATATGTATCTCTCTATATGTATAGCTCTATATGTATAGCTCTATATGTATATCTCTATATGTATATCTCATATCTCATATGAAATGAGCTTCATCAGGACGGAACCTTTCTGCCACGTCGCTCGGTTTGTTTTATCGCCTGTGGATAAACAGAGACACCGACACCCACCCACCCACACACACACACACACACACACACACACACACACACACACACACACACACACACACACACACACACACACACACCCACCCACCCACCCACACACACCCACACCCACACCCACCCACACACACACACACACACACACACACACACACACACACACACACACACACACACACACACACACACACACACCCACACACACACCCACACACACACACCCATACACACACACACACACACACACATACACACACACACACACACACCCATACACACACACACCCACACATACACACACACACACACACACCCATACACACACACACCCACACACACACACACACCCATACACACACACACCCACACACACACACACACACACACACACACACATACACACACACACACCCACACCCACACACAGTATACACACATCAAAATGACAAATGAAGCTGACCCTATATTTGTTAGAGAGAGAGCGAGAGAGAGCGATAGAGAGCGAGAGCGAGAGCGAGAGAGAGAGAGAGAGACTCTCATTACTTCCTAATATAAATATTGACTATTTAGTCATTTACCTGACAATGGAATCCAACGTGACTTCATGCAGGTTAGCTTCTGTTCAAACTGCCGACACTGGGCTTTGAACACACAACCTTCCACGGGTCCACAGATACACAAACACATCCAGATGCGTGTCATGTGACACGGAGAGACCTTCAGAGCGCGGACCCATTCTGTGTTTATGTTGGTGGCTCCGGGTTCTGCTTTGTGTACGCCGGTCGTCGCTAACGCTTTCCTCTTATTACTGAGACCCTCAGTGGGAACACCAGCCTGTAGCGCCACCTAGCCCACCTACACTCATATACATATATAAAGCATATACCCAATGTGTATAAATATACAGAATAACTCATATACTGTCGAAATCTAAATCTGGAGGATTGAATCCTCTTTATTGGTCACACACACACACACACAGTGAAATGAGTTCCTCTCCATCTAACCCATCCTATATGTTGTTACTGACTATTTGACGGGTCGTCCACAGTTTGTCAGACTGCAGGACTGTGTGTCTGACACTGTGGTCAGCAGCACTGGTGCTCCACAGGGAACTGTTCTTTCCCCATTCCTGTTCACCCTGTACACCTCAGACTTCCAATACAACTCAGAGTCCTGCCATCTGCAGAAGTTCTCGGACGACTCTGCAGTTGTTGGTTGTGTCAGCGAGGGAAACGATGAGGAGTACAGGGGCGTCGTGGACTCCTTCGTTGAGTGGTGTGAGCTGAACCATATGCAGCTCAACACTGACAAGACGAAGGAGATGGTGGTGGACTTCCGCAGGAGGAAATCCACACCCACACCCATTTCCATCAAGGGTGTGTCCGCTGAAGCTGTCCAGGAATATAAATACCTGGGAGTTCATCTGGACAACAAACTGGTCTGGGCCAAGAACTCTGAGGCGGTCTACAAGAAGGGCCAGAGCCGTCTTTACTTCCTGCGGAGGCTCCGGTCCTTCAACGTTTGCAACAAGATGCTGAATGTGTTCTACCAGTCGGTGGTAGCCAGTGCCATCTTCTCCGGTGTCGTGTGCTGGGGAAGCAGGTTGAGATCAGCAGACGCCAACAAGATCAGCAGGATTGTCAGGAAGGCTGGCGCTGTCCTGGGGGTCCAGCTGGACTCCTTGTTGGTGGTGTCTGAGAGAAGGATGCTGCGCAAGCTGCGTAGTATCCTTGACAACAACTCTCACCCTCTCCATCAGGTGCTGACCTCATATAGAAGCACCTTTAGCAACAGACTCATTCCACCCAGGTGCACCACAGAACGCCATAGGAAGTCCTTTCTTCCTGTGGCTATTAGACTCTATAATTCCTCTACCTCGGGTCGTGAGAGGGACAGTGGAGACTCAGTGACCTGAGGCCAACGTACTTATTTTTATTTTTATTTTATTTTTGGTCAACGCACTGTAATCATCTCATTGTACTTTGCACTGCAAATTCTATTTCAATTCCGAATTCACTTTTCACTTTTTCACTTTTTCACATGTCACTTTTCAGTCGAATTATTTATTAATATATTATTACTGCCAATTTGCACTATACGTATTGTTGTGTATTGTATATACCTACGTACTACTGTTATAATACTGTAATTATCTTCACTTATCAATACATTTAGACTTCATTTAGAATTATTTTAACTATTTTTGTTTATAATAGTTTTTATTTTAGTTAGTTGTTGTTTTGTTTTTTAGCTTAGGTTTTAGTATTCTTGTGTGTGCATTTATTCCCCCTGTGTCAACTGTTGCACCTTAATTTCCCTCGGGATTAATAAAGTTTTCTGAATCTGAATCTGAATCTAGCATTAGGAGCCGTGGGTAGCAGCTATTGTTTATCCAGCTGCCCAGGGAGCAGGTAGGGGTCTGGTGCCTTGCTCAAGGGCACCTCGACATTGGTGGCCCAGGGGTTTCAGAACCGGACTTGAACCGGCGACCTTCCGGTTCCCAAGCCAAGTCCCAACAGACAGCTATCCTGCCGCAGAATATGTATATAAATATAAATATATATAACGTATATCAATAATACAAAATTATGAATATATATGTCGTATGTATGTATAATACACAAATATAAGTATGTATAACACATATACCGTATATGTTAAATATATATAAAATGTATAAATATAAAATATAATATATAATATATAATATAAATATATAGAAGCCATAGACCGTGTATGTATAGATAGATATACTGTATATATATAAAAATATAAATATAAAGAACGCATTTCCCCTACATGCATAAGATTGTAGATTCTTCATGTTGCCATGTGTAACCAGAACAATGGGAAGCCTCCTCCCCATCCACTCCCACTGTATGAATGATTCACCACAGAGACAGACCAATAAACCTGTCTGAGGACACACGTGTGGAGGATGGGGCAAAAAGCACTTTTAAGTGACTGTAGTGCAGCACCGCAGTGAGTGAGTGGCAGCAGCGTTCTGAGGCAGCGATGAGGTCATGGTTTCTCGAGGAGCGATGAGGTCATACTTTCAGGGGAGCGATGAGGTCATACTTTCAAGGGAGCGATGAGGTCATAGTTTCTCTGGGAGCGATGAGGTCATACTTTCAGGCGAGAGATGAGGTCATGGGTTCTCGTGGAGCGATGAGGTCATACTTTCAAGGGAGAAATGAGGTCATGGGTTCCATGGTGCAATGAGGTCATGGGTTCTCGGGCAGCGATGAGGTCAAAGGTTATCGTGGAGCGATGAGGTCATAGTTTCTCAGGGTGCGATGAGGTCATAGGGTCTCGTGGAACGATGAGGTCATGGGTTCTCAGGGTGCGATGAGGTCATAGGGTCTCGTGGAACGATGAGGTCATGGGTTCTCAGGGTGCGATGAGGTCATAGGGTCTCGTGGAACGATGAGGTCATGGGTTCTCAGGGTGCGATGAGGTCATGGGTTCTGTGGTGCGATGAGGTCATGGGTTCCCAGGGAGCGATGAGGTCATGGTACCCGAGGAGCGATGAGGTCATCGTTTCTCTGGGGGGATGAGGTCATACTTTCAGGGGAGAGATGAGGTCATGGTTTCTGTGGAGCGATGAGGTCATAGTTTCCCGGGGAATGATGAGGTCATGGGTTCTCCGGGGAGCGATGAGGTCATGGGTTCTCCGGGGAGCGATGAGGTCATGGGTTCTCCGGGGAGCGATGAG
>CM051005.1:3259861-3282361 GCA_027704905.1 Muraenolepis orangiensis | reverse complement strand
GACAGATGAGAGACAGACAGACAGACAGACAGACAGACAGACAGAGAGACAGACAGACAGACAGAGCGACGGACAGATGGAGAGACAGACAGACAGACAGACAGACAGACAGACAGACAGACAGACAGACAGACAGACAGAGAGACAGACAGATAGAAAGACAGACAGACAGACACGTGTATTTGCGCAGGGCGGCTAACGGACACACTGATGCAAATCCCTTTTAAAAACAAACGTCTCGAGCGACCAACTCAACTTAATTGACGCGTTGTCCTCGCGCTCCGCCCCGCTGGTCCTCACGGGGGGAGAGGAGGAGGAGGAGGGGGGAGGGAGGAGGAGGAGGAGGAGGAGGGGGGAGGAAGGAGGAGAGAAGGAGGGGGGAGGAGAGGCGTGACGTCACGCCTCCCCTATAAAGTCCCCGGGCAGGCAGCGCGAGCTACGGCACTGCTTTCACACACAAAGAGTGAGAGAGGCGCGAGGACCCATACGCACACACACAGTCTCTCTCTCTCTTTTACTCGCGCACACATTCTGATTCATACAGTCTGACGTTTGACAACAACAACAATAACAACAACAACAACAACAACAATAATAATAACGCTAACGGGTTTACCGCCGGATAGAAACGTCTCGCGCTGGTTTTTTTGGGGGAGATTCTGACACATCTGAACGGACCTCGGACCTCTCGCGCTGGACGGCGGCGCGCGGATCTACTCCCCAGAGAGCGAGCGGAGCGGAGCGGCGCGCGGTGTCCGTCGGGTCTGGGATGAGTCGGCCGGCGGAGCTCCGCTAACCGGCGGACCGGACGCTCCGCTCACTTCTTGGGACCGAGGAGAGCGAGCGAGGAGAACCCGACCCCCGCAGCGCCGTGTTTTGACCGTGAGTGTAACGATGAAGCGGCGCGCGCCGGGCTGCTGGTGGTGGAGCGCGGCGCTGCTGCTGCTGCTGAGCGGCGGCCGCACGGACGCCGCCAAGCCGCCGCCACGGTGCCAGGAGATCTCCGTGCCGCTGTGCCGCGCGGTGGGCTACAACTACACCTACATGCCCAACGCCTTCAACCACGACACGCAGGACGAGGCGGGCCTGGAGGTGCACCAGTTCTGGCCGCTGGTGGAGATCCGCTGCTCGGCGGACCTGCGCTTCTTCCTGTGCAGCATGTACACGCCCATCTGCCTGGAGGACTACCGCAAGCCGCTGCCGCCCTGCCGCGGCGTCTGCGAGCGCGCCCGCGCGGGCTGCGCGCCGCTCATGCGGCAGTACGGCTTCCCGTGGCCCGACCGCATGCGCTGCGAGCTGCTGCCGGAGCTGGGCGACCCGCACACGCTCTGCATGGACTACAACCGCAGCGGCGACGCGGCGGCCGCCACCACCGCACCGCCCCCCGCCGAGCCCACCCGCCGGCCGCTCAAGCCCTACAACCCGCGGAAGAAGAGCGGCTACGGCGCGCGGGGGGGCGGGGTCGTCCCCGGGAAACACAAAACCGCGGTGTCGTCCTCTTCCTCCTCCTCCTCTTCCTCCTGCGACCCCGGGTGCCGCTGTCGCGCGCCCATGGTGGCGCCGGCGCCCGACGGCCCGCCGTCCGGCCGGGCGCCCCGCTGCGCCATGCCGTGCTACGACCCGCACCTGACGGCGGAGGAGCGCTCCTTCACCGCCTTCTGGCTGGGCCTGTGGTCGGCGCTCTGCTTCCTGTCCACCGCCGCCACCGTGGCCACCTTCCTCATCGACATGCGGCGCTTCCGGTACCCGGAGCGGCCCATCATCTTCCTCTCCGCCTGCTACATGTGCGTGGCGGCGGGCTACCTGGTGCGGCTGGCCGCGGGCCACGAGCGGGTGGCGTGCACGGGGGCGGAGCCCCGGCACGTGCGCTACGAGGCGGGCTCGGCGCTCTGCACGGCCGTCTTCCTGCTGGTGTACTTCTTCGGCATGGCCAGCTCCCTGTGGTGGGTGATCCTCACGCTGGCCTGGTTCCTGGCGGCCGGTCTGAAGTGGGGCCACGAGGCCATCGCGGGCTACGCCCCCTACTTCCACCTGGCCGCCTGGCTGCTGCCCAGCGTCAAGTGCGCGGCGGCGCTGGCGCTGGGCGCGGTGGACGGGGACGCGGTGGCGGGGATCTGCTCGGTGGGGAACCGGAACCCGGCCGCGCTGCGCGGCTTCGTGCTGGCGCCCCTGGTGCTCTACCTGCTGGCGGGCTCCGCCTTCCTGCTGGCGGGCTTCGTCTCCCTGTTCCGCATCCGCTCCGTCATCCGGCGGCGGGGCGGGGCCGCCCAGACGGACAAGCTGGAGCGGCTGATGGTTCGCATCGGCGTGTTCTCGCTGCTCTACACCGCGCCCGCCTCGGTCATCGTGGCGTGCTACGTGTACCAGCAGCACGGGCGGCGGGGCTGGGAGGAGGAGGCGGCCCGGGGCTGCGGGTGCGGGGGGGAGGAGGGGGACGGGGAGGGGGGGGAGGGCGCCCGGCGCTCGGACTACGCCGTGTTCATGCTCAAGTACTTCATGTGTCTGCTGGTGGGCATCACCTCGGGGGCCTGGATCTGGTCCGGGAAGACGCTGGAGTCGTGGCGCCGCTTCCTCACGCGCTGCTGCTGGGGGGGGAAGGCGGTGGGGGGGGGAGGGGCCGGGGGGGGAGGGGCGGGCGGGGCCGGGGGGGCCGGGGCCGGCTCGGCGTACAGCGAGGTCAGCACCGGGCTCACCTGGAGGTCAGGCACCGCCAGCTCCTTCTCCTGCCCCAAGCAGATGCCCCTGTCCCGGGTCTGAGGGCCTGGGGGTCAGGGGTCAGGGGATCAGGGCGGCTCTCCATCACGGGGACGGGTCATGAACCATGGACTGGAATTGGAATTGAAACCAGTTTGACGCACACGACCTCTGACCTGAGCCTCTGGGTCTTAACACAGGGAGATGGTACACTGAACTCTCTTCTTAAAGTGCTCTGATCAGCGCCTTACCGTCTGGTGGGTTTGCCCACGCGTGTATTTGTATTTATATAATTATTTGTAGTGTACATTTTATATGAACATTTGTTTTTATGAGGTTGTAAATATGTATAAAGAAGAGAAATCCACTTTGATAGAAGATCTTTATTTTCTAAATAAAAACTACTTTTATGGATATTTTAAGTGTAGCCCGTGTGTCCTGGTGTAATTCCTGCAGTTGTGAAAATGTGTGTGTGCGCGCCATTGTGTGTGTGTGTGTGCCGTTGTGTGTGTGTGTGTGTGCGACGTGTGTGTGTGTGTGCGTGTCCCTGTGTGTGTGTGTGTGTGTGTGTGTGTGTGTGTGTGTGTGTGTGTGTGTGTGTGTGTGTGTGTGTGTGTGTGTTCTCTGTTCCACTAAGTTATTGTTGGCCAGAGTCCACCCTGGAGGTTTGCTGAACCGGTTTGAAATGTAAACCTGTATAAATGGTTCCAGCTAATTAGGGGAGGTTGTGCTCACACACTGCTGTGCCTCACTATAGGTACTATAGTAGTGACCTCACTATAGGTACTATAGTAGTGACCTCACTATAGGTACTATAATAATGACCTCACTATAGGTACTATAGTAGTGACCTCACTATAGGTACTATAATAATGACCTCACTATAGGTACTATAGTAGTGACCTCACTATAAGTACTATAATAATGACCTCACTATAGGTACTATAGTAGTGACCTCACTATAGGTACTATAATAATGACTTCACTATAGGTACTAAAGTAGTGACCTCACTATAGGTACTATAATAGTGAGGTCACTATAGGTACTATAGTAGTGAGGTCACTATAGGTACTATAGTAGTGACCTCACTATAGGTACTATAGTAGTGACCTCACTATAGGTACTATAATAGTGACATCACTATAGGTACTATAGTAGTGACCTCACTATAGGTACTATAATAGTGACGTCACTATAGGTACTATAGTAGTGACATCACTATAAGTACTATAATAGTGACGTCACTATAGGTACTATAGTAGTGACATTACTATAAGTACTATAATAGTGATGTCACTATAGGTACTATAATAGTGATGTCACTATAGGTACTATAATAGTGAGGTCACTATAGGTACTATAGTAGTGACATCACTATAGGTACTATAGTAGTGACATCACTATAGGTACTATAGTAGTGACATCACTATAGGTACTATAATAGTGACCTCACTATAGTAGTGAGGTCACTATAGGTACTATAGTAGTGACATCACTATAGGTACTATAATAGTGACCTCACTATAGGTACTATAGTAGTGAGGTCACTATAGGTATTATAATAGTGACATCACTATAGGTACTATAATAGTGACATCACTATAGGTACTATAGTAGTGATGTGACTATAAGTACAATAGTAGTGACATCACTATAGGTACTATAGTAGTGACATCACTATAGGTACTATAATAGTGACCTCACTATAGGTACTATAATAGTGACATCATTATAGGTACTATAGTAGTGACATCACTATAGGTACTATAGTAGTGACATCACTATAGGTACTATAATAATGACCTCACTATAGGTACTATAGTAGTGAGGTCACTATAGGTACTATAATAGTGACATCACTATAGGCACTATAGTAGTGAGGTCACTATAGGTACTATAGTAGTGATGTGACTATAAGTACAATAGTAGTGACATCACTATAGGTACTATAGTAGTGACATCACTATAGGTACTATAATAGTGACCTCACTATAGGTACTATAATAGTGACATCATTATAGGTACTATAGTAGTGACATCACTATAGGTACTATAGTAGTGACATCACTATAGGTACTATAATAATGACCTCACTATAGGTACTATAGTAGTGAGGTCACTATAGGTACTATAATAGTGACATCACTATAGGCACTATAGTAGTGAGGTCACTATAGGTACTATAATAGTGACATCACTATAGGTACTATAATAGTGATGTGGCTATAGGTACTATAGTAGTACCTATAGGGACGTCACTACAATAGAACCTATAGTGATGTCACTACTATAGGGACTGTAATAGTGACAATAGTAGCGACATCACTATAGGTTCTATTGTAGTGACCTGTAGGGAGACCTCACTATAGGTTGTCCCTCCCCCCTCCCTCTGGTCGGTGACCTTCATTGGATCAGGAAGGTTAGAAAGGTAAGCTAATGATTTTCACGGCCGGTTAACTAGTGCTAGAGGATCATTAGTTGTTCAAAGTTATTTATCCACAAAAATAACTAATTAGTTCTTCTGTTTATTGTCTCCATAAAACTAACTAATAATTAGTTGTTTTGTCGTCACAAAACTAAGTCATAATTAAAACAAAAGACTAAATGACTTAGCTAGTTAATTAGCTAGTCATTGAGTCCTCGTTTGGAATGAATCCAACGAACAGCCGTAGAACTGAGGTTCATCTTTTAAAAACGGATTATAAACTGCATTAAAAATGCCCATTACCGAATTGTCTTAAAGGTGTCACATCACACCTCCTATACTCCTAGACAGCCTAGGATGCAGTCGCAGTTCGCATTAAAAAATAACTAACGAAAAACGACTGAACGTCCTGATTGTATTCAACTGACCGCTAGGTAAGTGCTTTAATATATATAAATATATATATCTATATATAGATATATAGATATATATTAGTTGGCACTAACACAACCAAGAACATGCATGCCATGACACGGCTCTCATTTACACGAATGATTAGATATATAACTCTATATTAATAATATTCGACTTTAAGTTCTGACTGCGACGACCATTGCGTGTTGATGACGTTCGCCCGCCACCTGGTGGCCAAACACTGAACAACAACAACAACAACACGCGTGTGTGTGTGTGAGTATCATCTATTATATGTTAGATTCTTTATGGAATGACAAAGTGGTCCTTATACACCACATGGGGAGGGAGGAGGGGGGGGGAGGGAGGGAGGAGGGGAGGGAGGAGGGGAGGAGGGAGGGAGGAGGGAGGGAGAGAGGTGGAGGAGGGAGGGAGAGAGAGAGAGAGGAGAGAGAGAGAGAGAGAGAGAGAGAGAGAGAGAGAGAGAGAGAGAGAGAGAGAGAGAGAGAGAGAGGGGGGGGAGGGAGGAGGGGGGGGGACAGAGAGAGAGAGGGGGAGGGAGGAGGGGAGGAGGGAGGGAGAGATGGAGGAGGGAGGAGGGAGGAGGAGGGAGGAGGGAGGGAGGAGTGGGAGGAGGGAGGGAGAGATGGAGGAGGGAGGGAGGAGGGAGGGAGGGAGGGAGGGAGAGAGGGGGAGGGAGGAGGGGGGGGGACAGAGAGAGAGAGGGGGAGGGAGGAGGGGGGAGGGAGAGAGAGAGAGAGAGAGAGAGAGGGGGAGGGAGGAGGGGGGGGGACAGAGAGAGAGAGGGGGAGGGAGGAGGGAGGGAGGAGGGAGGGAGGAGGGGGGGGGACAGAGAGAGAGAGGAGGAGGGGAGGAGGGAGGGAGGGAGAGAGGGGGAGGGAGGAGGAGGGAGGGAGGGGGAGGGGGGAGGGGAGGAGGGAGGGAGGGGGGGAGGAAACAGGGAGAGAGGGGAGGAGGGAGGGAGGGAGAGAGGCTGGGAGGAAGGGGGGGGGGACAGAGAGAGAGAGGGGGAGGGAGGAGGGGAGGAGGGAGGGAGATAGGAAAGAGGGAGAGAGGGAGGGAGGGAGGAAGGAGGGAGGGATGGAGAGAGAGAGGGAGGTAGAGAGGGAGGGAGGGGGTGAGGGAGGGAGGGAGGGGGAGAGAGAGAGAGGGAGAAATGGAGGGGGGAGGAGAGAGAGGGGGGTCAAGGGTCATGTTCCTTCCAGCCCCAAGGCAACAACCCAAAACAAATCAGAGGAAACAGGAAATGGGTCTGTAGGTGGCACCTGTTGATTAGTGACATCACCAGTGGGTGTGTCCACTGAGTGGGCGTGTCCACTGAGTGGGCGTGTCCACTGAGTGGCGTGTCCACTGGTGGGCGTACCGACTGGTAGGCTGATCATCATGATGAGCTTTCAGAACCGTCTGAGAGAATCCACCCGTTCTACCTCTCTCTCTCTCTCTCTCTCTCTCTCTCTCACCCTCTTTCTCTCTCCCTCACCCTCTCTCTCTCTCTCTCTCTCTCTCTCTCTCTCTCTCTCTCTCTCTCTCTCTCTCCCTCTCTTCTCTCTCTCCTCACCCTCTCTCTCTCCCTCACCCTCTCTCCTCACCCTCTCTCCCTCACCCTCTCTCTCTCTCTCTCTCTCTCTCTCCTCACCCTCTCTCTCTCTCTCTCTCTCTCCCTCACCTCTCTCTCTCTCTCTCTCTCTCTCTCTCTCACCCTCTCTCTCTCTCTCTCTCTCTCTCTCTCTCCACATCAAACCCTCCACATCAAAGCCCCAGGTCTGTGGGCTCTCAGTCATAAAGGATTCTGGGTAATCAATATTCCTGAAGCTTCTGACGTACCGTCTGACTGAGCGATCACCGTCTCTTTATCTGTCTATCTCCATCCCCCGTCTCTCTCTCTCTGTCTGTCTCTCTCTCTGTCTATCTCTGTGTCTATCTCTCCATCCCCGTCTCTCTCTCTGTCTCTGGTCTATCTCTCCATCTGTCTGTCTGTCTGTCTCTCTCTCTCTCTCTCTAGCTGTCTATCTCTATCTATCCATCTGTTTCTCTATCCGTAAAACACAACAAGGAAAAATAACAACTCTATCTTAGATAAGATTTATATCTCTATCTTCTCCATCTCTCTATCTTATCCATCTCTATTTCTTCTCTATCTCTCTATCTTATCAATCTCTATATCTTCTCTCCATCTCGCTAACTAACTAGTGGTTTTGATGTACTGTTGTAGTAAAAGTAGTTGAATTGTAATTGTAAAAGTTGTAATCCTATCTCCATCGACGGTGTTGCAATAGAGAGGGTCAGCAGCTTCAAGTTCCTCGGCGTGCACATCTCCGAGGAACTCACATGACACCCACGCACCTCCACGCACACCACACACGTGGTGAAAAGGGCCCAACAACGCCTGTATTTCCTCAGGCGTCTGAGGACATTCAGCATGGGCCCCCGCATCCTGAGAACATTCTATACCGGCACCATGGAGAGTGTTCTTACAGGGTGTATCACCGCCCGGTACGGGAACTGCACCGCACTCGAGCGCAGAGCGCTTCAAAGGGTGGTGGGACGGCCCAGTATATGGTTGGAGGTGAGCTCCCCTCCCTCCTGGATATATACAACCAGCGGTGCGTGGCCAAGGCCAAACGCATCATAAAGACATTGCCCACCAGCCACCAACTGTACTCACTGTTACCGTCAGGCAGGCGATACCTCAGTATCAAGTGCCGTACACTATAAGTGCCTTATTTTTATAACTGCGTCTGTTGTAGTATCGAGCGTTGGCCACCAGGTGGTGCTAAAGGTAAAGCAGCTGATAGCTCATATTAAACAGGCTCTTTCTTTACCATCTGCTGAGTGCTCCGTGACACCGGGGGTCAAAGGTCGGAGAGCTCGTGTGCGGAGAGGGGGGGGGGGTCACCTGCTCAGGGTTCAAAGGTCAGGTCAGTGTTGTGGCTGGAGTGAGCCAGACGACAGCTGTGGCGTCTCTTGACTACTGTAGGGGCCCTGTTGACATCTTGGCTCCATCTTGCTTCTCACACGAGCTCGGGGGCCCATTCCTAACCCTCCCATAACGGTTCAGCATAGATATAGATATACTATATATTATTAATAATATATAGATATACTATATATTATTAATAATATCCTGGATAAAGGTGTTCAGAACCCGACCAACCTGTGAGCCGAGGGGTTTGGTTCTATTATAAACTCTTATCTAAATATTACACTGCTGCACCTTTCAAACTTCTTTAATCACAAACATTTGTGAAATATAGTTTTGTCGGATAAAAAACTGAAAACTGACAATAATGGAATAATAATAATAATAATAATAAAACATTACCGTCAATTTTGTTTATTTAGAAAAAACGAATACAAACAGAATGACTTGAGCGCTTAATCTAATAATAATAATAATAACAATAATAATGATTAAATTATTTATTATTATTGACCTTTTTCATTCATGAGTTAAATTTGTTCCACTTGTAACAGTCCCAAACCTCACACACACACACACACACACGCAGGATTATCGTGGTCCAGACATGTGTTTCAAAGTATAAAATAAACCCTTTTAAATACTTTGGTACTTCAGAGCTTAAATAACACACGTGACTTCACAGTGAGGAACACACAGCGATGCATTGTGGGTCCCAGAGAGGAGCGTTCCTCTTGGCGGGAGTAACCGCTCATTGAACCGCTGAGGAAGAGGCGACCAATCGCCGCGCTGCGATGGTCATCGGCTCACTCTCCTATTGGCTGGCCTTGTTTGGACAGCGACTGATGTATTGGTCATTCTATCGATCCACAAACTAATTATCGATTTGACTGATTGAGTTGACGACGTTCCAGTCTAATCCACATTGAACTATTTGACGACGTGTTTGTTTTCTTAAAATCTAAAATTGCGCAGTTCTTAAATGGGCAGTGAGATGATTATTGTAAAGCATACAGACGGATTGGGTGGTGCGCCGGCGCCCTCTGCTGGCCAGGGTGTGGTACTGCGTTATATTCGTTATATTCGGAACACGACTGTCCACGAAAAGGGTGCCTTTGGTAAAATGTGCTTTTGACAGACAGTTGGTTGGTTCTCCACGTGTCGACCCTCACCTGAACCCAACAGGGAATGGGCTCTTCACCGCATTCCAGTGAAGAAGATAATGATTAACATTAGTATGAACCGTTAATGAATTCAATAAAACGTTCCGTCTGTTCCTTTTTTCGTACGCCGAGCCGAACTCGACAGAACCACGAGGACGTCCTATGGGACCGACGGGAACAGGAACAGGAACATCTAAACGGAGGACCTGAGAGAGACCAGGACCACCTAGGGTCACCTCAGCGCCGCTGAGACAAAGAACGCGTAAAGTTTAGTTTGAAAAGTGAGTTGGCGGGAAAAAAAGTGATTGTAAGTCAGGCAGTTAGTGTGGAAAGTTAGTGGAGGACACTCTCTCTCTGATTCTCAGGGTCTCTCTCCCCCGTCTCTTTCTCTCTCTCTGTCTTTCTGTCTCTCTCTCCCTCCTCTCTCTCTCTCTCTCTCTCTCTCTCTCTCTCTCTCTCTCTCTCTCTCTCTCTCTCTCTCTCTCTCTCTCTCTCTCTCTCTCTCTCTCTCTCTCTCTCTCTCTCTCTCTCTCTCTCTCTCTCTCTCTCTCTCTCTCTCTCTCTCTCTCTCTCTCTCTCTCTCTCTCTCTCTCTCTCTCTCTCTCTCTCTCTCTCTCTCTCTCTCTCGGACCAGAAGAGTTGAGGCACGGTGGAGGTCAAGGTTCAGAGGTCAGGAGGTCGCTTGCTGTGACTCTGAGGACCCAGAGTCCAGCAAGGCTCCTGACTCCATCCTGGTGCTGGTATCCATGGCCGGTTGCCATTGGTTACCATTAGTGTCCATGGTTACCAGTCTCCATTGTTTACCATTAGTGTCCATGGTTACCAGTGTCCATGGTTACCAGTATCCACGCAAAGTCGCCATTGTCAACCAGTATCCATGACCCGTTGCTAGGGGTTACCAGTGTTCGTCCATGGAATGTTGCTAGCGGTTACCGGGTTGTTACCGGTAACCACGGTAGGTTGCTAGGGATAAGCGGCCTCCATGGCAGGTGGCGGGTTGCTAGGGGTTACCAGTGGTGGTTAGGACAGGATGGCGGGGACCCAGGGGACCCCACACAGGTTGTCCACGCTGGACCAGCGCCTCCTGGACGCCCTCCTGGCATCCTTGTAGCGGTCATCACACAGCCTGGAGATCGCCTGGAGGGACAGGGGAGAGACACACCTTAGACAGACAGACAGAGGGACAGACAGACAGACAGAGGGACAGGGGAGAGACACACCTTAGACAGACAGACAGAGGGACAGACAGACAGACAGAGGGACAGGGGAGAGACACACCTTAGACAGACAGACAGAGGGACAGACAGACAGAGGGACAGGGGAGAGACACACCTTAGACAGACAGACTGAGGGACAGACAGACAGACAGACAGAGGGACAGGGGAGAGACACACCTTAGACAGACAGACAGAGGGACAGACAGACAGACAGAGGGACAGGGGAGAGACACACCTTAGACAGACAGACAGAGGGACAGACAGACAGACAGACAGAAGGACAGGGGAGAGACACACCTCAGACAGACAGAGGGACAGACAGACAGACAGAGGGACAGGGGAGAGACACACCTCAGACAGACAGAGGGACAGACAGACAGACAGAGGGACAGGGGAGAGACACACCTCAGACAGAGGGACAGACAGAGGGACAGACAGACAGACAGACAGAGGGACAGAGGAGAGAGACAGACCTCAGACAGCCAGAGGGACAGACAGACCTTAGACAGACAGACAGGACAGACAGACAGAGGGACAGGGGAGAGACAGACCTCAGACAGACAGAGGGACAGAAAGATAGACCTTAGACAGCAGGAGGACAGACAGACCTTAGACAGCAGGAGGACAGACAGACCTTAGACAGTAGGAGGACAGACGGACAGCAGGAGGACAGACAGACAGACAGAGGGACAGACAGACAGACCTTAGACAGCAGGAGGACAGACAGACCTTAGACAGCAGGACAGAGGGACAGACAGACAGACCTTAGACAGCAGGAGGACAGACAGACAGAGGGACAAACAGACAGACCTTAGACAGCAGGAGGACAGACAGACAGACAGACCTTAGACAGCAGGAGGACAGACAGACAGACAGACCTTAGACAGCAGGAGGACAGACAGACAGACAGACAGACCTTAGACAGCAGGAGGACAGACAGACAGACAGACAGACCTTAGACAGCAGGAGGACAGACGGGCAGACGGGCAGAGACAGACAGACCTTAGACAGCAGGAGGACAGACAGACAGACAGAGAGACAGACAGACGGGTAGACAGAGAGACAGACAGACAGACCTTAGACAGCAGGAGGACAGACAGACAGACCTTAGACAGCAGGAGGACAGACAGACAGACGGGTAGACAGAGAGACAGACAGACAGACCTTAGACAGCAGGAGGACAGACAGACAGACCTTAGACAGCAGGAGGACAGACAGACAGACAGACGGGTAGACAGAGAGACAGACAGACAGACCTTAGACAGCAGGAGGACAGACAGACCTTAGACAGCAGGAGGACAGACAGACAGACAGACCTCAGACAGCAGGAGGACAGACAGACAGACAGAGGGACAGACGGGCAGAGAGACAGACAGGCAGACAGACGGACCTCTAGCTTCTGGGCCTTGTCCCTGCTGAGTGGCTCCAGGGGGAAGCTGAGGTTGTTCTCCTCGGCCATGGAGCGCAGGTCAAAGTAGTACTTGGCGTAGACGCTGGACGGCACGTTGATGTTGAACTGCAGCAGCTCCAGGAAGTGGCGCTCCAGCTCGTTCCTGTGGAGGGAGGCGGGACTTCCTGTTAGACCCGCCACATGGGTCGGTGGCTCTACCCGCTAGTGAGCTAACCATGTAAGTTAGCTCCCAAGTGGGCTGTTAGCCTAGTTTATGGTCTACATCTGTTAGCTTATCTTATGGTCTAGATCTGTTAGCCTAGCTTGCGGTCTTTATCCGTTAGTCTAGCTTGCGGTCTGTATCCGTTAGCCTAGCTTGCGGCCTGTATCCATTAGCCAAGCTTGTGGTCTGAATCCGTTAGCCTAGCTTGCGGCCTGTATCCATTAGCCAAGCTTGTGGTCTGAATCTGTTAGCCTAGCTTGCGGCCTCTATCCATTAGCCTAGCTTGCAGTCTGGAGTCACCCACATGTCCTCGACGGTGATGTCCTTGAGGATCTGACAGTAGTCCACGTTCCAGACCGCCTGGTCGTCCCACACCTTGGACGCTAACAAGATGGCGCCCAGCGCAATGCGCTTCCAGTTGCCTGGACTGATGATCATCTCCGCGTACGTCATGAGCCGCTCCAGGTACACCTGGAATAGACCATTACATCATGCTATTATCATCACTATCATCAACTACCTCCACACACATGGAGTCAACTACCTCCACAAACATGTAGTCAACTACCACCACAAACATGTAGTCAACTACCTCCACAAACATGGAGTCAACTACCTCCACAAACATGGAGTCAACTACCTCCACAAACATGGAGTCAACTACCTCCACACACATGTAGTCAACTACCTCCACAAACATGGAGTCAACTACCTCCACAAAAAGTGTAGTGTGTAGTGTAGTGTAGTGTAGTGCGTAGTGTCGTGTAGTGTAGTGTTAGTGTGTAGTGTAGTGTAGTGTAGTGTGTAGTGTAGTGTAGCGTGTAGTGTGTATAGTGTGTAGTGTAGTGTGTAGTGTAGTGTAGTGTAGTGCATAGTGTAGTGTGTAGTGTAGTGTAGTGCGTAGTGTGTAGTGTAGTGTAGTGCGTAGTGTGTAGTGTGTAGTGTAGTGTAGTGTAGTGTGTAGTGTAGTGTAGCGTGTAGTGTGGTTAGTGTGTAGTGTAGTGTAGTGTGTAGTGTAGTGTAGTGTGTAGTGTAGCATGTAGTGTAGCGTGTAGTGTAGTGTAGTGTGTAGTGTAGCGTGTAGTGTGGTTAGTGTGTAGTGTAGTGTGTAGTGTAGTGTGTAGTGTAGCGTGTAGTGTAGTGTAGTGTAGTGTGTAGTGTAGTGTAGTGCATAGTGTGTAGTGTAGTGCGTAGTGCGTAGTGCGTAGTGTGTAGTGTAGTGTAGTGTGTAGTGTGTAGTGTAGTGTAGTGTAGCGTGTAGTGTGGTTAGTGTGTAGTGTAGCATGTAGCGTAGTGTGTAGTGTAGTGTGTAGTGTAGTGTAGCGTGTAGCATGTAGCGTAGTGTGTAGTGTAGTGTAGTGTAGTGTAGCATGTAGTGTAGTGTAGCGTGTAGTGTAGTGTAGTGTAGCATGTAGTGTAGTGTAGCGTGTAGTGTAGTGTAGTGTAGTGTGTAGTGTAGTGTGGTGTAGTGTAGTGTGTAGTGTAGTGTAGCGTGTAGTGTAGTGTGTAGTGTAGTGTAGCGTGTAGTGTAGTGTGTAGTGCAGTGTAGTGTGTAGTGCAGTGTAGTGTGTAGTGTAGTGTGTAGTGTAGTGTAGCGTGTAGCGTGTAGTGTGGTTAGTGTGTAGTGTAGTGTAGTGTGTAGTGTAGTATGTAGTGTAGTGTAGCGTGTAGTGTAGCGTGTAGTGTAGTGCGTAGTGTGTAGTGCGCAGTGTAGTGTAGTGTAGTGTGTAGTGTAGTGTAGTGTAGTGTGTTGTGTAGTGTGTAGTGTAGTGTAGTGTGTAGTGTAGTGTGTAGTGTAGTGTAGTGTGTAGTGTAGTGTAGTGTGTTGTGTAGTGTGTAGTGTAGTGTAGTGTGTAGTGTGTAGTGTAGTGTGTAGTGTAGTGTGTAGTGTGTAGTGTGTAGTGTGTAGTGTAGTGTAGTGTGGTTAGTGTGTAGTGTAGTGTGTAGTGTGTAGTGTAGTGTAGTGTGTAGTGTAGTGTAGTGTGTAGTGTAGTGTGTAGTGTAGTGTGTAGTGTAGTGTGTAGTGTAGTGTAGTGTGTAGTGTGTAGTGTAGTGTGTAGTGTAGTGTAGTGTGTAGTGTAGTGTAGCGTGTAGTGTGGTTAGTGTGTAGTGTAGTGTAGTGTGTAGTGTAGTGTGTAGTGTAGTGTGTAGTGTAGTGTAGCGTGTAGTGTGGTTAGTGTGTAGTGTAGTGTAGTGTGTAGTGTAGTGTAGTGTAGTGTAGTGTGTAGTGTAGTGTGTAGTGTAGTGTAGTGTAGTGTGTAGTGTAGTGTAGTGTGTAGTGTAGTGTGTAGTGTAGTGTAGCGTGTAGTGTGGTTAGTGTGTAGTGTAGTGTAGTGTGTAGTGTAGTGTAGTGTGTAGTGTAGTGTAGTGTAGTGTAGTGTGTAGTGTAGTGTAGTGTAGTGTGTAGCGTGTAGTGTGGTTAGTGTGTAGTGTAGTGTAGTGTAGTGTAGTGTAGTGTAGTGTAGTGTAGTGTAGTGTAGTGTAGTGTGTAGTGTAGTGTAGTGTAGCGTGTAGTGTGGTTAGTGTGTAGTGTAGTGTAGTGTGTAGTGTAGTGTAGTGTAGTGTGTAGTGTAGTGTAGCGTGTAGTGTGGTTAGTGTGTAGTGTAGTGTAGCGTGTAGCGTGTAGTGTGGTTAGTGTGTAGTGCAGTGTAGTGTAGTGTAGTGTGTAGTGTAGTGTAGTGTAGTGTGTAGTGTGGTTAGTGTGTAGTGTAGTGTAGCGTGTAGCGTGTAGTGTGGTTAGTGTGTAGTGCAGTGTAGTGTAGTGTAGTGTAGTGTAGTGTAGCGTGTAGTGTGGTTAGTGTGTAGTGTAGTGTAGTGTGTAGTGTAGTGTAGTGTGTAGTGTAGTGTGTAGTGTGGTTAGTGTGTAGTGTAGTGTAGCGTGTAGCGTGTAGTGTGGTTAGTGTGTAGTGCAGTGTAGTGTAGTGTAGTGTAGTGTGTAGTGTGTAGTGTAGTGTAGCGTGTAGCGTGTAGTGTGGTTAGTGTGTAGTGTAGTGTAGTGTAGTGTAGTGTAGTGTAGTGTAGCGTGGTTAGTGTGTAGTGTAGTGTAGGGCTGTACCATATCGTATCGTTTATCGCGATAAGTCCTCCCCACGATAAGTATTTTGTCATACCGCGGTAATGACGATAATTAATGACGTGTTTACATATGCGACAAACGTGGGCATGTAGAAGGAGAACAACAATGGCGGAAGGCCGAGTTCCAAACGAGGCGAGGAGGAGTTAATGGAGAAAAAAGGAGCTGGAATTGGCTTCTATTCACGGCTATCATATCACTCCGCGAGTAGTCCCGTTCATCATATCACTCCGCGAGTAGTCCCGTTCATCATATCACTCCGTGAGTAGTCCCGTTCATCATATCACTCCACGAGTAGTCCCGTTCATCATATCACTCCGCTAGTAGTCCCGTTCATCATATCACTCCGCGAGTAGTCCCGTTCATCATATCACTCCGCGAGTAGTCCCGTTCATCATATCACTCCGCGAGTAGTCCCGTTCATCATATCACTCCGCTAGTAGTCCCGTTCATCATATCACTCCGCGAGTAGTCCCGTTCATCATATCACTCCGCTAGTAGTCCCGTTCATCATATCACTCCGCGAGTAGTCCCGTTCATCATATCACTCCGCTAGTAGTCCCGTTCATCAGATCACTCCGCGAGTAGTCCCGTTCATCATATCACTCCGCGAGTAGTCCTGTTCATCATATCACTCCGCTAGTCGTCCCGTTCATCATATCACTCCGCTAGTCGTCCCGTTCATCATATCACTCCGCGAGTAGTCCCGTTCATCATATCACTCCGCTAGTCGTCCCGTTCATCATATCACTCCGCTAGTCGTCCCGTTCATCATATCACTCCGCTAGTAGTCCCGTTCATCATATCACTCCGCTAGTAGTCCCGTTCACTTTTCCTGACGGAAAATACTGACTTGCTGATAGAATTGCTGAATTGTTTGCGCCAGTTGCCAAGCAACGCCTCAACTTCGGAGAACTATTTTTTTCTCCGCGGAAGTAAATCATAATAAGTCGGAACCGACTGTTAACATGTAATCTCTTTGCGTCTATACTACTGGCCTTACGGTAGTCTAGGTTGCCCTCTTGAAGCTGTGAAACGCATTCGCAGTTAGTCTGTGTGGACCAGGAGCGGGAGGTCCACTGTTCGTTAATGGCTCTGTATTGGTGTTATGCACGTTGATTGAATAAACCAAGTTAACAGAAGATAAACGTTGTGTTTATTTGTAGTAGACTAACATTGGTAGCAGAGCATGGTTAGCAGAAGATGGCTACTGCTAACTACAAAGTTCCACCGAAGTTCGACGAATCCCGACCATACGAGTGTTGGAAAAATGAAATCGCCATTTGGAAGCTGGTTACTGAACTTGATAAGAAGAAACAAGCCCTCGCCGTTGTCCTGGGGCTGGAAGGAAGGTCAAGGGACATCGGCATGGAAATACCCGCTTTGGATTTGAACAACGACAATGGTATGGACACACTGCTAGCAAAACTAGATGGCATGTTTCTCAAAGAAGAGAGAGACCGCGCATACGATGCTTACTCTTTTTTTGACTGTATCAAAAAGGAGAGCTCCGTGTCCATGGCGGACTATGTGATTGACTTTGAACAGCGATACAACCGAATGAAAAAGTACGACATGACTCTTCCTGACGGCGTGCTAGCTTTTAAACTTTTGGACACGGCTTGTCTAGACGAGAAAAATAGACAAATGGCGCTGACTGCGTGTACAGATTTAACGTTTGCTGCAATGAAGTCGGCGCTGAAGAGGATCTTTGGGGGGAGAGTGCAAGGCGGCACATCAAACGGAATACACGTTAACGATGAAGCGTTATTCACAGAGCAACGCTCACAAGGAAGATTCAGACGTCCAACAACGCAGCAGTTTGGACAAGTTGGACAACAAAGGCAACCGTCACAGGGTACCAACCCACTGGATAGGTTCGGTAAGAGATCAAAATGTGCTATATGTCAGAGCACGTTCCATTGGGCTAAAGACTGTCCTCACAAGAGTAGCGAACAAGTAAAGCTAACTGAAGATCGAACAAAGGTAGAGGAATGTGACATTACACTGTTTACTAAAGCCTCACTGTCTGAATCAGAGGTATTCCTAACTGAGTCTTTAGGGACGGCTATCATTGACACTGCATGTACCCGCACAGTGTGTGGAGAAAAATGGTTGGACAGCTTCGTCGCTGATCTCAGTCAAAGTCAAGTGAACCAGATTGTGAAAAGTGAAACTCCAAGCTCCAGACCATTCCGTTTTGGAGATGGAAATATAGTGCATTCCTCCAGAATACTGAAACTGCCTGCCAAAATAGGACAGACAAGATGTCGAGTGGAAACTGAAGTAGTCAAAGCTGATATCCCACTACTTCTGAGTAAGACTTCACTGAAAAGGGCAGGAACCATCTTGGACATGGAGAATGATAGAGCTGTGATGTTTAAACAGAATATCCCTCTTGAACTCACCAGTTCAGGACACTACTGTATAGATATCAGAGACAAGGATACAGGAATGAATCAAATTGAAATTAAAGATGAGGTCCTTACAGTCACAGAAAACAGCCAGAATGAAGATGAGGTCCTTACAGTCACAGAAAATATGACCTCAAATGAGAAACACAAAGCTCTCCTGAAACTACACAAACAGTTTGGTCACGCCTCCGCAGAAAGACTACAGCGACTCCTCCGCAGTTCGGGAAATAAAGACAAAGATTGTGACACTATTTTACAACAAATAGTACAGGAATGTGACATATGCCAGAGATACAGCAAGACCAAGCCGAAGCCTGCTGTGGGCTTGCCTCTGGCTTCAGAGTACAATGAGACGGTGGCAGTGGACCTGCACGAGTTGGAACCAAGTTTATGGTACCTCCACATCATTGACCAATTTACACGTTTCAGCGCTGGAAGCATTGTGAAAACAAAGAACTCCTCTGTGATGGTGAACTCTTTCCTCCATACATGGATCAGCGTCCACGGCCCACCACGGAGACTTTACAGTGACAATGGAGGAGAATTCAACAATGCAGAGTTCCGTGACATGGCAGAGAACTTTAACATTGAGACAAAAACCACGGCAGGATACAGCCCCTGGAGCAATGGGCTACTGGAGAGACACAATCAGACCCTCACCGACATCATCCAGAAGGTCAGACGGGAAAATGGATGTGACTGGCAAACAGCCCTAGACTGGGCTCTCATGGCTAAGAACAGTATGCTCAATGTGCACGGCTACAGTCCTCATCAACTGGTGTTTGGCCAGAACCCCAACCTTCCTTCTGTACTGGTTGATAAACCACCTGCGCTAGAAGGTACCACTATGAGTGCTAGAGTAGGAGAACACATTTCAGCCTTGCATGCCTCTAGAAAAGCATTTACTGAAGCAGAGTGCTCAGAAAGGATAAGACGAGCACTACGTAAGCAGCTCAGACCCACAGATGAGAAATATGAGATGGGTGACAAGGTGTATTACAAACGAGCTGAATGCACTGAGTGGAAAGGACCAGGGATAGTTATTGGTCAGGATGGGGCTGTTGTTTTTGTGAGGCATGGTGGTTGCCTAGTGAGAGTGCATCACTCTAGGCTTTCCAAGGTGAACACAAAGGTTAGTGAAGAGCAAATGGTACAAAATGGTGCTGACACAGAAGCAGGAAGTGAGCAAGGTATAAACAATGCAACTGGTAGTTTAGACAGTGAGCAAAATACAGAGAATGAACAACAATTCGGTGACAGGGAAACCAATACAAGTGAAGCGGTCGATCCTCCAAACACTTTGAGTAGCGTAACACAAACTGAAATGGCGCATAGGCCTAATGCCCATAATAATCCTGCCCCTTCTGCAGGTGTGAGTTTAAAAACAGGACAGACTGTAACATATATGAACAGAGGTGACAATACTCTACTTAAAGCAAGAGTCTTAGGGAGATCAGGCAAGGCTACGGGGAAATATAAAACCTGGTATAACATGCAACATCTAGAGAATGATGGTAGTGATGGGCAAAAGGAATCAATTGATGTATCACAGGTTGATAATCTCAACATTGAAACAGAAGACAGAGAAGCTGATGTACTTGTAACCAAAGACATCTCATTTGATGCAGCTAAACAGGAAGAAATAAAGAACTGGCACAATAATAATGTATTTGAGGAAGTTGAAGATGCAGGGCAGAAATGCATTTCCACCAGATGGGTTTGTAGTCTTAAGGACACTCCCAAGGGTATAGTGCCTAAAGCCCGACTGGTTGCCAGAGGTTTTGAAGAGCTGAATATTCAAGAGTTACCGAAAGATTCCCCCACATGTGCCACAGATTCACTTAGACTTATGTTATCAGTGATATGTCAAAACCAGTGGGAAGTCCATTCTATGGACATCAAATCTGCATTCTTGCAGGGTATGGAGCTATCCAGGGATATTTATATCCGCCCCCCTCTAGAGGCAGGATGTCAACATGTTGTATGGAAACTAAAGAAATGTGTATATGGTCTTGCAGATGCATCACTATATTGGTACAACAAAGTGAAGGAAATCATGCTGAGTACTGGTGGTAGAGTGTCACAGGTGGATCACTATGTACTGGTGGTAGAGTGTCACAGGTGGATCACTATGTACTGGTGGTAGAGTGTCACAGGTGGATCACTATGTACTGGTGGTAGAGTGTCACAGGTGGATCACTATGTACTGGTGGTAGAGTGTCACAGGTGGATCACTATGTACTGGTGGTAGAGTGTCACAGGTGGATCACTATGTACTGGTGGTAGAGTGTCACAGGTGGATCACTATGTACTGGTGGTAGAGTGTCACAGGTGGATCACTATGTACTGGTGGTAGAGTGTCACAGGTGGATCACTATGTACTGGTGGTAGAGTGTCACAGGTGGATCACTATGTACTGGTGGTAGAGTGTCACAGGTGGATCACTATGTACTGGTGGTAGAGTGTCACAGGTGGATCACTATGTACTGGTGGTAGAGTGTCACAGGTGGATCACTATGTACTGGTGGTAGAGTGTCACAGGTGGATCACTATGTACTGGTGGTAGAGTGTCACAGGTGGATCACTATGTACTGGTGGTAGAGTGTCACAGGTGGATCACTATGTACTGGTGGTAGAGTGTCACAGGTGGATCCGGCAGTCTTTTACTGGTTGGATGAGCAATGTAAGGTCACTGGGGTGCTTGCGTGTCATGTAGATGATTTTCTTTGGGCAGGCTCATCAAACTTTTCATCCAATGTGATCCCCCAACTGCAGTCTGCATTCAAGGTTGGGCGTGAGGAGCATGAAAAGTTCTCCTATGTAGGAATGGATTTGGTAACTGTTAACGGTGAAGTTCAGGTACATCAACAAAGTTATATCGAGAACCTGGAGCCTATTCCCATACAAGCAAGTCGGGCCACACAGAGAAATGAACCCCTCAACGAAACTGAGAGAGAGCAGTTACGATCAAAAATAGGACAGATCCTATGGGTTTCTAAACAGACAAGACCTGATGTAATGTTTGATTCATGTTGTTTGGCTTCTAATATAAAAGGGGCAACAGTACAGTCTGTTCATGATGCTAATAAGATAATCCGTAAGCTAAAGTCTGAAAAGGTGACAGATTCCAACATCTGGGAAACAGTGATGCTTTGAACTTGATAGTTTTCAGTGATGCTTCATTTGGAAACCTCCCAGACGGAGGTACACAGGGAGGTACTTTTATAACACTTATGGGAGAAAGAGGGAAGTTTTCCCCCCTCTGTTGGCATTCAAAGAAAATCAGACGAGTGGTTCGCAGTACCCTTGCAGGGGAAACTCAGGAAATGTCAGATGGGGTAGACAATGCAATTTTTCTAGCCACACTATTTTCTGAGCTCACTACTGGAAATGCTGGACTGAATGCACCCCCTGTACTCTGTGTGACCGATAACCACTCTCTGTTCGATGCGCTCAAGTCCACAAAACAAGTCACAGAGAAGAGACTCAGGTTGGAAATCAGTAGCATTAAGGAGCTCATACAGAGCAAGAGGATCAAGCAGGTGCGTTGGTCAGACACAAAATCTCAGCTCGCTGACTGTCTCACAAAAAAAGGAGCTTGGGCTCTTGTGCTCTTAAAAGCACTCAGTGAAGGAAAATGGGATCTAGGTTAAAGTGTCTGTTTAAATGGAACATTGAAAACACCTTTGTTTATGTATTTGTTTCTTAAATGTTTCCCTAATTTATGTTGACTACTCAGGGAATTTAAACATTTTTGTTTTAAGTCACTGTATGATTGTTTTATGATTCATGCAATGTAAAGTTATTTTTGTTTTGTTTATTTCTTTAAAAAGATAGAATGAGATTGTTAACATGTCATCTCTTTGCGTCTATACTACTGGCCTTACGGTAGTCTAGGTTGCCCTCTTGAAGCTGTGAAACGCATGCGCAGTTAGTCTGTGTGGACCAGGAGCGGGAGGTCCTCTGTTCGTTAATGGCTCTGTATTGGTGTTATGCACGTTGATTGAATAAACCAAGTTAACAGAAGATAAACGTCATGTTTATTTGTAGTAGACTAACACCGACTACCGACTTATTAATGAGCGTTCCGTTCATTATCCCTTACGTATTTGATGATGGTAAGGATTAAGATATATATATATATTTTTTGGTCATTTATCGTCATTTATCGTTATCGCGATAAATACCATGAACTATCGTGATATAATTTTAAGTCCATATCGCCCAGCCTTAGTGTAGTGTGTAGTGTAGTGTAGTGTGTAGTGTAGCGTGTAGTGTAGAGTGTAGTGTGTAGCGTAGTGTAGTGTGTAGTGTAGTGTAGTGTAGTAGTGTGTAGTGTAGTGTAGTGTAGCGTAGTGTGTAGTGTAGTGTAGTGTAGTAGTGTGTAGTGTAGTGTAGCGTAGTGTGTAGTGTAGTGTAGTGTAGTGTGTAGTGTAGTGTAGTAGTGTGTAGTGTAGTGTAGTGTAGTGTAGTGTAGTAGTGTGTAGTGTAGCGTAGTGTGTAGTGTAGCGTAGTGTAGTGTAGTGTAGTGTGTAGTGTAGTGTA
>CM051005.1:3177361-3254861 GCA_027704905.1 Muraenolepis orangiensis | reverse complement strand
GTTTGTGGAGGTAGTTGACTCCATGTTTGTGTAGGTAGTTGACTACATGTTTGTGGAGGTAGTTGACTCCATGTGTGTGGAGGTAGTTGACTCCATGTGTGTGGAGGTAGTTGACTCCATGTTTGTGGAGGTAGTTGACTCCATGTTTGTGTAGGTAGTTGACTACATGTTTGTGGAGGTAGTTGACTCCATGTTTGTGGAGGTAGTTGACTCCATGTGTGTGGAGGTAGTTGACTACATGTTTGTGGAGGTAGTTGACTCCATGTTTGTGGAGGTAGTTGACTACATGTTTGTGGAGGTAGTTGACTACATGTTTGTGGAGGGAGTTGACTACATGTGTGTGGAGGTAGTTGACTACATGTTTGTGGAGGTAGTTGACTCCATGTGTGTGGAGGTAGTTGACTCCATGTGTGTGGAGGTAGTTGACTGGATAGTGCTGTAGGGGAGGAGGATGGAGGATGGAGGATGGAGGATGGAGGATGGAAGATGGAGGATGGAGGTTGCTAGTTAGATTACCATTTGATGGTGTACTTGAGGTTAGGTTGGCTCACTGTGCTGTCGTCAAGGAAGATGGTGGAACAGGAACTGTGCTTACACCTGGTGGTAGCCTGCTACACACACACACACACACACACACACACACACACACACACACACACACACACACACACACACACACACACACACACACACACACACACACACACACACACACACACACACACACACACACACACACACACACACACACACACACACACACACACATTGGAATTACAAGGTTAAGAGTTGTTGTGAGGTTAAGGGATGCTATGAGGTTAAGGGATGTTATGAGGTTAAGGGATGTTGTTATGAGGTTAAGGGATGTTGTTATGAGGATAAGGGATGTTGTTATGAGGATAAGGGATGTTGTTATGAGGATAAGGGATGTTGTTATGAGGTTAAGGGATGCTATGAGGTTAAGGGATGTTATGAGGTTAAGGGATGTTGTTATGAGGATAAGGGATGTTATGAGGTTAAGGGATGTTGTTATGAGGATAAGGGATGTTGTTATGAGGATAAGGGATGTTGTTATGAGGTTAAGGGATGCTATGAGGTTAAGGGATGTTATGAGGTTAAGGGATGTTGTTATGAGGATAAGGGATGTTGTTATGAGGTTAAGGGATGTTGTTAAGAGGTTAAGGGTTGTTGTTATGAGGTTAAGGGATGTTATGAGGATAAGGGATGTTGTTATGAGGTTAAGGGATGTTGTTAAGAGGTTAAGGGTTGTTGTTATGAGGTTAAGGGATGTTATGAGGTAAGGGTGTTATGAGGGATGTTGTTAAGAGGTTAAGGGTTGTTGTTATGAGGTTAAGGGTTATTGTTAGGAGGTTAAGGGATGCTATGAGGGTCTAGGACGTGGTCTTACCTTGGGTTCCATGAGGTGGGTTAGCTAAAAGGATAGAAAGACACATTACTTTCCTTGTTAAAGAGGTGGTGTTCGTTAGAATGATACACCACACCTCTCAAAGTCTGAAGCCATATTTCATATTTGTGGATTGGTCATCCTGTACAATATGCTGTGACTACTATCTCCCCCTGTTGAGGAACCATTCAAAACCTATCCTGGATCTGGATCCAAAAACCACCTGACAGCAGTCTGTGGTCTCATCCTGTATCTCTTCACTAAGTGTCATGTAACACCGTCTAACGTTTAGAAAACTTTCTATGCTATTTGGTAAGTATCAAGTTTACTTATACCTGTGTTATAATTCTGCACATATATCATACCTACTCTATAAGTAATTTTCTGTAACATTTGCACTCTGGTTAGGTACTTGTGCTGTGAAATGACAATACATTAGAATCTAATCGTATCTAATCTAATCTAAAGAATGTATGAACCCGTCCATCTCTCAGGGCGGAGGTTAACTAGAGCCCAAAGGACCACCCTGTAACGGAACAGACCTGCTGCTAAATCACCAAACCTATTCCTTTCATGGTTTTATGAAACTGTGTTATGTATGCAGTATTAATGTGACTTTAATGACAAGCGCATTCCGTTTAAGATTAGGATTAAAACAGACACTTACATTGTTGATGAAGACACTCTTTCTCTTTTCCCGCACTGAAAGACAACAGAACAACAAAGATAAGACCATTGTTTTCAACTGACAAGAACACAGGAACAGTTATTCACCACAGAGAATACTATTATGTTCATATACTTTCATGTTAACACCGGTAGTTATATAGTTAGTCGTTTAGCTATCAGTCAGTTAGTCCATTTGTCAGCTAGTTAGTTATTTAGTTTCTAAATGGTCAACTGAAACACACAGAGGTACTTCAGTCTGCAAGAAGAGAAGCAAGAGTGCGGGTTGGACCAGCAGGGGAGACAGAGACACACAGGGGCTCACGTATCCTCACCGCTGGTACCCAGCACCTCGGAAAAGAAACCACAAACCAGTTACTGAGTTATTCTGAGAATCAACGGCCGGTCGACTGACTGCAGGTTTGCCGTCTGTTTCCTAGTTATAAGCTTTTAGTTCCTTTCCATAAAAATTGTCACAAATAATGCAGGCTTACGCTTGAATGAGATTCCAAAAAACAAGATCACTTTATTATGACCCAGACAGAGAATGTGGGTGTCAGAGCAGGAACCAGGTGTGAAGATCTACCCTCTAGTGACATCACAGGTGGGCGTGTCCACACAGACGCACGGCGGATAGATCAGCCTCACACACCTGGTGGTCACCTGGTGGCTTTGAGAGGGAGAGGAAGGTGAGCTCACCGTCTGTCTGGGACTTGCTGAGGAAGATGGTGCTGGCCCGGGGATAGTCGGCTGGGTTGGAGTCCATGTTGAGCTCTGGAGAACACACACACACACACACACACACACACACACACACACACACACACACACACACACACACACACACACACACACACACACACACACACACACACACACACACACACACACACACACACACACACACACACACACACACACACACACACACACACACACACACACACACACACACACACACACACACACACACACACACACACATTACAGGTAGGTATTATAGGTAGATATTACAGGTATGTATCAACGACCAACACTACATTATTATAACTGACTCATGAATACATAATGTATAATAATATTATCTCCGTGGTGACGCAATGACTCTCCAACCAGCTCCCAGAATGCTCAGCAGTGATGAGACACCTGATCTGGAGCACCTCAGGTAAACAACACACGGCCTCAGGTAGAGGCAGCACACCTGCACAGGAAACCTGAGAGCGGAGGCTCACCTGTCAACTCACCCCTGGAGAAAGGTTCAGCCATTTCCAGTGTGAACTCTTATTTTGATAAAACGTGGTCCCAGTGTGAACTCTTATTTTGGTAGTCATTTGTCCAGTGTGAACTCTTATTTTGGTAGTCATTTGTCCAGTGTGAACTCTTATTTTGGTAGTCATTTGTCCAGTGTGAACTCTTATTTAATTAGTAATTTGTCCAGTGTGACCTCTTATTTTGGTAGTCATTTGTCCAGTGTGAACTTTTATTTTGGTAGTAATTTGTCCAGTGTGAACTCTTATTTTGGTAATAGTTATTCAGTGTGAACTCTTATTTTGGTAGTAATTTTTCCAGTGTGACCTCTTATTTTGGTAGTAATTTGTCCAGTGTGAACTCTTATTTTGGTAGTAATTTATTCAGTGTGAACTCTTATTTTGGTAGTAATTTGTCCAGTGTGAACTTTTATTTTGGTAGTAATTTGTCAAGTGTGAACTCTTATTTTGGTAGTCATTTGTCCAGTGTGAACTTTTATTTTGGTAGTAATTTGTACAGTGTGAACTCTTATTTTGGTAATAGTTATTCAGTGTAAACTCTTATTTTGGTAGTAATTTGTCCAGTGTGACCTCTTATTTTGGTAAGTTATTCAGTGTGAACTATTATTTTGGTAGTCATTTGTCCAGTGTGAACTCTTATTTTGGTAATAGTTATCCAGTGTGAACTCTTATTTTGGTAGTCATTTGTCCAGTGTGAACTCTTATTTTGGTAATAGTTATCCAGTGTGAACTCTTATTTTGGTAGTCATTTGTCCAGTGTGAGCTCTTATTTTGGTAATAGTTATCCAGTGTGAACTCTTATTTTGGTAATAGTTTGTCAAATTATAAACTCTTAATTTGGTAACAGTTTGTCAAATTATGAACTCTTATTTTGGGAGAACCCTGGAGCCGAATGACCTCATTAAAAGATCAATAAATCGACCCTCAGACCCAACCAATCAATCTCATGGAGCGTCTTCATTAAGGTACTCCCACCCTGAGTCAATTAACCAAGCTTCACAATAAAGGCGTCTGAGCCTTCTTATTAGAGGGAAGATTGACCTGGGTCACATGGTCACAATATTCAGCATGTGACCAGCTCCTCCTCCTATTGTAAACCGTGAGACCACATGGCCTGCAAGACTACCTCCCCCACAATGCCTTGCTTACTCCCCTGCTCTAGGGCTAAAAAGTCCAACAATACACACTGGGATACATAGAGCAAGGCCCTAACGCTATAGGTTAGGGGTTCTACTCTGTGTAGCTCCATGGATAGAGCAAGGCACTAACGCTATAGGTCAGGGGTTCTATTCCCTGAGTAGTTCAGTAGAGCAAGGCACTAACGCTATAGGTTAGGGGTTCTATTCCCTGTGTAGTTCAGTAGAGCAAGGCCCTAACGCTATAGGTTAGGGGTTCTATTCCCTGTGTAGCTCAGTAGAGCAAGGCACTAACGCTATAGGTTAGGGGTTCTACTCCCTGTGTAGCTCCATGGATAGAGCAAGGCACTAACGCTATAGGTTAGGGGTTCTATTCCCTGTGTAGCTCAGTAGAGCAAGGCACTAACGCTATAGGTTAGGGGTTCTATTCCCTGTGTAGTTCAGTAGAGCAAGGCACTAACGCTATAGGTTAGGGGTTCTATTCCCTGTGTAGCTCAGTAGAGCAAGGCACTAACGCTATAGGTTAGGGGTTCTATTCCCTGTGTAGCTCAGTAGAGCAAGGCACTAACGCTATAGGTCAGGGGTTCTATTCCCTGTGCCGCTAGGCAAGGCACTACCACTATTGGTTAGGGGTTCTATTCCGTGTGCAGCTAGAGCAAGGCACTCAAACTATAGAGTAGGGGTTCTATTCCCTGTGTAGTTTAGTAGAGCAAGGCAGTAACACTTCAGGTCAGGGGTTCTATTCCCTGTGCAGATAGAGCAAGGCACTAACACTACAGTAAACAAAGACTTTACACAAAGGAGCACAGAGGCGTAAACCTGCGTTGTCCCGCGTGACACACGTGACACACGTGACGAGCGAATGAATGAATGAATAAATGAATGGATGCATAAATGCATTAATTAACGAACGCTCCGGGCAGAGCGGGGGCGACGCAGCCCGAACACCACCGGAGATACCCGATCCCGGGTCGGGTGGTATACCGTTCTAAAGGCCACACGCCCCCCCAGCCCGGGTGACCGGGGGAGGGAGGGTTTCTCTCCCCCTCCCCGGTGGTTCTCCCGGTCTGTCCCGGTGGTTCTCCCGGTGTATAACGGGGGACCAACTAAGCCTCCTTACCGTCGACGTTCTCCCGGTCGCTGATGTGCTGGAGGTTGCAGCCTCCGCCTCCCCCGGTGCCGGTGCTGTCCTCGCGACTCAGCTCCGGCTCCGTGAAGGACTCGAGGCGCGCGTGAGCGTTCCGCCCCCCCGCCGCTTGGGGCTGGCGGGCACGCAGCAGGAGGTCGAGCCTCCCATCTTTACTAGAACCTCCGATTGACCGACCGCTTTGTGGTGCCGCTTTTACCCCCCCCCCCTTGGACGAAGAAGAAGAGGAAGAAGAAGAAGAAGAAGAAGTCAACAACAACACCGGTCGGTCGGTCGGTCGGTTCGCTCCCGAGGCCCGGTCCGGTTCGTTTCGCTTCGGTTCGGTTCGCTCCCGAGGCCCGGTCCGGTTCGGTTCGGTTCGCTCCCGAGGCCCGGTCCGGTTCGGTTCGGTTCGCTCCCGAGGCCCGGTTCAGTTCGGTTCGCTTCGGTTCGCTCCCGAGGCCCGGTTCAGTTCGGTTCGCTTCGGTTCGGTTCGCTTCAGTTTCACGGTGTCGCGCGCCGTGCTTCCATGACAGCTTTCCGCGCGCGGGTCCTGCTGTCACCAGTTAGAACCGTTAGAACCGTTCCCGTTCCACGGTTCCCGGTTCACGGTTCACGGTTCAAAACCCGCCGATGGTCATCCGCCGTGGGAGTGAGTGAATGGATGGATGGGGGGGTGAACCGACGGGCGAAGGGCGCTACTGCGCATGCGCGACCGACCGCCGTCCAGCCGTCATCCGCCGTCCGTTAGAAGAAGACGACATTCTGGGATCATCTCTGGAATGACTCCCAACATCCAGGGAGGCGAGACTTGCTGTTCTCGCGAGAACACAACGAGCACAAAAGAGCGTGTGTTTGCGTGTGTGATTTATTGCCTTGTCGCCGATATTTCCGCTAGAGGGAGACAGAGACCTACAGAGTCCTGATCCTCACCACGCCGCACGACATCTGTATAATAAGGCTGTAATAATACTAGTCTAATACGAACTAGTACATGGAAAAGGGAATAGAACCCCTAACCTATAGCGTTAGTGCCTTGCTCGACCTACTGAGGTACACAGGAAATAGAACCCCTAACCTATAGCGTTAGTGCCTTGCTCGACCTACTGAGGTACACAGGGAATAGAACCCCTAACCTATAGCGTTAGTGCCTTGCTCGACCTACTGAGGTACACAGGGAATAGAACCCCTAACCTATAGCGTTAGTGCCTTGCTCGACCTACTGAGCTACACAGGGAATAGAACCCCTAACCTATAGCGTTAGTGCCTTGCTCTACTGAGCTACACAGGGAATAGAACCCCTAACCTATAGCGTTAGTGCCTTGCTCTACTGAGCTATACAGGGAATAGAACCCCTAACCTATAGCGTTAGTGCCTTGCTCTACTGAGCTACACAGGGAATAGAACCCCTAACCTATAGCGTTAGTGCCTTGCTCTACTGAGGTACATGGGGAATAGAACCCCTAACCTAAAGCGTTAGTGCCTTGCTCTACTGAGCTACACAGGGAATAGAACCCCTAACCTAAAGCGTTAGTGCCTTGCTCTACTGAGCTACACAGGGAATAGAACCCCTAACCTAAAGCGTTAGTGCCTTGCTCTACTGAGCTACACAGGGAATAGAACCCCTAACCTATAGCGTTAGTGCCTTGCTCTACTGAGCTACACAGGGAATAGAACCCCTAACCTAAAGCGTTAGTGCCTTGCTCTACTGAACTACACAGGGAATAGAACCCCTAACCTATAGCGTTAGTGCCTTGCTCTACTGAGCTACACAGGGAATAGAACCCCTAACCTATAGCGTTAGTGCCTTGCTCTACTGAGCTACACAGGGAATAGAACCCCTAACCTAAAGCGTGAGTGCCTTGCTCTACTGAGCTACACAGGGAATAGAACCCCTAACCTATAGCGTTAGTGCCTTGCTCTACTGAGCTACACAGGGAATATAACCCCTAACCTAAAGCGTTAGTGCCTTGCTCTAGTGCATGTACATCACCTCCCTTTGAACCGAATAAAAAGACAACTTTACGCGTTACAAAAATATTTTATTCCACATGAGACCTGGCGTTGGGCATGTTGTCCCAATAGAGAGGAGATCCTGTTCCCAAATCAATGATGCTTGTGATTGATTGATTGATCGTTGACCATTGAAGATGAAGTCATTCATCTGAGGAACTTTGATTTCTACATTTTCCAAAGGGGTGCAGCCGCCTGCGGGATGATCAACTTAAACTAAACTTCATTTAATTCTTCAAATACAACGTTCACAAATACATGTTAGTAAAACAAGTCAATAATGTTCTAAAAAAGCACAGCGGGAATTAGAAATGTAAGCGGGATCTGGGCAAGTGAAGATGAAGGAGGAGACAAGATGAAATCTGATTTCACCGGACTACAATAATACAAAGCAGGACTACAACCAGAATGGAGGAAGCAATGCAACAATAGACACAAGAACTATTCTCACAAAAATATCAATAATAAAAACATGATTCTTTAGGAATGCCTGGAACCTGAGGAGGGCATGGTTATTGGCTGGCTTTCTGTCTGTCTGCATCCGCTTCTTTCTCTGTCTGTCTGTCTAGTCTGTATATGGTCTGTCTGTATATGGTCTGTCTGTCTGTATATGGTCTGTCTGTCTGTCTGTATATGGTCGTCTGTCTGTATATGGTCTGTCGGTCTGTCTGTATATGGTCGTCTGTCTGTCTGTATATGGTCTGTCGGTCTGTCTGTATATGGTCGTCTCTGTCTGTCTGTATATGGTCGTCTGTCTGTCTGTCTAGTCTGTCTATGGTCGTCTGTCTGTCTGTTTCCCGTTCTCTGTCTGTCTCTATCTATTTGTCTGTCAGTCTCTCTCTCCGGTCCTCTGTCTTGCCTGTCTCTCTGTATCTTGCCCTCAGTCTACCTGTCTGTCTGTCTGCTGATGCTCAGCTCTTCTTTGACCTCTGACCTGAGGCTGCAGCCCAGTAAATGTTCCGGGGGACTGGGACAGGAAACACGAGAGGCTTCTCCAGGCAGGACTTCCCCTCTGCTGCTTCCTGTTTCCCTATCTGCACCCCGTGTGGGTCATGTGACCAGTCACATGTCCGCTCAGTGGTTTCCCAGGTGTAGTTCCGTCCATAGAAAAGTGTCTCGTTCCACCTCCTCCCTCCCCTCCGCCCTGACGATGTCTGGAGGCGGTTGCCGTGGCGACGGCGAAGGGCTGTGCGGGGCTACTTGTGGCAGTAGATGTCCTTGAGGGCCTTGAGCTCCTGGATGAGCGTCTTGTTCTGGTTCTCCAGGACAGCCACTCGGTTCTCCAGACACCGCACGTACTCCTTCTTCTTCCTACGACACTCACGGGCCGCCTCCCTGCCGGGAGAGAACCACAGAACCACATTACTAAAGACCTCCTCATCTAGAGAACCACATAAAGACCTCAGCCTCTAGAGAACCACAGACACATAAAGACCTCAGCCTCTAGAGAACCACAGACACATAAAGACCTCAGCCTCTAGAGAACCACAGACACATAAAGACCTCAGCCTCTAGAGAACCACAGACACATAAAGACCTCAGCCTCTAGAGAACCACAGACACATAAAGACCTCAGCCTCTAGAGAACCACATACACACAAAGACCTCAGCCTCTAGAGAACCACATACACACAAAGACCTCAGCCTCTAGAGAACCACAGACACATAAAGACCTCAGCCTCTAGAGAACCACAGACACATAAAGACCTCAGCCGCTAGAGAACCACAGACACACAAAGACCTCAGCCTCTAGAGAACCACAGACACATAAAGACCTCAGCCTCTAGAGAACCACAGACACAAAGACCTCAGCCTCTAGAGAACCACAGACACATAAAGACCTCAGCCTCTAGAGAACCACAGACACACAAAGACCTCAGCCTCTAGAGAACCACATACACACAAAGACCTCAGCCTCTAGAGAACCACAGACACACAAAGACCTCAGCCTCTAGAGAACCACAGACACATAAAGACCTCAGCCTCTAGAGAACCACAGACACATAAAGACCTCAGCCTCTAGAGAACCACAGACCCATAAAGACCTCAGCCTCTAGAGAACCACATACACATAAAGACCTCAGCCTCTAGAGAACCACAGACACATAAATCCTCCTTCTCCTCCTCACCTGTTCTTCATCAGTCGGACCTGCCGCTTGCGGGTCACCTCTTCGCCGCGTGGGGCAGAGGGGGCGTGGCCAGAGGACGATGACATCACAGCCCCCTGGGCGTGGCCAGAGGATGGAGAGCGCAGCTGATAGGCTGGGATGTCTCCTGTAGCATCTGGGGAGGTATTCATAATAATATGACACTATTACAATAATTAATAATAATATGACACGATTATAATCATTTCGAATAATATTACACTTTAATAATAATATATAATAATATATATTATTACACTTTCTAATAATATGTAATAATATTACACTTTCTAATAATATATAATAATAATACACGTTATAATAATGTATAATAATATAACACTTGGGGCTATTCCTAATCATAACTTACTAATTAGATCTGTTTTTGAAAAAGCACCTTTTGAAAACCAAACAAGGAAGGGTTGGATGAAGACAACCACACTCTACACACCACAGAAACACACTCTACACACCACAGAAACACACTCTACACACCACAGAAACACACTCTACACACCACAGAAACACACTCTACACACCACAGAAACACACTACACACCACAGAAACACACTCTACACACCACAGAAACACACTCTACACACCACAGAAACACACTCTACACACCACAGAAACACACTCTACACACCACAGAAACACACTACACACACAGAAACACACTACACACACACAGAAACACACTACACACAGAAACACACTACACACACACAGAAACACTCAGAAACACACTACACACACTCTACACACCACAGAAACACACTCACACAGAAACACACTACACACAAACACACACGCTACACACAGAAACACACACACTACACAGAAACACACACTCTCTACACACACACAGAAACACACTCTCTACACACAGAAACACACTACACACAGAAACACACACTCTCTCTACACACACAGAAACACACTCTCCACAGAAACACTCTACACACAGAAACACACACTCTACACACACACACACTCTCTACACACAGAAACACACACTCTCTACACACACAGAAACACACTCTACACACAGAAACACACACTCTCTCTCTCCACACAGAAACACACTACACACAGAAACACACTCTCTCTCTCTCTCTACACACAGAAACACACACTCTCTACACACACAGAAACACACTCTCTCTCTCTACACACACAGAAACACACACTCTCTACACACAGAAACACACACTCTCTCTCTCTACACACACAGAAACACACTCTACACACAGAAACACACACTCTCTCTCTCTACACACACTCTCTCTACAAACGGTGTGTGTGTGTGTGTGTGTGTGTGTGGTGTGTGGTGTGGTGTGTGTGTGTGTGGTGTGTGTGGTGTGTGTGTGGTGTGCAGCGTCGTGATTGATTGACGTCAACGCTGCGTTGACGTCACCGTGTGCGTCTCGCTGCCTTCTGTTTTTCCTGTCTGCGTTCCAGGAAAACACGATGACGTCAAACAGACCCGAAGCCCCTCCCCTTTCCGATAGGAGCCTGGGTGCGCGCGCATACTGAGACTACTGCGAACACGCTAGCCGTATATACCGACACGTAGAACAAGCTAATCGCAAACAAGCTAAGCTAACCGCGTAGAGACAGTGTGGAGGGGCTAATGACAAGCTAAGCAAACGACAAGCTAAGCTAACCGTATAGAGGCAGTGTGAAGGGGCTAATGACGAAGGGGCTAAGACAAGCTAGGCTCATCGGCCTGAGGCAGCGTGAAGGGCTATCCACAAGCTAAGCTAACCGCGTAGAGACGGTGTTAGAAGGGCTAACTTTAAGCTAAGCACCAAAAGGAACCCGAACAACTTTTCACACGTATTCTCCTCTTAATAAGAACCTCATCACATGTAAAATCCTTTAAAGGAAAGAAACTAAACATCCGAGAACAAAACAATATGACAACTCATGTTGACTCATTTATAACTTCATTACTCTGACTTAATATAAGTTATAAGGTGAAATACTCATGTCAAATAAAGTGAATTTGATGGCGTTATATTACATCTGTGGTGTATTTAGATAGAACTCACTCACCCTTCTAACTAACAACAACAATCTCTAGAAACTACTCAACAAACTACTACTGAACACAGATACACAACAACACACACACGTCAGGACCGTTAACCCCTGAGGGTTCTGTCCCCCGGCCGAGGACCGTCCTCTCCCAGGGAGGAAGCTGTCAACCAGAAGAAGAAGAAAAGAGCTATGAAAACAAACCTGACTCGGAGTCCTCCCCGGTGACCGCCATGTTCCACACCTCCAGCACCACGACACACACACACACAGTAGATTAGCCTTTACCCCCCCTAGTCTCTCTCTGTGTGTCTCTCTCTCTCTCTCTCTCTCTCTCTCAAGCTCGTCCACTGTGTCTCTGTACTGTTCAGTCTCTGGGGCTCTCTATCGCTCTCGCTCTCGCTCTCTCTCTCTCGCTCTCAGTTCCTCTCCACCAGAGTGGTGACCCAACATGGTTTGACACCAGATTACCGTTAAGGGTGGTGACATCACGATGACATCACCCTGGGGCCGGGCCACATGCCCAGCCCCCGGCCGGAGGGGAGGGAAGGGAGAGGGGTGTGTGTGTGTGTGTGTGTGTGTGTGTGTTTTTGTGTGTATATTTTTAGACCTTGTGACGCAACTGAGTAACAAACAAGAGGATATTGTGTCCCAGGTGGCCCACGCACTCTGAGCACTAACTACTGTCTCTATATGTATGTGTTGGTGTGTGTGTTTGTGTGCACGCGTGTGTCTTTATATGTGTGTATGTACAGGATGTATGGCTGTTGTATGGTGTGTGTGTGTGTGTGGCTGTGTCTATATGTTATGTGTATATCTGTGGGTGTGTATTTCGGCGTGTGTGGTTCTGTCTATATGTGTATATCTTTATGTGTGTCTGTGTGTGTGTCTTTATATGTGTGTATGTCTTTGTGTGTGTGTATTTTGGTGTGTGTGTGTGGCTGTGTCTATATGTTATTTGTATGTTGGTGTGTGTGTGTGTGCTGTATGTAGTAGTGTACAATGAAAAGAGCTGATAAGCTATGGAAACACTATACAGTCTTTTATTCCTTGTCTTTCTGTCAATATCCAGATTGTGCAGATAATCATAATACTATATTATATATCTAATGTATAATGGTACACATCTCTGTGTCCAACCATTAATTAGAATGATGACACCTGGCTGACTGACAAGATACAAGATGATTTATTTGCCATTTGCAACGAGTACAATGGAATGCTTACACCCCATTCCCTCCGCAGTATGAATTTTTAATACAATACTATAAAAAAATACTATATACAATAAAAATGAACATACAAATAACAATATAGTGACGGATGATATTTACATGTTTTGAATTGTGCAAAAAGATAAAAGCATGTTAAAGTGCCAGTAGTGCAGCAGCATCATGAATACAGTGCAGTACAGTGCAGTAGCTGTAATTATTCCAGAAAGTCTAGCAAAAGTATGATAATGTAATGTTAATGACATGTTATGATAGTGTAATGTTAATGACATGTTATGATAGTGGCAGCACTCCTAGCAGTTCAGTAGGTCACTGCCTGTGCATGAAAAATGGCCTTGAACCTGGTAGTCCTTGTACGGATGCTGCAGAACCAGCGACCAGAGGGTAGGGGGGAGAAGAGATGGTGCCCAGGGTGGTTGTGGTCCTTAGTGATGGAGATGGCCTTCTTCCGACAGAACCAGGTAACTCCTGTCATCGCACAGTTTAACCTCTAGAGGGCGAGTTGTGTCCTATACTCATGTCTAATCACATCTTAGCTGACGCTTTTTTTTTTTGACGGAGTGGGTCCTCTAGGTCCTCTCAGGGTTTATACTTGTATTATAACCAGTATTTTTGTATTACTTTGTTCGACCAGACACAGTGCCAGGAACCACCTGGTCGAATTCCTGGAAACCAAAAATCGGTTGATTGGTTTGTTTCTTGGTGGGTTTTGTCTTGAAGGTCCACAATAAGTATCTGACTTGTTGTCCAAGATTAATAACACACCTGTGTAATGCAAGAACAAGTGTACTCTTTCAGTGCCTCCGCTAAGGGGTGTGTACAGTGTGAGATGGTGTGTTCTGGGTATGCACAGCATGATAAAATTAAGCTAATTTACAGTAAACGATAGCACGATAGCACTCACAGAGAAGCCCAAACAACAGTCAGACATTAGCTGCTGCTGAAAGAGAAATGGCTCCTCAAAAGTCTCTGCTGGACCGGAGCAGATCCTCTTGTTCCATCTGTTTGGATCTCCTGTGTGGTCCGGTGACTCTACCTTGTGGCCACAGCTACTGTTTGAACTGTATTACAGACCACTGGAACACAGAGGATGTGAGGGGAGTCTACCAATGTCCCCAGTGTAGACAGACCTTCTCATCAAGACCAGCACTGGTCAAAACACAGTTCTAGCAGATATCATCGAGGGTCTCAAGACGACAGAACCGGCAGATGGTCCTGACCACCGCTACGCTGGACCTGAAGACGTGGGCTGTGATACCTGTACTGGGAGACCGATGAAGTCCTGTCTGGGGTGTATGGCTTCCTACTGTGAAGAGCACCTTCAGAGTCACTATCAAGTGGCTGGATTAAAGAGACACAAGCTGGTGGAACCAACAGCTGACTGACCTTCAGGACAACATCTGCCCCTGTCATGACGAGGTCATAAAGATCTTCTGCCGTCAGGATGGACGATGTATCTGTTCTATGTGTGTCATTGATGAGCACCAAGGCCACGACACCGTCTCAAAGCAGAAAGAAATAAAAGGCAGAAAGACCTCAGCTTGCACCAGAAATTCATGCAGGAGAGAATCCGGAAGGCAGAGGAAGACCTTAAAGTTCTTCAACAGGAGATGGACTCTTATCAATCAGTCTGCTGATGAAGTGGTGACAGATACGGATGAGATCATTCAAGATGATCCGGCCCCTTGAGAGCCAGAGGATCGTGGTAAAAGTTAAGATCAGAACCAAGCTGAAAGTTGCAGTTAGCCAGCTCCACGACCTGCAGAAGAATCTGGACCAGGAGATCAGGGCGATGAAGAGGACTGTACCAGCAGATCAGGACCAGGAGATCAGGGCGATGAAGAGGACTGTACCAGCAGATCAGGACCAGGAGATCAGGGTGATGAAGAGGACTGTACCAGCAGATCAGGACCAGGAGATCAGGGTGATGAAGAGGACTGTACCAGCAGATCAGGACCAGGAGATCAGGGTGATGAAGAGGACTGTACCAGCAGATCAGGACCAGGAGATCAGGGTGATGAAGAGGACTGTACCAGCAGATCAGGACCAGGAGATCAGGGTGATGAAGAGGACTGTACCAGCAGATCAGGACCAGGAGATCAGGGTGATGAAGAGGACTGTACCAGCAGATCAGGACCAGGAGATCAGGGTGATGAAGAGGACTGTACCAGCAGATCAGGACCAGGAGATCAGGGTGATGAAGAGGACTGTACCAGCAGATCAGGACCAGGAGATCAGGGTGATGAAGAGGACTGTACCAGCAGATCAGGACCAGGAGATCAGGGTGATGAAGAGGACTGTACCAGCAGATCAGGACCAGGAGATCAGGGTGATGAAGAGGACTGTACCAGCAGATCAGGACCAGGAGATCAGGGTGATGAAGAGGACTGTACCTGAGCTGAAGCTCCTGGACACAGAGTGACATATTTTCTCCATAAATTCCCTCAGACCTTGCGTCTCAAGGAATACACTGGCTTAGCCACCAGAGATGCTATTTCAATGTGGCAGTACTTGTGACCGTAGCTCTGGCAAAGATAACAGATGAACTGAGCTATTTCTAAAAGACAACATCTCTGGATGCTTTTAGTTCACAACACCCGGAGCCTCAGACAAGAGCAGATTTCTGACCATATTCTTGTGATTTGAGCTTTGACCCAAACACAAAAAAGTCTCTGTCTCGAGGCAACAGAAGAGTGATGTCCAAACTAAATCAGCCCGAAAGGATGGCGGGGAACTGCTCCTGGAACCACCATGTATAAGTTTAAAATAGGAGTAAAGTTGTAAAGTTCACCCCGGCACACACTCCTACACATTTACACATTTATTGACTTTAAATATGTCCACTAAATTAACAACCATAACGTTTACATGGAATGCTTTCAAATTTGTCTCTTGACTTTAAGGCAGCCTGTGATATATTTATATATATATATATATATATATGTATATATATATATATATATATATATTATATATACATAGGTTATTTTCTGTAATGCTGTGATTGATATTTGACAATAAAAAGGAATGACCATGGGCACAGTGAGTTTCTGTTATTTTTCAAGTTATTCTAATAGTTAATCAATCCCAGCCTGGTGATTGGTTGTTCAGCTGCTCCCGCCCCCCGGTGGATCAACAAGCAGCCTCATGTGGGGTATGTCTCATGATAAACAGATCTTGGTGCAACCAAAGTCATGTACATCCCCTCAAGTCTTTCTGTTCCCCGGACCTGGAGTACCTGATGCTTATATGCTGTCCACACTGGCTACCTCGGGAGTTTACAGCGGTAACCGTGACCGCTGGTTCCATTCCCCCACAAGCCAACACGGACCCAGTGCTGAAGGAACTGTACGGGGCTATCAGCGACCAGGAGGCACACCCCGAGGCTGCTCTCATCGTGGCGGGGGACTTCAACAAGGAGAACCTGAAGAAGGTTCTCCCGAAGTTCTACCAACACATAACGAGCAACACACGGAGCTAGCGGCTCCTCGACCACTCCTCGGGTTCATGGAGGTTGTTTATTTCCAGATGGGACTGAAGCTGTGCGGCAACCACCCTCTCAAGGGTCTTGGAGATGAAGGGTAGGTTGGAGATGGGCCTGTAGTGGTTCAGATGGGCTGGGTCAGTACCGGGTTTTTTGAGGATGGGAGTGATTGCAGCCAGTTTGAGGGTGGGGGGTACAATTCCAGAGGTGAGGGAGGAGTTAATTATGTCAGTGACCATGGGTGATATGGCTGGTAGACAAGCCTTGACCCCTTGAGCTCTGAGATGGTGTATTCCGATGCTGGGGTGAAGTTGGAGAGGGAGCTGATGAGTGGTTGGCCAGTGGTAACCATCCAGGGTGGATCACTTGAGGAGGTGCATGATGAGGCCAGCTGTAGGTGAATGGTGTTCATTTTAGAATGAAAAAATTGCAGAAAGTCAGTGCATCGATCAGTGGAGATGTCTGGGGGGAGGGTTTGAGGAGGCTGAAGAAGGTGTCTGACTGTGGAGAAGAGAACTCTGTTGTTACCAGTGCTGATGAGGTTGGAGTTATAGGAGGATTTGGCATTGGAAAGCGCGTTTTTATAGTGATGAAGGTGATCTGAGTACATTTGGGTGTGAACTGAGAGTCCGGTGTTTTTGCACAGCCGCTCCAGTCGGCGGCCTTTGGTTTTGAGCTGACGGAGCTCAGAGGTAAACCAGGGGGCGGAGTGGGTGAATGAAACTTTGTGAGTTTTCAAGGGAGCCAGAGCAGTGAGGGAAGAGGAGAGACAGTTATTACAGTGATTCACCAGGTCAGCAGTGTGGGGGGATGGGGGAGGATTGGGGTAGGAGTTAATCAGGGTGGTGAGATCTGTGGGGTTAATATGTTTAATGTTTCTGAAGGTGATGGACCGTTGTTCTTTGGCTTTAAAAAGGGGCATGGATTTTAAAAATTACAGCTTTATGGTCAGAAATGGGGAACTCTGTGACAGCAAGGTTAGTGGGAGTGATGCCAGTGCAGCAGAGTAAGTCCAGGATGTGACCTTTGTTATGAGTTGGGAGGTTGACATGCTGTGTGATACCGAGGCAGTCCAGGAGTGAGATGAAATCATTTGCAAAACAAATGGATGGGTCGTCGATGTGGATGTTAAAGTCACCCAAGAGGATAACAGTAGGGGACATTGCACATACAGATGTTAGAAGTGATGAAAATTCAGTGAGAAAAACAGGGCTTTGGTGGTCTGTAGATGGAAATAATGATGGTGGGTTTGGAGCCAGTGAGTTTTACAGCTAGGCATTCAAAAGAGGAGTGATGGGGGACAGTGACTGCAGTGACTTTAATGATTTCACGGTACAACACAGCAAGCCGTCCCCCCTCCCAGAGGCACGGGGTTTACTAATAAAAGCATCCCCCGGTGGGACAGCTGCATTAAGCTGGGAGAAGTCATCAGACTGTTGCCAGGTCTCCGTGAGGCAGAAAAAAATCAAGCTTTTTGTCCATAATGAAGTCAGAAACCAGCAGGGCCTTATTGGTGAGGGACCTTATGTTAAAGATGCATAGTTTCAGACCGGTAAGTTGTGCATATGTGGATGCTTTAAGCAGGGGGGAGACACACTGTGATTGACAGCACGGGCGGTGTGAGGGGGGCGGGGCTCAGTGGACCAGAAAGAGCGGATTGTTTTGTTATTGTTGTGGTTTGTGTCCTCAAAGTTTGGTCCAGATCCACGGTGAGTGGATGGATAACCACGATAATAATGGAGTGGTTAATGGATAACCACTTGGTGGTTTGAGAATAGCAGGGTGTTGGGTAAGCAGAGCTGGAGGTCCTGGAGTAGACCGGAGGCGTAGCAGCTCCGCAGCGGCAGAGATGAGCTCATGACCGTGAGACACAGAGCTCCATATGAGCAGTTTAAAAATCCACATAAGAGTTAAAAAACTAAAACAATGTAATCCAGCGGTTTGATTATCCAAGTGGTAAAAAAATGAAGCTACAGGACCTGCGTTGTCGTGGCGGAGGAGGAGTGTTGGTTGTAGGCGCGGGTTTTCGTGCGAGGCGGAGAAACCAGGTTTTCACCCAGGAGAGCTGGCAGAATGGCAGCGGACACATCTGAACAGGTGTGCTTTGCAGGGCGCACCAGAGCAGGCTATCGCTCTCCGGTCAAGAGAGCACAGAGGAGCCCAAGTAGTCCAGTACAGGTGAGCCGTATACCGGCGAGGCTAGCTTCAAGCTACCGAGTGACAGCACAGTAGCACTAGCGCGTGTACAGACTGTTAAACGGCTAAAGTCATCGTCACAGTATTAGACGGGACAAACGGGTTTGTAACAGACGGGTTTAGAGTCCGTACAAGACAACATTCAGCAAACACAAAACAGCACAAACAACGGAGGAGGCGGCCTGCCAAGCTCGACACCAAGCTTAGAGGTCTAGGCGTGCCCCCATCCACGTGCAGCTGGATACTGGACCTCCTGTCGGACCGCCGCCAGGTGGTGAGGATGGGCAGCCCCACCTCAGAGCCACTGACCCTCAACACTGGAGCCCCCCAGGGATGCGTGCTGAGCTCTCTCCTCTACTCCCTCTACACCCACGACTGCATGGCTATGCACAGCTCCAACGTCATCATCAAGTTTGCTGACGACACGACAGTGATGGGCCTGATCGCCGGCGACGACGAGACAGCCTACAGGGAGGAGGTTGGATCGCTGGAGCAGTGGTGCCAGGAGAACAGCCTCGCCCTCAACGTCAAGAAGACCAAGGAGCTGATCGTGGACTACAGGAAGCAGAGAGGAGAGCACAGCCCTATCTCCATCGACGGTGTTGCATTAGAGAGGGTCAGCGGCTTCAAGTTCCTCGGCGTGCACATCTCCGAGGACCTCACATGGTCCACGCACACCACACACGTGGTGAAAAGGGCCCAACAACGCCTGTATTTCCTCAGGCGTCTGAGGAAATTCAGCATGGGCCCCCGCATCCTGAGAACATTCTATAACGGCACCATGGAGAGTGTTCTTACAGGGTGTATCACCGCCTGGTACGGGAACTGCACCGCACTCGAGCGCAGAGCGCTTCAAAGGGTGGTGCAGACGGCCCAGTATATCGTTGGAGGTGAGCTCCCCTCCCTCCTGGATATTTACAACCAGCGGTGCGTGGCCAAGGCCAAACGCATCATAAAGACATTGCCCACCCAGCCACGAACTGTACTCACTGTTACCGTCAGGCAGGCGATACCTCAGTATCAAGTGCCGTACAAATAGACTCAGAGATAGCTTCCACAGTCAGGCCATCAGGCTGCTGAACAAGGGCGTATAGCATATAACAATGTATATTTTATTACATTGATTTATATATACATATTGCTCTTTTTCTGTGCCGATATATTGTATTTTTAAAAAATTGTATTCTTCTTTTATTCTATTCTGTTTTTATTCAATTTTATTTGATCAAATTTTTATAACTGCTGTCTGTCGTCGGGTATTGCACATAAGATTTTCACTCACTGCTTTATACTTGTGTAAACTGTGACGTGACAATAAACTTGACTTGACTTGACTTGACTTGACAGTTGTATTCACTCATGTATTCAGTAACAGATGAAAATGCCAGCAGTCAAAGTTGTTGAATAACTCGCCCAACCAGATCTCCTCTCTGCTGCCAACCTTGGTGCTCATTGGAATTTAATTCACCATCATGAAAGATACTCAGATGCTAGTTTAGTTGACCTAGACTTTGGAACAAATTCCTCCCCTCCTCCTGGCTCTTAACTTACCAGATGAACTATACATGGGTATTGTTCTTTAGGGACTCAACATATACCAACTGGGTGTGAACAGCATAGGAAAAAAGAGGTTTACAATAAATGACAATAAATTAGAGACAAGCCCGTAAATACAGTCAGACATGAGCTGCTGTTAAACATGTACTGTTGTTCCATCTATCTGGATCTCCGGTGGGATCCTACAGTTTGGACTATACTACAGATCACTGGAACCCAGAGTCTAATCAGCCGATAAGACTCTGGGGCCGCTGGGTGAGGCTGCACACCTGTGGTGCATTGAGCGATTAAGGCCCACATGTTAAACCAGCCATCACCACACACACTCAGGAGGTAGCAGGCATGCCAGCTTGCCTGTACCTCCTGCTCTGCCTGCTGAAACTTTCTCAACAAAGCAATAAACAGGTTCCATCATCCACCTGTGTTTTTGCCGTCGGGAGGAGCCTAAAGTTGCTATCTATTCCCTCAAAAGTTGAAGAACTTACCCAACCAGATTCTCCCGCTCCTGCCAACCTTCTTGAATTCCAATGATGGCGCCAACCTCTCCTCAAGTGCCGTACAAATAGACTCAGAGACAGCTTCCACAATCAGGCCATCAGGCTGCTGAACAAGGGCGTATAGCATATAACAATGTATGTGTTATTACATTGATTTATATATACATATTGCTCTTTTTCTGTGCCGATATATTGCATTTTATAAATTTTATTCTATTCTGTTTTTATTTTATTTTATCTTATAACTGCTGTCTGTCGTCGGGTTTTGCACATAAGATTTTCACTCACTGCTTTATACTTGTGTAAACTGTGAAGTGACAATAAACTTGACTTGACTTGACTTGACTTGACTCATGAAACTGCTGAACAGCATGGCTCCCTGTTAGCAACGTAGCACAATATCCACTGCTATTAAAGTGGTGAGTTTACTGGGTCTTCCTGGGTAAAGCGTGGATAAGTGGATAGCGTTTTTGCCTGTTTGTAGTAACCATGTTCATGCTGCCCTCTTGGTGGACTTGAAAATAAGATACTGCAATGAAATTAAAGAAGAGGCTGTCAAGTCCTGTCTGGATTGTCTGACGTCCTACTGTGAAGAGCACCTGCAGGGTCACTATGAGATCACTGGATTAAAGAGACACAGGCTGGTGGAACCAACAGAAGACCTCAGGACAACATCTGCCTCCGTCACGATGAGGTCATAAAGATCTTCTGCTGTCAGGATCGACAGACTATCTGCTATTTGTGTTCCATTGATGAGCACAAAGGCCACGACACGATCTCAGTCGAAGCAGAGAGGAATAAAAGGCAGAAAGATGTAAGCCAAATACAGAAAACCGTGCAGGAGAGAATCCAGAAAGTGGGGAAAGATATTAAAGTTCTGGAGGAACAGGAGGCGGACTCTATCAACGGGTCTGCTCAAACACACTGCGAGGACCTCTGTGGAGATGATGCGTTCCATTGAGAGATGGAGGTCCAAGGTAAACCAACAGATCAGAAGCATGCCGAAAAAGGAAATTAGCAGGGTCCAAGACCTGCAGAACAGTCTGGAGCAGGAGATTGTTGATATGAAGAGGAGTGTAGCTGACCTGCAGCAACTCTCCGAGACACAGAGTCACATCATTTTTCTCCAGAAATACCCTTATAACTTTCAACTCGGGGAACACACAGATTTACCCACAAGAGATGTCCATCCAGTGCAGCACTTGGAGCAAGTGACTGTGGCCCTCGCAAAGATGACCAAAGCACTGGAGGACTTTCTAGAAGGTTTAATTACGAACATTTCATGGGCAGTAACTCAGGTGGACCTTTTATTTTCAGAGCGGCGAGCAAGACCAGAGAAGATTTCCTCCAATATTCCTGTGAGATGACGGTCGACCCTAGCACAATAAGCCAACACTTGTCTCTGTCAGATGACAACAGAACAGTAACGGCAGTAACGACTGCTCAAAAAGTTAGGTTGGTTATATCCAGAAAAGGTAGGACTCGGCCGGACCAGGTGACAGGGAAGTGTGTGAGCAAAGAGAGTCTGACCGGACACCAGTACTGGGAGGTGAAGTGTAAAGCCGACGAGGTCTCCATCACCATGGGGTACAAAGAATACTCGTGGTCTCCACAGGGGATGGACGACAAATCCTGGACTTTGAGTATGAAGACGAGCAACATTGAATTTGAACATAACAAAGTGACCACTAAAATACCAGGCCCCTGTCCCACCAGGGTGGGCGTGTACCTGGACTACAGGGCTGGTATTCTGTGCTTCTACGACGTCTCTGGCAACATGACTCTTCTCCACAAGGTCCAGACCACGTTCACACAGCCCCTCTATGCTGGTCTTTGGCTGAATCCTCACACCGGATGCTCTGCAGAGTTCTGCTACCCTCTGCAGGTATAGGGGGATACATGATGCATGAACGCATAATAATATTAATATTATGTTACAAACAGAGTGGAGGACACAGTCCTGGAGGACATAGCGTATTGTTGATCTGTTGGGGAATCAGGTATGTCGAGATTGTGACTCTATTGAATCATTCATGTATGGGTACAGAAGTTGGAACAACAGCCCTAGAGAACTGGTGCTACATAACCAGAGAACAACAGTTGGACTGAGTTGAAAGACAACGATGTCCAGAAGCTCAACAAATGACAGCAGCCCCCCAGTCCGGAGCAGGAAGAGACCCTCTTAATGTTGAGGGACTGTAGCCCCCCAGTCCAGAAAGAGACCCTCTTAATGTTGAAGGACTGTAGCCCCCCAGTCCGGAGCAGGAAGAGACCCTCTTAATGTTGAAGGACTGTAGCCCCCCAGTCCAGAAAGAGACCTTGTTAATGTTGAAGGACTGTAGCCCCCCAGTCCAGAAAGAGACCTTGTTAATGTTGAAGAACTGTAGCCCCCCAGTCCAGAAAGAGACCTTGTTAATGTTGAAGGACTGTAGCCCCCCAGTCCGGAGCAGGAAGAGACCCTCTTAATGTTGAAGGACTGTAGCCCCCCAGTCCGGAGCAGGGAGAGACCCTCTTAATGTTGAAGGACTGTAGCCCCCCAGTCCAGAAAGAGACCTTGTTAATGTTGAAGGACTGTCTGTGGGGGGGGGGGGGATGGGAAGCTGTCCTATAATCACGACGCCTCAGAGACACAAAAGAAGAAGAACAGTTGGAACAGCCCTGGCTGACTTTTGTCAAATTTTCTAAATTGGTCAAATGAAGGGGATTATATCATTGTTATTTTCATATGCTACCGACACATTGTTATGGTACAAAGCTGGCTGAAAACCGGCAAGGTATTCCTTTATGGAATTACGACTATTGATGTGTTATGTATTCTGCTATTCTGAATATAATGTTCTATATTATAGCTAGAAATCAGTTTAATATAAACATCTACAAGACCTCTCAACATAATCCATCCAAAAGATGGAGCACAAAATGATTGACCTTGTACTCCCGAAGTGAGGTTTTAGTCCCGAGTCACCCCAGAGCGGGGGATATGAACGATATGAAATGTTGGAAGGTGAATAAAATCTGGACTAAATCTTATTTCTTTTCTTCTTTATTCCCAGCCGCTACACAGGCCAAGCTTTAGGGATCTAGGATGGTTAGGGAACAAACTGTGTTTAAGAGTTTTAGAGACGCCACTAAGACGCCCTTGTATCGAAAAAGTTGGATTGACCTCAATTCCCTTTCCCTAGACCAGGGGTCGGCAAGTAGGTTTGGCCATGGGCCAATTGTTTTCTGAGCCACTAGATGGCGGCCAGAACATGATCAAAAGATCATTGAAGTAATTGATTGTTAAAACATGTGACACGTTCTAATGCTTTGACTTTTCTTTCGGGTGCTGCACGATCAGCGGTGAACGTTGACTGGGGGGGGGGGGGGGGGGGGCAGATGGCCAGTTCAGCCCTGGCGGAAAATGTCACTGCATTCTCAATACGGACATTATAGCCTATATGTGCGACTGTCGATCCGATATTGTAAAAAAAACAAATAATAATAATATATATATATTTTATATTCTCATAATAATCTTCCGGGCCAAATATTATTGCTGGCGGGCCTCTGAGTCTGTCAGCCTCTAGACTCTAGAGGCTGACAGACTCAGAGGCCCACAGACAGCTATATAGAGCCGACAGTATGTTGTAACGAAGGACCTGCTCGCAAAGTGACTGGTCCACTTAGACAGTCTTCCTGGGATATCATGTGTCAAATGTCATTGCGTGTTAATTCTCGTATTGGTTAATGAGGTTAGGACCCGTCGGATCTCCCAGGTGTTCAGCTGCTCTCTGAATATGACTCAACACCGCCCCCATGAGGTCAGAGACACACATCACGCATGCTAGTTCTTCTTTGGGGAACTACTGGGGAAACTAAACCTAAAACCTAAAAATATACATTTGTTACTTTTATTTGAGTAGCGTAGTAGTGTGTCTAAATGTTGAACACTTTTTGAGACGCCATAAAAGAGATAAGTGAGGCTACTTAGCATTCAATATGTTATATTACAACAGTTATATATATATTATAACAATAGTAACAGTTGAATACAAAAAATATAAAAATAACAATAGCTGAGCACTCGCCTTATAATATAAACAATACACATTAAACGTGAGCATGGAGTGCCTGATAGCGGGCCAAGAAGTGTCATCTGTAATATGTGGTGGGTGTTTGATGCCTGCTCATTTGAAGCAGGTTGAGGCCTTCACCAGATGGTCCCACGCCCTCCGCCCTACGCCCCGCCACCAGAAGGGGGACCCCAGGGGCCCCACAGCCCAGCCAGTGTGGGGGGAGGGGGCCACAGCCCAGCCAGTGTGGGGGGGGGGGCCGCAGCCCAGCCAGTGGGGGGGGGGGGCCCACAGCCCAGCCAGTGGGGGGGGGGGGGCACAGCCCAGCCAGTGGGGGGGGGGGGGGGGCCACAGCCCATCCAGTGTGGGGGGGGGGGGGGGGGCACAGCCCAGCCAGTGGGGGGGGGGCACAGCCCAGCCAGTGTGGGGGGGGGGCCACAGCCCAGCCAGTGGGGGGGGGGGGCCCACAGCCCAGCCAGTGTGGGGGGGGGGGCCCACAGCCCAGCCAGTGTGTGGGGGGGGCCCACAGCCCAGCCAGTGTGGGGGGGGGGGCCCACAGCCCAGCCAGTGGGGGGGCCCTCTGGCTCAAGGACAACTAGCTATTTAGCGCTACATTAGCCTGGACCGGCTGCTCGGCCGCAAGCTGTCAATATGCCAGCCGTGAAACAGTTGGTATTGGTTTGTTTAATGGTTTTTAATTGGCATTTCCCCCAAGGGTTATTTGTCCTTATAGTCAGTGACCACAAGGAGTCACTGTTGGTCCAACGTGTGATGCCCAAATGTAAAATGTGTGATGTTCTCAAGATGAACCTTCCGTTTGAAATAAAAACATCCACCGACTCTGCAAGAAGAAAGCTTCAACCCCTTCGCCATCTTATCTGCCTGGTGTTCCAACAGCAACCTTATGTTCCATAGTGGCTTCACTGTGTCCTCCTCGCTCCTGGTGGATGTTCTTATTGGGTCATGTAGGGAGACAACCTGTTGCACTGTTACCTGAGCACTGGTTCTGCTCTTCTGTATGTAATGTTATGTATGATATATTATGTTCTTAGACACAGTAAGTGTCTGTATATGTTATATTATTTAGGCTTGTTAGGAAGGAAATGCACTTCTGACTTGGGGACTAGTAGTTATCTTGTCTACCTGTTGAATGGCCGGTTCACATGAATGGTCAAATTAAAAGTGATATCTTAGCGAAGTTGTGGAACTTAAGTAGGCTATCCGTAAGAAGGCTATCCTTAAGTAGGCTATCCTTAAGGCTATCCTTAAGTAGGCTATCCTTAAGTAGGCTATTCTTTGTATTGGTTCTCATCGGACATCTGTCTGTCTGTCTGTCTGTCTGTCTGTCTGTCTGTCTGTCTGTCTGTCTGTCTGTCTCTCTCTCTCTCTCTCTCTCTCTCTCTCTCTCTCTCTCTCTCTCTCTCTCTCTCTCTCTCTCTCTCTCTCTCTCTCTCTCTCTCTCTCTCTCTCTCTCTCTCTCTCTCTCTCTCCATTTTTGCAGGTCAATTGATGTTACTGTCAGCATTTAGCGTCATCGACGCTCCGGGCGGGCTTGAGGGTGCCGAGCAGCAGTACCACACTCCTCCGCCACAGGGGGGCGCTCCAGACGAGGAGCGCCTCCTCCTCCTCCTCCCCCCAGCAGGCTTTAGCTGAGCCCAGAGGCCGGCCCTACGGAGCCACAGAGCGGCTAAACAGGTGGTCTGAACACACAGAGAAAGAGGTCTCAAAACACAATGTGGTCCGCTGGGGACCACCACCACCACCACCACCACGTCCTGGGTCTCTAGCGGCGAACTAGGTCTCTTCGTACGGGAATAACAACACGCGACCCCCCACCCCCTCCCGGAGGAGGAGGAGAAGAGGAGGAGAAAGATCAACAACTTCATGTCCCCGGTGGTGGAGCTCCTCTCCGCCTCCGCTCGCCTCGGCTGCCCGTCTCCCCCCCGGCCCCCGGGTACCCTTCCCCGGACACTAGAGTCATGAAGGTGACGGTGTGCTTCGGCAGGACCCGGGTGGTGGTGCCGTGCGGCGACGGCCACATGACGGTCCACTCGCTGGTCCAGCAGGCGGTCATGCGGTACAAGAAGGCGATCTCCAAGGTAAGGAGGCGACGGGAGGAGGAGGAGGAGGAGGAGAACCGACGGGTGGTTTGGGTTTAATGGACGCCGGGACGTCCAGTCTCAACATGGCGCCAAGTGGAAAGTACCGGAGAAGGAGGGGGTCCCGGTCGGGTCCCGGTTGGGTCGCCCCCCCCCACCAGGTGGTCGTTGTTCTGGTTCCGAGGAGGAGGACAACATGGCTGTTTGTTTGTTTGTAAACCAACTGAAAGTTCGTTGTTGTTGTTTTTTTTACGAGAAGCTACAGTTACACACGGTAGAAAGACGAGCCGTTTGACTTCTACTATATTGTATAATATATAAATATATGTATTATGTAAGATGTATCTGAGATATATTATACAATACATATATCTTGGGTCTACAGTTGAGGTTCCTGGAAGTTGTGGACAACCGTTAGCCTGTTAGCTTTAGCCACCAGGAGTGTGGTCTGGGTCCCAGGACTCATGAGTGGGTCTGTGCCGGTCTGAGGACTCGGTGGTCTGGGTCCCAGGACTCAGTGGCCTGGGTCCGAGGACTCGGTGGTCTGGGTCCAGGACTCGGTGGTCTGGGTCCCAGGACTCAGTGGTCTGGGTCCGAGGACTCAGTGGTCTGGGTCCGAGGACTCAGTGGCCTGGGTCCGAGGACTCAGTGGTCTGGGTCCGAGGACTCAGTGGTCTGGGTCCCAGGACTCAGTGGTCTGGGTCCCAGGACTCAGTGGTCTGGGTCCCAGGACTCAGTGGCCTGTCCGAGGTGTGTCTGGGTCGTGCTTCTGTGGATGTTGTCCACCTGTAGTGAGCTTAGGACCAGAGATCGTCCATTAGGAAACGCATTATTAGTCTTGTATCGATCCGTTTTAACTTCATTCACAAAATGAAGTTAAAACGATCTATCATGGCGGTTGTTGTTGTTGTTGTTGTTTGTAACTCTGGGCTGTTGTTGCGCTTCTTTGCCGGCCGGACAGCCGGCCCTGGAGGTGGGACTGAGATTCTGCAAAGGTTCTCGGTTCTGCTCACATCTCCAAGTCTGCTGATGAAATGTTCAAATGAGAAGAAAACCTAAAGGGAAATGTGAAGAAGCATGTCCAGAGTGCCCATGGTATGTGATGCGCAGACTGCTTTTATGGCTCTCCAATCGGCTGGGGATGTTCACACCACCGAGGTCCTACAGGGGAAACCTTCCTAATCGCCTCACACCCTACATCTTTTGACCAGTGTGAGTTGGCACCCACTAACTCACACGTGACACCTAGACTAGACTTGGGCGGCATCTTGCACCTAGAACGTTTTAATATGACAATGGTCAATGTTAGATGTCATGGTCCCCGTTGATACATTGTGTCAAATCTAATCTGTCAACTTATTGTACTTTCAATCGGAGTGCTGGTTCTGCTCTTGGAGGCTTGTTAGGAAGGAAATGCACTTCAGGTGAATATTAGTTCTCTAGCATACCTGTTAAATTACCTTATTGTAATTGAATGTATTATGTTATTATATATGATATTATTATGGCTTGTTAGGAAGGAAATGCACTTTGGTGACTAGTAGTTCTCTTGTCTACCTGTTGAATGACCTTATTGTAATGTAATGTATTATATATTATGTTATAATGTGTGTATATGTATGTATGCGGCAGTATAGCTCAGGAGGTAGAGCGGTCGCCTCACAACCTGGTTGCTGGTTCGATCCCCGCCTCCTCCTAGCATAAACTGTCGGTGTCCTTGAGCAAGACCCCCTAACCCTAACTGCTGACGTGCTGGCTGTCTCCTTGATGGCTGACTCCGCCGTCTGTGGATGAATGGGTGAATGTGAGGCATGACTTGGATAAAAGCGCTATATAAAAGCCGGCATTATTATTATTATTATTATAATATTATTATGGTGATGGTAGTTATCTTGTCTACCTGTTGAATGACCTTATTGTAAGTGGCTTTGGACTAAATGAAATGAATGTAATATAATAGATAATATGGCTATATTGGCCTGTATTGTATTATTGTTAATATCTGGTTGTGGGTTTTAAGACGTAGCATTGATGTGACACAGGACAGTCACTGGAGGTGACTAAACCTCCCTCTGTCTCCGGCCTCACGATGCAGTCAGACCCCACACTAACACAATAGCTCTGTGGCGCTTTTGTCTTGCTAACGGGGAGAAACAAAGGCTCCCTGCATCTCTGGAGCTCGAGGCGTCTTAGAGCCTGCCCTGTAAGGTGCAGCATCTGGTTCTACACCTGCAACCAGTCACTTTGAATCAGCATAAAGTGGTACAGGTGTGTCTGGCTACATTGTGTATGCTAACCCTGGTTGTGGTCGTCTACTGAGCCCATGGTTAGTGGCACGTTAGCCTAGCGGTGTGTGTTGCCCCACTCGGAGGTCAGGATTATTGGCCCCATGGTGAGCGACACTATCTCATCCTATCAGGGATGCTATGCTAGAATACTGGGTTAGCTTAGCCAGATGGTTGAGGATGCTAGGTTAGCTGAGCCGGGTGGTAGCGGCCACCTTATTGCAGGAGGTGTTAAGTACCGTGTGTGTAACTGGAGGTGCGTCTCATCTCAGACTTCCACCACAGGAAGTTGAGCGGCTTGGCTGTCAGCTGGCATCTGACAGGGAGGCATTGAGCTGCATTCCCGTGGCGACAGGGTGACGTATAGCCCCGCCCTCCCGTGGTATCGGCCCCGTCACCGCAGAGGAATGACAAACAAATACCAGAGTTACAGAGAGCGGGAAAAACACACACACACACAGAGGGCGGCTGTAGCTCAGTCTGTTAGGACTTGGCTTGGGAACCGGAGGGTCTCTGGTTCAATTCCCCGAAACGGACAGAGTACAGAGTGAGAACTAGTACTCAGAAAAAGGTGCCAGTTTGCCTCCTGGTCACTGCCGAGGTGCCCTTGAGCAAGGCACCAGACCCCTACACTGCTCCACGGGCGCTTTATATACAGGATTCAAATCCTCTAGATTTAGACACGCACACACTACCATGCCAGCCCACGTGCGGGCTGGGTATGTGGGGGCACACGTACCCACACTCTGGTTCTAAGTCTATATTTATCAGTGGATGTGGTTTATTCTTTCCTACGTGCATTGTGTTGTCTGTTCTCTGTGGTGAATAGAGGCGGCGTGGTGGTTTTTATTATCTTGAGTGACTGTGGTCACGCAGACAGGATGTTAGCCAGCAGACAGGCGTGTTGGTTGGGGTTAACCCCCACAGACGGCTTGGGATGAGTTTTGCATGGTGCAACAAGAGGGTTGCTAACTAGCTAGCTGACAGTGAGGGTTTGCTCAGGTTCCTATAATGGTTGTTTTATGCAGACCGGTTTATCCTAAAGGGACTTGACTGTAGGAACAAGCTTGTTGCTTCAGGTTGAGCAGATACAGGTTAAGCTGCTTGCTCTAGGATGTCCCCAGGTAGACTGCAGACTTGAACCTGGAACCCTTTTATCTCCTACCCCCCCCCCCCAGCTATTGACACCTGAGGGGGGGACATGAACAGAGAAGGCAGATAAAGAACAAAGGACGCTTTTATTGTGAAATGTGACGCTGTGAAAGAACGGAGCTTTATTGTGAAAGGCTGTGTGATCACTGGGAGAAACCGGAATCCCTTCAGGAAGTTTCAGTTCTAGCATTCCGGTGTTGTCCTTGGCTTATCCGCGCAACAGTACGACCCACCGTTAAAAACAACTAACACACTTGACCTTTTAGAGGCAAATAACCCTAACCCTCCAGGGCTAATGCCTCACCCAAAGGCAGGGGCGGGAGTATGGATCTGTCCTGGGACCAGTGGGACCAGAACCTATACCCTGCTTCACTACTTGTTACAGTACAGTCATTTAGCTTTAGACGCTTTGGTCTAAAGTGACTTACAATAAGGTCATTCAACAGGTAGACCAGGGAACTACTAGTCACCATAATAATATAATATAATATATACATACATATAATAACATAATATATAATACATTACAATAAGGTCATTCAACAGGTAGTCAATATAACTACTAGTCACCATAATAATATAATATATACATACATATAATAACATAATATATAATACATTACAATAAGGTCATTCAACAGGTAGACAAGAGAACTACTAGTCACCATAATAATATAATATAATGTATACATACATATAATACATTACGATAAGGTCATTCAACAGGTAGACAAGAGAACTACTAGTCACCATAATAATATAATATAATATATACATACATATAATAACATAATATATAATACATTACAATAAGGTCATTCAACAGGTAGACAAGATAACTACTTGTCACCATAATAACATAATGTATACATACATATACACAACTATAATAACTAATATACATAATATTATTATATAATAACATGATATATAATACATTAATTTCTCTTCTAACAAGCCTCTAAGAGCAGTGCTCAGGTAAGAGGAACAACCAGTGTGTCTGTACGGATGTTGTTTTAAAAGCTAGTAGGTCTGGAGACCCGCTTGTGCGTTGGTTAGCACTAGCATCACCTGTTGTGACAGGGCAGCGTATTTGATTAACATACGCCGTTAGCGTCGCCCCATTGACGACAGCTAATGGATTAACATATGATGCTAGCGTGACCTTAGCCGCCACATACTGTATTTGATTAACACATGTGCGTGCGATTTAGCATATGCCGCGGACGCCACACATTAAATTACCATATGTTGTGTTGGTGGGGAGTTGGGCCCGTCCTGGACTGGGCGGAGGGCCACGGACGTTAGGACTACAGCAACTGGAGACGCTCGAGTAATGCCATGCCAACTATAGCCCAGCAGGGCTATAGTTGGCCACGATCAAGACTAAAAAGACTCTAGCCGAGCTCTTGGCTAGCGCCTTTTTAGTCTTGATTGTGGCGCTAAACGTAAGGCCAGGACCCTGCTGACCCCCACCTGGAGCTGGGACGCGTTCATGGTGAATGGGTCCGCTCCAGCTAACTAGCTAACTAGCTAACTAGCTGTGAACCAGTTGGATGACATGCTGTTTGTGGGCTGTTTCTTAAAGCCTTGAATATCATTGTGTCCTGCCACTTAGTGTTTGTGTGTATGAAGGATAGTGGACCACTGATCTGTCCCTCTTACATCTGGGATGGGAGGACACTCCCACCTGTGAAGTCACCATGTGGTGGATGTTATGAGGTAACTCCTTGTTAACACACCTGATGGCCACCTTTTCAAGATTCAACATTTGTATTTGCCATATGCAACAAGTATAATGGAATGCTTACTCCACATTCCCTCCCGCATGAATTTCTAAAACACAATACTATTAAAATACTGTACAAAATTACAAATACATTCAGTAAAGACAACTTATAGCTGGTCCATTACAGAGGACACCACCCCCAGCACCAGCTACTGCTGGATGTCCAGGTGGTGTCTAGATCTCTGTAGTTATATATCTATATATATATATAGATATATATAGATAGATAGATATATATATATATCTATCTATCTATCTATCTATCTATATCTATATATATCTCTAGCTCTCTGTGGTGTTGGTCTGTTTACCTGTATGCCCTCGTCAATAAACATCCAAACTGAGCCGCAACAAGACGAGACCTGTCTTCCTCGCTGTCTTTCTGTCTCTCTCTCTCTCCCTCTCTATCATATTTTCTCTGTCTCTATCTTGTATATCTGTCTGTATATTTCAGTTTGGTATATTTTTTAGTTGTCTGTCTCCTTTCCCATTGTTTCTGTTCTCATCCATAGACGAGGAAGAATATTGTAAACCTGTCCCCTGGTGGGTGTGTTGAGTAGGAACTACTGATGCTGGGGAATCAGGCTGGTTGATGTTTTTATGTCTGTTTGGTGTCAGATGTTATGTGGCCATCTTGTCACCTTCAGTACGGCCATTAATTACATTTACATTTCTTACAAAGAGGGAATTATTGATCTAGAATGGAGCTTGCATTTGTGGCTACATGCTATAGTGCTGAGGTGTGAGCAAACCGCTAATGCACTGTTGGTGAAGTGATATATTAAATTAGACCTCCACTTAACCAACAACAACATGAACACTTGGTTGGTTTTGTATCCTGAATCACCCAATAGCCTCTTGTTGTCACATAGTTTCCGTCTGAGGCGGTATGTGTACTGCCTTTGTGGAGCTCCGACATGGACCACAGACCACAGACTGTTCTCCTGTTGCTATTCCTCCTACACCTCCTTCAACCTCACTCAGGGGCTAACCACGCTAGGCTAGGGGCAGGCTAGCTAGATAGGGTGAGGCTATGCTACGGACAGGCTATCTAGATAAGGCTAGGCTAGGGATTGGCTAGCTAGATACGCCAAGGCTAGGCTTGGGTTAGGCTAGCTAAACAAGCCAAGGCTAGGCTAGAGATAGCCAGCAAGATAGGCTAAGGCTTAGCAAGATAGGCTAAGGCTCAGCTAGATCGACTAGGGCTAGGCTCAGCTAGATCGACTAGGGTTAGGCTCAGCTAGATAGGCTGAGACTAGGGCTAGGCTTAGCTAGATGGGCCGAGGCTCGGCTTAGCTAGATAGGCTCGGCTTAGCTAGATAGTCTAAGGCTAGGGCTAGGGCTTAGCTAGAGAGGCTTATGCTAGGTCTAGGGAAGCCGATTCATGCACCTCTTGTCATGTTGTTACTTTTGTCACCATGGGGGACCGATTGAGGTCACCTGGGCATTGAGCTCAGACAAGCATGTCCCCCGTTAGCGTAGCCTCTTTTAGCAACCCGGTCATGTTTCCTCTGTAGCCGGGTTAGCTCTGAGACACGGCGGTGTCTCGAGGGGGAGGGCACTGCAGTTCCACCTGGAGGATATGGATGTACAGCGCTGGGAGTGTGAATGAATCAATAGCTTAACTCCCGCTCCAATATGCTGTTTGACACCAGACTGGAGGGCAGGAATGTTGAGAGACGGGTCGTTCTGAAGCGGTGTTACAGGGGGTTGTCCCTGAGGAGGAATTCACCAGGCATGCTAACTGTGTTTATGGTTAAGGGTTCGGTCTAATAGTATCAAGCGTCAAATGAGTTCTGCAGCGCGACGATATGGAGGTCAACACCAGACCAAAGCGTTTAATACAAATGAGTTGAAGCCAGCAGGTCCAGACTCCAGGTTGTGATGTCATAGTTTAAGAAGCCAGTGTTTTGAAGATTAAAGCTTTTACCATTTTTAATGAATATTGTTTCGATGAAGTCTCTTCTTTAGGGTCAAACCATAGCCGTGTTCCGTTCAATATATTATTGTATTTTGGTCGTTTTTACCATTCATCTTATTGATCAAAAAATCGAATAGTTTGGCCTTTTCCAGCGGGATTTGTGACACTGCATTAATGTCCTTTTAGAAATGACTTGTGATTACACTGGATTAATCATGTCCTTGGAAAAGTGACTTGTGACGCTGGATTAGATTAGATTAAAATGTATCGTCATTGCACATTAATGATGTCCCTTTAATGATGTCCCTTTAATGATGTCTCTTTAATGATGTCCCTTTAATGATGTCCCTTTAATGATGTCTCTTTAATGATGTCCCTTTAATGATGTCCCTTTAATGATGTCTCTTTAATGATGTCCCTTTAATGATGTCCCTTTAATGATGTCTCTTTAATGATGTCCCTTTAATGATGTCTCTTTAATGATGTCTCTTTAATGATGTCTCTTTAATGATGTCTCTTTAATGATGTCTCTTTAAAAGTGACTTGTGACCCTGGGCTAGTAAAAATGGATGCAGTGCAGCTGATTTGTGTGCTAAAGATAGCACAGGGCCGCGGGCCGAGCTGTCTGACTGATGATCCCTGGACAGGGAGGTGGTGGAGGGGGGAGCCAGCATTGGGTCCAGAAGTGGCCCTGACTTCGGCCCCTCCGTCCCTTCAGGTTTGGGGGGTCGACTGAGGGAAGGGAAAGCATGATTTATTCATACCTTCTCTCTCCACCCCTGGACGATTATGCTCTTTTCATCCATGTTTTCAGTATATTTTCATTTAGGTTCTGCAATATTTCTAGGTCTAATAACCTAGATTTGTGTGTGTGTGTGTGTGTGTGTGTGTGTGTGTGTGTGTGTGTGTGTGTGTGTGTGTGTGTGTGGTGTGTGTGTGTGTGTGTGTGTGTGTGTGTGTGTGTGTGTGTGTGTGTGTGTGTGTGTGTGTGTGTGTGTGTGTGTGTGTGTGTGTGTGTGTGTCAGACGAGGTAGGGTTATGTTGAAGGAGGAGAGTGAGGGACCAGGTGGGGTTATGTTGAAGGAGGAGAGTGAGGGACCAGGTGGGGTTATGTTGAAGGAGGAGAGTGAGGGACCAGGTGGGGTTATGTTGAAGGAGGAGAGTGAGGGACCAGGTGGGGTTATGTTGGAGGAGGAAGAGAGTGATGGACCAGGTGGGGTTATGTTGGAGGAGGAAGAGAGTGAGGGACCAGGTGGGGTTATGTTGAAGGAGGAGAGTGAGGGACCAGGTGGGGTTATGTTTGAGGAGGAAGAGGAGAGTGAGGGACCAGGTGGGGTTATGTTGGAGGAGGAGAGTGAGGGACCAGGTGGGGGATTAGTTCCTCGTCTTTTCACAGATGTGGCAGAACCGACCAGAGGCGATTAATCATTCATTGTTCTAGAAACATCCGACATGACCAGGCAGGACGGACACACACACAGTCTTTGTGTTGTTACTGCTGCTGGGTCATGGAAGGGTTGTGGTACACAACTTGTGGTACAACAAGTAGGCTGTGTCCGAAATCACCCACTGCTCACTATATCACTACATAGCAGTGGTGAAGTGTCAGGGCCTTCAAGGTATTCAGAGAAGACCCTGGAACTCTCAGATGAAACCAAAAAAATCGAATTAATTATATTAATAAAATGTAATACAATTTAATAAAATGTAATAACATTTAAATCAAATGAATAAATGAGAATGGTATCTGTGATGTTATCTGTTATATTACAGTGTTACGTTGATTTGTTTGTCTTTCTCGGTCCATGCACGACGCATTTGAGTGGTTTTGTGTTGGAAAAACAATGCAACCAATCAGATATTTTTCTGGGTTGCTGGGAAGAATATCCTTCAACCAAAGTATTCCCGATGACTTTGGCCCTCAGACTGAATGAGAGCGTACGTTTGGATTGACAATTTGATCAACCAATCATATATTGGTTTGTAGCCAATGGGCGTATTCTTTCAGATTTCCCCACAGCTCAATAGGGAGCTAGAAGGTCTACTGGCTGGAGCGAGAGTGGATCTAGCGTAGTGCTACGTTTTTTCTACGTAGGATTTCTACGTCAAAATGGCAACAGGCGAAGATGATGTCGTTGCGGATTTATTGTCGGAACCATTTTCAAGACGACCATTCAATGTAAAGATGGACATTATTAAAAAAGGCCCTCGAATGCCCGACAATCTTGAGCTGAATCAAGTTGTTAAAGCAGGCTATGTTCGCCATTTTCAGGCTAGCAACTGGGAAAGATACCCGTGGCTAACGGGCTCTACTAGCCACAAGAGGCTCGACTGATGGGAGTATTGCTATTTGGGACCGACAAGAGGGCAGGGAATTGGAAAGGCAACTTATTTTGGATCTGAAAAGCGATCAGCTTTATGACCGGGTGGTCGAACAATTCATCCAGAAGGACAGGAGAATGGATTTGGACTTTAAGTGAACATCATTGGTGAGTGAGACTCATTTGTCTTTGCTGGTTTTGTCGCAGTGTTGCGTCTCGTTGAGCTGGTTGTTGCATTTTGTTTCCACACACTTGTTGACTGATTAGTTAATGGCTGTCTTGGGTTTGTTAAGCATTGTTGTGCATTTGAATTGAGAGTTTTGACTTGATCTTTCTTTGCATCGCTTAAAAGTGAAAAGACTTAACGTAACTAAGAGTTACAAAACCGCTATCAATAATCACCTAATTTGCATATGTCTTGTCATTAGCACTTTCACCTTTTCACTTTCATTTTGACAGGTGAAAGTGCTAATGACAAGACATATGCCAGAGACATTTGGTGATTATTGATCGCTATTTTGGAACTTAAAGTTCCAAAGTTACGTTGAGCCTTTTCACGTGAAGCGTGTTAGACCGTCCCTTTAACCGATAGCCTGTGTGGTGGTCTGTGGTGGTCTGTTACGTCACTACATGGACTCTGCTTTACAACTATGGTCAACTTGGAAATTGGCTGCGACAATCTGATCTTCTTAAATGATATAAGGCATAAAGTGACGCCTCCGTGACGTCCGTCTGACTAGAACAACTGAATTTTCGAATGGTGGTGGTCTACAGCAGGGGTTCCCAAAGTGGGGGTCGCGGGACCCCGAGGGGGGGGGGGGGTCGCGAGATGATTTCAGAATCCTCTTGATGTGACCATGAGGTTTTTCTTTTAATGTTTTTATTTAATATTTTTTATTTTTATAATAATTTGTATTATTATTATTATTGTTAATAATAACATGTGCATAGATTATCTTTTTATTATGTAAGTCTGTTTAATATGTAAGGGTGACGAATAAAGGAATTCTGATTCCAACTGATTCACGACAGTATCATTTGCAGCTGAAAAAAAGCCACATACAATTTTCGCGGTCACGATTACCCCCCCCCCCCCTTGGACTTCACGTTGGACCCCCCCCCCCCCCCTTGGACTTCACGATGTTCTCGATGGTGAAGATCTGTGCACACGTTGTTTTTAATGTTCCAGTCCCTCCGGTGATAGTGGGGGGGGGGGTCTGTTATGTTGGGGGTCGCGGGCTGAAAAGTTGGGGAACCCCTGGTCTACAGAAGGTCCAGTTGTGATAGACATGCTTCGCCACTGCTAAATAGTGATACTATATCACTATACCATATCACTATAAAGTGATGTCATTATATAGTGCACTAGATAGTGATATATCACAATATAGTGAGTTCACCATGTGGTCGTGCTGTCCAAATGTATAGTGATAATTATTATCCCCTATCCCCTGCAGCAACAGCAGACGGATACGAAGACACATCCATCGACAAAGATCGGGATAGATAGATAGATAGGGAGTAGGGAATGAGGGAAGGATTCCACTATATAGTCCTCTACATTGAACTACTAGAGAGGGAGTAGGGAACGAGGGAAGGATTTCACTATATAGTCCTCTACATTGGACTACTAGAGAGGGAGTAGGGAACGAGTGAAGGACTTCGGACACACGCATGTTGGCGAGCTAACGCTAACACATGACTTGCAGTTCTCCGCATGGTGTTGGCATGTCTCTAATCTAAACCCTCTCAGAAGACCCTCTGGTCCTCTCTCCTAACGTCCTCTCTCCTAACCTCCTTTAGAGGAGCTCTGGGCCTGGACACTCTGGCCCTTCACACCAGCTGTCTAAACATCCACAGCTGCGACCGGCACACAGTCCAGGGTCACAGCTCTGTCTCCCTCTGTCCACCTGTCTGTCTCGCTGTCCGCCGGTATGTCTGTCTGGTTTTCAGTCAGTTTCTGTGTCTGTCTGTCTCTATATCTCTTGTTTCTGTTTGTCTCTCCGTCTGTACCTGTCTCTGACTGTCTGTTTCTGTGTCTGTCTGTCTCTATATCTCTTGTTTCGGTTTGTCTCTCTGTCTGTACCTGTTTCTGTGTCTGTCTGTGTATGTTTCTTCACGGTCTGTCTTCATGCCTACCATCCCACCGGTCTGTTTCTCTTGTCTGTCTGTCTGTGTATGTTTGTCTGTCTGTGTCTATCTACCTGTCTCTGACTGTCTGGTTCGGTTTGTTTGTCTCTTTCTTCATGCCTTCCGTCCCACCTGTCTCTTTCTGTCAGTGTATGTTTCTGTGTCCAATTCTGTTTCTCTTGTCTGTGTGTATGTTTCTGTATGTCTGTGTGTATGTTTCTGTATGTCTGTGTGTATGTTTCTGTATGTCTGTGTGTATGTTTCTGTATGTCTGTGTATGTTTCTGTATGTCTGTTTTTCTTGTGTGTGTGTTTCTGTCCGTCAGTTTCAGTTTGTCTGTCTGTGTGTCTGCCTGCGGCTGCATTAGTTTGAAAGGTTCATCCCACTATTAACATGCTAATGGAACACGGTGACCCCGTTAGCCGTAAGCCGCCCTCAAACCAGGGACCGGAGCACTGCACACACAGGGACTCACGCTAACCCAACAGAGGCTTGTTTTGAACAGAGGAGCGCCACCGTTAGCCACATGTATACCTATAGAACTCTTCATTCAAAGAATAGAAAGACAGACTCATTGCATTGAACCCAAGGTGTGTGTGTGTGTGTGTGTGTGTGTGTGTGTGTGTGTGTGTGTGTGTGTGTGTGTGTGTGTGTGTGTGTGTGTGTGTGTGTGTGTGTGTGTGTGTGTGTGTGTGTGTGTGTGTGTGTGTGTGTGTGTGTGTGTGTGTGTGTGTCATTCTGAGACTTTGATGTTCCATGTCTCTGAAGCACTTCCCACCGTAACCTGACTCGGAGTCATCCGGTGAACTCTAGTGTTTATTTAGACTTATTCAGGATGTTTTCTATCGTGGAAAGATGGGCTCACCTTTAATTTACGCCGTTTCTCACACCTGCAGTTCACTTCTCACCTGTTCACCCATCAGCTCTCAGCTATTTGCTGAACACCTCAACCTCTACAAGCTCTTTTCAAGTCAAGTCAAGTTTATTGTCACTTCACAGTTTACAGTATAAAGCAGTGAGTGAAAATCTTATGTGCAAAACCCGACGACAGACAGTAGTTATAAAAATAGAATAAAACAGAATACAATAAAAGAGTCGGTGCAGTTCCCGTACCGGGCGGTGATCCACCCTGTAAGAACACTCTCCATGGTGCCGCTATAGAATGTTCTCAGGATGGGGGGCCCACGTTGAATGTCCTCAGACGCCTGAGGAAATCCAGGCGTTGTTTGGCCCTTTTCATCACGTGTGTGGTGTGCGTGGACCATGTGAGGTCCTCAGAGATGTGCACGCCGAGGAACTTGAAGCCGCTGACCCTCTCTACTGCAACACCGTCGATGGAGATAGGGCCGTGCTCTCCTCTCTGCTTCCTGAAGTCCACGATCAGCTCCTTGGTCTTCTTGACGTTGAGGGCGAGGCTGTTCTCCTGGCACCACTGCTCCAGCGATCCGACCTCCTCCCTGTAGGCTGTCTCGTCGTCCCCGGCGATCAGGCCCATCACTGTCGTGTCGTCAGCAAACTTGATGATGACGTTGGAGCTGTGCATAGCCATGCAGTTGTGGGTGTAGAGGGAGTAGAGGAGAGGGCTCAGCACGCATCCCTGGGGGGCTCCCGTGTTGGGGGTCAGTGGCTCTGAGGTGGTGCTGCCCATCCTCACCACCTGGCGGCGGTCCGACAGGAGGTCCAGTATCCAGCTGCACGTGGATGGGGGCACGCCTAGACCTCTAAGCTTGGTGTCGAGCTTGGCAGGAACTATTATTCCCAATCTAGATGAAGATGTTTGTGTTTAAGGAGCAGGTAGGGGTCAGGGGGCATCTTGCTTCCAGGAGGCCCACAGGTCAGAAAGAGAGATGAGGTATGTCTAACATGACATGAGAGAGAGATGAGGGATGTCTAACATGACTTGAGAGATGAGTGTCTAACATGACATGAGAGAGAGATGAGTGTCTAACATGACATGAGAGAGAGATATGCGTGTCTAACATGACATAGAGAGATGAGGTATGTCTAACATGACATGAGAGAGAGATGAGTGTCTAACATGACATGAGAGAGATGAGTGTCTAACATGACATGAGAGAGATGAGTGTCTAACATGACATGAGAGAAAGATGAGTAATGTCTAACATGACATGAGAGAGAGATGAGTAATGTCTAACATGACGAGAGAGAGAGAGAGAGAGAGAGAGAGAGAGAGAGAGAGAGAGAGAGAGAGAGAGAGAGAGAGAGAGAGAGAGAGAGAGAGAGAGAGAGAGAGAGAGAGAGAGAGAGAGAGAGAGAGAGAGAGAGAGAGAGAGAGAGAGAGAGAGAGAGAGAGAGAGAGAGAGAGAGAGAGAGAGAGAGAGAGAGAGAGAGAGAGAGAGAGAGAGAGAGAGAGAGGTGAGTGTCTAACGTGAGAGAGAGTGTAACGTGTTATGTTCATTTAGCACTGAAGTTATGAATACAATGAGAAAATACTCTAGTACTGAGTGTTTTATTCCAAAATAGGCTTTACCATATGGTTATTATTTTATAAAGTTGTATATATACTATTTTATTAAATAACCAGAAAACGGGCTATATAGTTATGGTATAACGACAGGTATAACATGAGCTACTATTTGGGGTTAGATGTTTCCAGCCCTAGTGGAAGGCATCCTGTCCCCCTGAGTGTCGGGCTATCATCACCGCCCTGCAACCCCGACACTCGCCCACTGGGTCAATAATGGATGAAGAAGTTCCATATGCAAAGCTACTAGTGATCGGGTTACACACACACACACACACACACACACACACACACACACACACACCACCCCCCCCGGTTCGGTCTATCCGAGAAGTCATGCTTACGTTGGTGATGCTAGCCGGAGGTGCTAGGTGAGGAGGGCCGCTAGGTTAGCCATGCTAAGTGCTGATGTGACTTAAGGTTCTTACCAAGGGAATAGAGTGCATAAAGTAACGGCTGCTGTGAAGTGGAGACTTCTTTTAACTCACTGTTATTATCCGTTATTAGGCCTCGCCCTCTCTCTATCAAGATCAAGGGTCTCTCTCTCTCTCTCTCTCTCTCTCTCTCTCTCTCTCTCTCTCTGTCTCTCTGTCTCTCTGTCTCTCTGTCTCTGTGTGTGTGTGTGAGACAGCGGTATTTAAATGCAGTCCATTTTAGCGTTGACCAACTTTAGGTAAATAAGGTCGGTATGAAAAAGAGAAGCGCCCTGATTGGCTATCTGTCATGTGACCTAGGCTCACTCTAGTTAATGTTTCTTATAAGGAGGGACTTGTAAGTCAAAGTGCAGATTGTTAAAGGCCAGTAACCCGTCTCACGTTGTGTGGGATTCTGAGCTGATGAAGCCAAACCAGAACTATCCCTTTTTGATGTTCTGCTTTTCTTCATATAAGCGTCTCAACAACGCCGTTAGTGGACTTTAGTGTTCATCATAACCTTAATCGAGTGCTCGTTTCTAACTCAACTTTGAACCTTGTGATAAACGGTTGCAGTTGACAACACTCAAAGATGGAGATACGTGCACTCTACTTATCTGTCCAGATTAGATTACATCGGCCCTTTTAATGCACCTCCCTCTAATTCACTGGTAGAACCAGCAGGCCTGGTCTCTGCGGTGTCCGTGTGTACTGCCCCCCGGTGGCGGAGCGGCGGTACCGCGCTGTCGATGAGCGGGATGGAGCCATTAGGGCCGATTGGACGGCTGCTCTCTGGACTGGAAGGACTCCAGGTGATTCTGGAAGTGCTTCGCGCTCCACTTTAATCCTGGTTCATTGGGAAATGTTTGCAGTTTTGGTGGATTTCCACCGTGCAGCTGCACGGGATTGTGGGATATCCTGACCCCCAGAAGACCCATCTGTCCTGCCTCCAGAACCTGCCTCGTGGGAGGCTGGCCTTCAGTGGATACTCCACTGAGACAAGCACATATATGAAGTGTGTTGACATGTTAAAGAGACCACAGAACACACAATGTCCTCAAGTGATGTCAACATGCACACTTGGCAGTTCTCCAGGGCTTCTGCTGTACCTCCTCCTCCTTCTCTCCTCATCCTTCTCCACTATCACCTCCTCCTCCTCTCCACCTCATCCATTATCACCTCCTTCTCCCCTTCCTCTTCTCCTCCTCCTCCTCCTTCTCTCCTCATCCTTCTCCACTATCACCTCCTTCTCCTCTCCACCTCATCCATTATCACCTCCTTCTCCCCTTCCTCTTCTCCTCCTCCTCCTCCTTCTCTCCTCATCCTTCTCCACTATCACCTCCTTCTCCTCTCCACCTCATCCATTATCACCTCCTTCTCCCCTTTCTCTTCTTCTCCTCCATTATCACCCCCTTTCTCATCTTCTCCTCCTCCTCTATCGTCTCCTTCTCATCTTCTCCTCCTCCTCCTCCATTATCACCTCCTTCTCCCCTTCCTCTTCCTCCTCCGGATCACTGCAGCATGCACAGACCTATCTTATTCCCACTCTGGGACTCAGTCGTTTTGTGTGTGTGTGTGTGTGTGTGTGTGTGTGTGTGTGTGTGTGTGTGTGTGTGTGTGTGTGTGTGTGTGTGTGTGTGTGTGTGTGTGTGTGTGTGTGTGTGTGTGTGTGTGTGTGTGTGTGTGTGTGTGTGTGTGTGTGTGTGTGTGTGTGTGTGTGTGTGTGTGTGTGTGTGTGTGTGGGTCTCCCTCGGTTCTCCACATAACGCTGTGTTCTGGTCGGTTCACACACTGGGTTGTTATGGGTTGGAGATGGAGCCCACACAGTGTCACACACACACCAACTCAGTAACTAACACACACTCAGTGTGACACACACAGTGTCTGACACACACAGTGTCTCACACACAGTGTCTCACACACACACACACAGTGTCTCACACACACACACAGTGTCTCACACACACACACACACACACACACACACACACACACAGTGTCTAACACACACACAGTGTCTCACACACAGACACACACTCACAGTGTCTCACACACACGCACAGTGTCTAACACACAGTGTCTCACACACACACACACACACACACACACACAGTGTCTCACACACAGTGTCTCACACACAGACACACACACAGTGTCTCACACACACACACACACACACACACACACACACAGTGTCTCACACTCAGTGTCTAACACACAGACACACACACAGTGTCTCACACTCAGTGTCTAACACACACACACACACACACACACACACACACACACACACACACACACACACACACACACACACACACACACACACACACACACACACACACACACAGTGTCTCACACACACACACACACACACACACACACACACACACACACACACACACAGTGTCTCACACACACACACAGTGTCTCACACACACACACAGTGTCTCACACACACACACACAGTGTCTCACACACAGTGTCTCACACACACAGTGTCTCACTCACACACACACACAGTGTCTCACTCACAGACACACACAGTGTCTCACTCACAGTGTCTCACACACAGTGTCTCACACACACTCACAGTGTCTCACACACAGACACACACACTCACAGTGTCTCACACACACACACATAGTGTCACACACACACACACACACACACAGTGTCTCTCACACACAGTCTCAGTGGTTTCATCCTGGCCACGCCCCGGTCTCTGGCGGTTACGGGGTCGGAGGTCGAGGCTGGTTGGTTGAAGGTGAATAATTGAACAGTACACACGACGGTGTAGCGCAGCGCCTCCAGACTCTGATCACACCCATGGGATTGATCCGTGATTTGTGATGATGAAGAAACCCCTCCTGACCCTTCCTCTTGGCAGTGGCTCAGTCTTGTTAGCTCTATTCCTGGTCGGCCAGTGCTTGTTTATTAGCTTTTCCTTCTTCTTCTTCTTCTTGTTCTTCAGTGTCTGGTGTGGCTCCTGTTTGATGTTCTTATTGGGTCAAATCTAGAGACAACTAATTGTACCGTTACCTGAGCCACTGATACAAGATACAAGATTTATATTGGCCATTTGTAACAAGTACATAGGAATGCTTGCTCCCCATTCCCTCCCACTGTATCAATCTCAAAAACACCATAAAAATAATATAATATATATATTTTTTAAAAGCATTTAAAGTGCCAGTAGTGCAGCAGCATCATGAACCCAGTGCAGTACAGAGCAGTAACTGTGATGAGTCCAGAATGTCCAGCAAAGTATGACAGAGTAATGTTAATGACATGTTATGATAGTGTAATGTTAATGACATGTTATGATAGTGTAATGTTAATGACATGTTATGATAGTGTAATGTTAATGACATGTTATGATAGTGTAATGTTAATGACATGTTATGATAGTGTAATGTTAATGACATGTTATGATAGTGTAATGTTAATGACATGTTATGATAGTGTAATGTTAATGACATGTTATGATAGTGTAATGTTAATGACATGTTATGATAGTGTAATGTTAATGACATGTTATGATAGTGTCATGTTAATGACATGTTATGATAGTGTCATGTTAATGACATGTTATGATAGTGTCATGTTAATGACATGTTATGATAGTGTCATGTTAATGACATGTTATGATAGTGTCATGTTAATGACATGTTATGATAGAGTAATGTTAATGACATGTTATGATAGAGTAATGTTAATGACATGTTATGATAGAGTCATGTTAATGACATGTTATGATAGTGTCATGTTAATGACATGTTATGATAGTGTCATGTTAATGACATGTTATGATAGTGTCATGTTAATGACATGTTATGATAGAGTAATGTTAATGACATGTTATGATAGTGTAATGTTAATGATAATGTTATGAAAGTGGCAGCACTCCTAGCAGTTCAGTAGGTCACTGCCTGTGGATACAAACTATCCTTATCCTCCATCTTGGAGGAAATGTAATATATTATGTTATATTTGTGTATATGTATGGATATATTATATTATTATGGCTTGTAAGGGAGGAAATGCACTTCTGACATCAGTATCGCACCCATAACCCTTTTGGCCCAGACTCAAACCCACTCACCACTAACCACCGGACTCTTGGTCTCCTCTGAAGTGTGGATCTGAATCAGGTGTGGATCTGAATCAGGTGTGGATCTGAATCAGGTGTAGTTGGAGAAAGGGGATCAGGAGGTTGGAGCCATGGAGGGAAGGTAAAGACAAGCTTCCCTCGCTGCCATCAATCATTCATGGGTTCTCTTCTAAAGATAGAAGCTGAATCTCGAAGCTGAGTCCCTCGCGTCTGAAGACCTCACCTCCCGGGTCTGTCCCCGCCCCGTCCTGTTGTTCTGACACACACACACACACACACACACACACACACACACACACACACACACACACACACACACACACACACACACACACACACACACACACACACACACACACACACACACACACACACACACACACACACACACACACACACACACACACACACTCTCTCTTTCTCTTTCTCTCTATCACACACACACAGCGATTTGAGTGTCTTGAAAAGCGCTATATAAATGCAATGAATTATTATTATTCTGTCATCACATTAGCCCAAGTGCTGCTGTCAGGAGCTAATCCACTAGCTTTGCATGTCTTGACTTAAAGAGTCTCAAAGAGACCTGTCTGATTAACAAGTCTTAACCTTCTTAACTTAAATAGACCTGTCTGGTTAACAAGTCTTAACCTTCTTAACTTACAGAGACCTGTCTGGTTAACAAGTCTTAACCTTCTTAACTTACAGAGACCTGTCTGGTTAACAAGTCTTAACCTTCTTAACTTAAAGAGACCTGTCTGGAGACCAGTTAAGAAGTCTTAACCAGACACCTCTCCTTACGACTACTTGTTTAGTCGACTAGTCGATTAGTCGACTAGTTGTTGCTTAGATTGGTAGTGGGAACAGAAATAGCATGCATAACTTATTTTCCAAATTTGATAGATTTTATTAGTTTTTTGACTGGCTGACTAGACGTTTAAAAAACCATCTGGTTAACTGTCTAGGAAACATCCCTGGTTAAGACGTCTTGGACGGCTCAAACAGACCGTCGTCCACATCCAGCGCCCCCTGCTGCCGGGTCCTAGTGGGTCAGACATCAGGGGAGGGCCACCTTATACTATATAGTATATATATTATACATCACAGCAACAGACCTCCATAGACATTCACCTAGAGAGACATTCACAGACATGACTGGCACTCAAACGCCACAGCTCCCAAGTCCCAAGCTCAGCATACCCACCTCAAACATAATGATAATACTGCTCCAACATTAACCCACTACAGTGTGTTCTCCACCATCCACCTTCTACTGTAGACTCGCTACGGCCCAACAGGTCCAGACCCAGAGGCCGGCCTCACTCACCCTGACCCTGTCTGCTCCATTCGTGTCGCCGTGGAGACCAGAGGCTCTCTCTCTCTCTCTCACTCACTCACTCACTCACTCACTCACTCACTCACTCATCACTCACTCACTCACTCACTCACTCACTCACACACACGATGTGTGTGTGCGAGATGACCTCGTCTTCCTCTTTTCTCCATCTCTTGCCGGGTGTTAATTACATCAATTCCATTTTTTTGTTTGTTTCCGATGTGTGTGTGTGTAATATCTAATGTGGAGCCGCAGAATAGTGTAGACTTGCCGTCAGATACTGGTGGTGGTGGTGGACGTAAAGTCTCTAGGGTGTGTGTCAGTCGGGGACATCAGCTGGTCTCCACAGGGGCAGGGTTGTTGTTGTGGGGGCGGCGGTCTGCTGGACAGGAAGTGACAGCGGCTGTCAGGAAGCACATGACCTCGTGTCAGAACGGGCCCCGGGGGTCGTCGCGGTAACCAGTCGACTCTGATCCGCTGAACTTTACACACTCACTACATGGAGATGAGCTGACAGTACATTATATATATCTCCGTCTCTCTTCATAGATGGATAGATGGATATCTATATGACCTATAGGGCGTCATTGCTCCTCCAGGGCAGGAATGTCTTGAGATCTTCAGGTCGGTTAGTCGAGACGTTTTCTTCGTACAGGCTGGTTCCTGGCGGCCTGGAAGGCCGAGAGACTGAGATGATGAATTGATGGTTCAGGAGAGTGTATGAAGTACATGCCACTCAGGGCTCAACATTAAGGGTTTTGGAGTTTACTGGCTCATCGTGGGTGTTTTACTTGCGGGAAATGGGGGGCGATAGTTACTGATCCCTGCGTATTGTCACACTGAGACTACACACGGTAACACCATCACACCCCTCTAATGTAGCCATTAGTTCATGAATCTGGACTGTAGTCTGTATGTCTGTGTTACATACACATTCATGTGTGGTTTCACGCTGCTCTGAAATCTCTCTACTGTCCGGTCCTCTCTGCTGTGACAGCCCAGGGTCCTGTCGGGGGGGATATACAGTTACTATACACACTTCATTTAGATATGACACTGTTCCCCCGCCCATAAGTATTACAACCACCAAGTTTTGTCCAATTCCGTACATCACTAATTAGATAGTTATCTTGCTGAAAGACAAACTAACGAGGTGAAAAACCATCTTTGATGGTGGATATATATATGAGTTGTTGTTCCATATGATCCGTGTTGTTCTATATAAGATATCTAATAGGATGTTGTGATGTTCTCTACAGGACTCCGGCTACTGGCTGGTCGTTCACCGGTTGGAACACGGAGGAGGCGGAGGAATCCTGGACCTGGACGATGTGCTGTGTGACGTAGCGGACGACAAGGACCGGGTGAGAGGGAGGGAGAGAGAGAGGGGACACACACACACACACACACACACACACACACACACACACACACACACACACACACACACACACACACACACACACACACACACACACACACACACACACACACACACACACACACACACACACACACACACACACACACACACACACACACACACACACACACACACACACACACGGTGAATAATGAATGACTTTAGGATGGGAGAAAGTCTCATCTTGAAATAAAACAATTGTTTTAAGTATTATCTGGACACACTGTATTCTCATATTTTGGGTTGTAAACAGTCTACTTTTTATAGATGTGTGTGTGACACTCAGGAGAAAACACACACACTCAAAATCACTAAGTGTCTGTTTACAAACTACAGCCAGGTACTGTGTGTGTGTGTCAGAGAAGAATGTGTATATAAATATAGGGATGCATTTGACAGCTGTGCCAAGGATCTAATATTTCACACACACACACACACACACACACACACACACACACACACACACACACACACACACACACACACACACACTCTGTCAGCTGCTGAAGGTTGGTGATGTCATGTCATTCTCCAGAACCAACATTGAGCTATTGTCAACCAGCACAGTGGTGGCTGTCATAGGTCATAGGTCGTGGGTTAGGGGTCATGGGCGGGGGGGGGATCGGTGGATCCTTGTCATGGGTGAGGTCACCGTGGCAACTGATGCTGGTCGTCATGGTGGGTCCCGCCTCGCCACCCAGACGCTGACCAAGGAGGCACAGGGGGGTGGGGGGGAGGGTGTCATTCTGTTTGGACTCCACTGTCGCCAGTGGGCAGCAGGACTGTATCCCAGTGTGTTGTTGCCCTCTGCTGGTGGTTCTGGGTAACAGCAGGGCATTTACGAGAGAGCGCGTTATGTAGTCCGAGGGAGAGGGGAGAGGGAGAGGGAGGAGGAGAGAGAGAGGGAGAGAGAGAGAGATCCTCATTAGTTCTACCTGTTGTTATTATTACCTGTTATTACTAAATTCACTGGAGAAATGCTTCCTACACTCTATGGTTCTTTTCATGTTCATTGTTATTGTGTACAGTATATTTGATAGTATTGTTTTATAAATCCATACTGTGGGGGGGAATGCGGAGTAAGCATTGTATTGTACTTATATAAAATCAAAGATCTTGAATGTTGAATGGGCCCGTTGGTCCCCACTAGGGGGCAGTGTGGCTCTAGCTCCTGTGTGTGCAGCAGTGTTGTCTCAGAGCTTCTGTTCTCCGACTGGCCTGGGGTCTGAGGAGTGTGTGAGCAGAAGGGTTGTTGTTGTTGCCGAGTGCGATTTATTTAATTAACTTGTACTCATTTAATATTCATAGTGTGTGTGTGTGTGTGAGAAACACACTGTTGGTGTGTGTGTGTGTGTTTGATTCACATGGATCAACACTGTGTGTGTGTGTGTGTGTGTGTGTGTGTGTGTGTGTGTGTGTGTGTGTGTGTGTGTGTGTGTGTGTGTGTGTGTGTGTGTGTGTGTGTGTGTGTGTGTGTGTGTGTGTGTGTGTGTGTGTGTGTGTGTGTGTGTGTGTGTGTGTGTGTGTGTGTGTGTGTGTGTGTGTGTGTGTGTGTGTGTGTGTGTGTGTGTGTGTGTGTGTCCCTATGGTCTGAGACAGTGGGGTGTGTTTCTTTTTTAAAAACAGGAAGTAGTGGTGGGGGGGGGTGCAGACAGGAAGTGAGTGGACACCCCACTAACAGCATGTTGTCATGGGAACGCTGGTGATCCGGTGGTCACTTCCTCCTCCTCCTCGTGTGTTTGTAATCAAGAAGAGATGAAAATAACTAGTGGATAACCACCAAGTTCTTGAATGAATCAAGTTCTTCTTATCTGTTGTTTAAATGTCTAGCATGGGAGTTCCCAGTGGGAATAGAACCGCTAACCCTGAGCGCGTTGGTGCCTTGCTCTATCATTTGAGGTTGAGGGGGAATTGAACCCCTAAGTGTAAATCGTGGTTAGTTGTTGTTCTTTATTCCTCACATACACACACAGTGAAATGGGTTTCTGCTTCTAACCCTTCCTAGTACGAGGAGGAGAAGTGAAACCTTTTTCCAAGAACCAGTTCTCCGTACTTCGGTCCGTTCCGGGGACTTGAACCGGCGACTCTCCGGTTCCCAAGCCCAGTCTCAACTGTGTGTGTGTGTTCTCTGATTGGTAGTCTTATATCTCCAAGGTGATGGTTTCAAGTTAGCTCCTTTATTCCTCAAGTAAGCCTGGCGGAGGCGTTAGTGCGTAGCGTCATCCATTCGTGGATGAATCGCCGCCTAGCGAAGCGTAGCCTTCAGGGGGCCGGGCTAGCATGCTAATGAGCGTCATACATCATGTCGCTATCTGTGCTAATCACACCGAGCGCTATATTTAGCCACTTAGCTTCAATTAGCTTCCATTTTTCTTGGGCTTAATCAACACTTGTGACATCGCTGGGGGACACACGCGCGCGCGCGTGCTTGTGTAAAATTAAGTTGGACAACTTGTGGCTTCTTGTTCCAGAGAGGCGGTGGCGAGGTTAGCCTCGAAGCTAGCCACTTAGCTCATTGATATGGAGCAGATATAGATCTGTAGACGGAGAATGAGAGAGAGAGGGAGGGAGGCTTTAGTAGTGCGTGATGGGCGATCAATACATGAGTCACACTCTGTTTATCAGCCCATTAAGTTGACACACGTGGATGGAACAGAAAGGAACAAGAAACACATGTCTGTCTGTCTCTCCCTCTGGTTGTCGTCTCTTCCTGCCTGTCTTCCTCTCGCCGTCTCTCCGCCTGTCTGTCTCTCCGTCTTTGTGTCTCGTCTCCCGATCTTTCTCAGCGCATCTGTCTGTCTCTCTTCTCCCCTGTCTGTCTCTCCCGTCTCCCTGATCCCTGTCTGTCTCTGTGTCTTGTCTCTCCCTCATCTCTCCCTGTCTCCCTGTCTGTCTCTGTGTGTCTCGTCTCTCCCTGTCTGTCTCTCCCGTCTCCCTCATCTCTCCCTGTCTGTCTCTCCCGTCTCCCTCATCTCTCCCTGTCTCTGTCTCTCTCCCGTCTCCCTCATCTCTCCCTGTCTCCCTGTCTGTCTCTCCCGTCTCCCTCATCTCTCCCTGTCTCCCTGTCTGTCTCTCCCGTCTCCCTCATCTCTCCCTGTCTGTCTTTGTGTCTCATCTCTCCCTGTCTGTCTCTCCCGTCTCCCTCATCTCTCCCTGTCTCCCTGTCTGTCTCTGTGTGTCTCTTCTCTCACTCCCTGTCTCTCTGTATCTTTGCGTGTTTCCATGTCTCTCTCCAGTATCTTTGCGTTGGCTCCATCCTTGGTACCCAACATGCTGTTTGGTCCCGTCCGTGTGGACACTGGAGACCGGAGCACATTGACTCAGTCTCCAACCTCTCTCTAACAAACCTCCAGAACCACCCGACGTCCACAGCCTCAACTCCAACATGTTGATTCTGGAGAGTCTTGTATTTAAATCACTCCTTTCAGCACTGTGTGTACTTGTGTGTGTACTTGTGTGTGTGTGTGTGTGTGTTTAATGAACTCTCTGAATAAATTGGATTCCGCTAGTCGTCGGCGGCAGCAGAGCGATGATTAAATTCTGTGGTTCAATGTTCTCTTTGTGGTCCTGGTTCTACTATCACACCCCCTTAACCCCCCTGTCCCCTGCCTGGTTAATTGGTATTTCCAATTAAAGAGAACCGCTCACGCTGCGCTGAACAACCAGCAGACCACGTGTCTCTGGGCCCGCAAGGGTCCAACTTTACTACTATCACTTTTACTGTTATTATTACTATTATTATTATTATTAGTATCTAACCTTTATTCTAGAGCTGACACGGTTAGTCCAGTACAGAGACGGGTCATTGAGGAGCAGGTAGGGGTTAGACAGTACAGAGACGGGTCATTAAGGAGCAGGTAGGGGTTAGACAGGTCATTAAGGAGCAGGTAGGGGTTAGACAGTACAGAGACGGGTCATTAAGGAGCAGGTAGGGGTTAGACAGTACAGAGACGGGTCATTAAGGAGCAGGTAGGGGTTAAACTGTACAGAGACGGGTCATTAAGGAGCAGGTAGGGGTTAGACAGTACAGAGACGGGTCATTAAGGAACAGGTAGGGGTTAGACAGTACAGAGACGGGTCATTAAGGAGCAGGTAGGGGTTAGACGGTACAGAGACGGGTCATTAAGGAGCAGGTAGGGGTTAGACGGTACAGAGACGGGTCATTAAGGAGCAGGTAGGGGTTAGACGGTACAGAGACGGGTCATTAAGGAGCAGGTAGGGGTTAGACGGTACAGAGACGGGTCATTAAGGAGCAGGTAGGGGTTAGACAGTACAGAGACGGGTCATTAAGGAGCAGGTAGGGGTTAGACAGTACAGAGACAGGTCATTAAGGAGCAGGTAGGGGTTAGACGGTACAGAGACGGGTCATTAAGGAGCAGGTAGGGGTTAGACGGTACAGAGACAGGTCATTAAGAACAGGTAGGGGTTAGACCGTACAGAGACGGGTCATTAAGGAGCAGGTAGGGGTTAGACGGTACAGAGACGGGTCATTAAGGAGCAGGTAGGGGTTAGACAGTACAGAGACAGGTCATTAAGGAGCAGGTAGGGGTTAGAGGTCATTAAGGAGCAGGTAGGGGTTAGACAGTACAGAGACGGGTCATTAAGGAGCAGGTAGGGGTTAGACGGTACAGAGACGGGTCATTAAGGAGCAGGTAGGGGTTAGACAGTACAGAGACGGGTCCTTAAGGAGCAGGTAGGGGTTAGACAGTACAGAGACGGGTCATTAAGGAGCAGGTAGGGGTTAGACAGTACAGAGACGGGTCATTAAGGAGCAGGTAGGGGTTAGACGGTACAGAGACGGGTCATTAAGGAGCAGGTAGGGGTTAGACAGTACAGAGACAGGTCATTAAGGAGCAGGTAGGGGTTAGACAGTACAGAGACGGGTCATTAAGGAGCAGGTAGGGGTTAGACAGTACAGAGACGGGTCATTAAGGAGCAGGTAGGGGTTAGACCGTACAGAGACAGGTCATTAAGGAGCAGGTAGGGGTTAGACAGTACAGAGACGGGTCATTAAGGAGCAGGTAGGGGTTAGACAGTACAGAGACGGGTCATTAAGGAGCAGGTAGGGGTTAGACAGTACAGAGACGGGTCATTAAGGAGCAGGTAGGGGTTAGACAGTACAGAGACGGGTCATTAAGGAGCAGGTAGGGGTTAGACCGTACAGAGACAGGTCATTAAGGAGCAGGTAGGGGTTAGACAGTACAGAGACAGGTCATTAAGGAGCAGGTAGGGGTTAGACAGTACAGAGACGGGTCATTAAGGAGCAGGTAGGGGTTAGACAGTACAGAGACGGGTCATTAAGGAGCAGGTAGGGGTTAGACAGTACAGAGACGGGTCATTAAGGAGCAGGTAGGGGTTAGACAGTACAGAGACGGGTCATTAAGGAGCAGGTAGGGGTTAGACAGGTCATTAAGGAGCAGGTAGGGGTTAGACAGTACAGAGACTGGTCATTAAGGAGCAGGTAGGGGTTAGACAGTACAGAGACGGGTCATTAAGGAGCAGGTAGGGGTTAGACAGTACAGAGACGGGTCATTAAGGAGCAGGTAGGGGTTAGACAGTACAGAGACGGGTCATTAAGGAGCAGGTAGGGGTTAGACAGTACAGAGACAGGTCATTAAGGAGCAGGTAGGGGTTAGACAGTACAGAGACGGGTCATTAAGGAGCAGGTAGGGGTTAGACAGTACAGAGACGGGTCATTAAGGAGCAGGTAGGGGTTAGACAGTACAGAGACGGGTCATTAAGGAGCAGGAAGTGGTTAGACAGTACAGAGACGGGTCATTAAGGAGCAGGGAGTGGTTCCACCCCTGCATTCCTCCACACCTCTACAGATACTTAGAAGAAATAAGAAGCCCAGCGGTGAAACTCACCACTCAGCGTTCGGTGAGCGATTAAAGGTCCAATCAGGCAGCGGTGGTGTGCAAACTAATGACTTATTCATCATTCTCCTCCTCCTCCTCCTCCTCCTCCTCCTCCTCCTCCTCCTCCTCCTCCTCTGCAGTCCAAACACCTTCCTGGGGGTAACCCTTTTTAAAGCACAGCACAGCGTTGTGAAGTGGATTCACTCTGGTTCTGATGGTCTGATTCCCGGTCCCCAGGGACCACTTTAAAGAGGAACAGAACTAAAGTGTGATGTTGAGGACGGCTCACAGTTGGTGCTGTAAGGGGAATTAAAGGGCCCCCGTGTTACTCTCTCCCTCTCCCCCGTCCCTCCCTCTCTCTCAACCCTCCCTCCGTCCCTCCCTCACTCTCCCCCTGTCCCTCCCTCTCTCCCTCACTCTCCCCCTCACTCTCTCCCTCACTCTCTCCCTCACTCTCTCCCTGCTGCTCCTGCCCCCCCCCCCCACTCCCTCCTCCCTCCCTCTCCCATCCATCCCTCCCTCTCTCTCAACCCTCCCTCCCTCACTCTCCCCCTGTCCCTCCCTCTCTCCCTCACTCTCTCCCTCACTCTCTCCCTCACTCTCTCCCTGCTCCTCCTGCCCCCCCCCCCACTCCCTCCTCCCTCCCTCTCCCCATCCCTCCCTCTCTCGTCCCCCCTCACTCACTCACTCTCCCCCTGTCCCTCCCTCTCTCCCTCACTCTCTCCCTGCTCCTCCTGCCCCCCCCCCCCCACTCCCTCCTCCCTCCCTCTCCCCATCCCTCCCTCTCTCGTCTCCCCTCACTCACTCCCCATCCCTTCCTCTCTCCCTCCTCTTCTCCCCCCTCACTTACTCCCCGTCTCTCCCTCTCCTCCTCCCTCGTTCTCTCTCCCGGTCCCGTCCCACTCTCTCCACCCCTCCGTTACTCTTAACTCACTCTGCTTCTCTCCCTCTCTCCTCCTCCCTCAGTTTCTCTCCCTCTCACCTGCCCACCGCCTCCCCCGCCCCATCCCCTCTCTCTGTCCCTTCCTCCTCTCTCGCTCTCCATCCCTCCTCTAACTCTTAATACACTCCGCGTCTCTCCCTCTCCTCCCTCATTTTCTCCCCTTCCCTCTCTCCCACCTCCCCCACCCCATCCACTCTCTCCCCGTCCACTCTCCTCGTCCCTCCCCATCTACTCTTTCTCCCCTCCCTCTCTCCCCCCTCCCTCTCTCCCCCCTCCCTCTCTCTTTTCCTCTCCCCCTCCCCCCTTCCCCCCTCTCCCTCTCCCCCCTTCCCTCCCCAAGGTGTGTGAGCTTCTCACAGCCATGTTAATCTGGGCTAGGTGGAGCTCTGTCCAAACCTCTCCTCCTGCTGCTCCCACCAGGCTGCTCGGTGAACCAAGTGGAAACTCTAACAGGAGGCCTGACGTTGACCTGCCTCCCCTCGGCCTCGCGTCCTCCCCTCGGCCTCGCGTCCTCCCCTCGGCCTCGCGTCCACACACACACACACACACACACACACACACACACACACACACACACACACACACACACACACACACACACACACACACACACACACACACACACACACACACACACACACACACACACACACACACAGCTGTGTAGATGTGAGTGTACATGACATCAGTCAAAACACCATTGCATTGATTGAATAACCTAGGCCCCGCCCCTTACTTGTGTCGTACCCTCTAGTGTAGCTCCGCCCCCTCTAGTGTAGCTCCGCCCCTAAGGTCACACCAGGCCAGTCTAAATAAATCAACCACTTGATGAAGGAGGGCGAGAGAGGGGGGAGAGAGAAGGGTATCATTGCTCACCTCCCCCAAGGGTTAACTTGTGGTTCCATGGTGATTGATGACCTGCGGTAACCATGGTGATTAACGGGCTGTGGTAACCATGGTGATTAATGAGCTGTGGTAACCATGGTGAATAACAATCCACCTTATTAAGTTCTGTTTGTTTTGGCCCCTCCCCCTTCTGATGAAAGGAGGGGTCACTAATGTGGTTAGGTCATCCGTTACATGAGTGTACCACTTAATAAAAAATTCAAAACTTTATTAGCAATTAGCTTTCAGCTCCGTGTTGGCCATTGCACCTCCGCTAACAGTTAGCCGCTATCCGCCGCTTGTACTTTTACTAGCTCTGGGTTGCGCGTGGGAGACGCCTACGGCGGGTTCTATGCAATGGTATCTCCCGAGCCGGGGGTGTGACAGCCGAGCCGTACCCCCACCGGGGGGAGGCAGGTGGGGCTTAATAGCGGCCGCATGGGGGGGGGGGGGGACGGGGGGTGACGCTAGTCCCCAGAGGACTAGCGTGAGGGAGAGCTAGCCCGGTGGTGGAGGAGGAGGTTTTCCCTGAGTAAGCTCAGCTGGTCGTTTGCAACACATTTCTGGCATTAGGGCCACAAGCTAGCCAGCTGTTAGTTTGTTGGGGGGGGGGGGGGGGGGCTAGCTACGTGAGGGGGGAGACAAACATGTTGATACTGTTGATTTGAAATGAGAAGCATGCTGACTCATCTCTCCCCCATCTCTCTCCTCTCCCCGTCTCTCCTCCCCCCCCCCCCCCCCAGTTGGTGGCGGTCTATGAGGAGCAGGACCCTCACCCCGGGGGAGACGGGACCAGTGCCAGCTCCACGGGCACCCAGAGCCCTGACCTGTTCGCCTCCCCTGTCCCGCTGGAGCTCAACGGCACCTCCTCCTCCTCCGCCTTCCAGCCCTACCAGGCCACCAGCGAGATCGAGGTCACGCCCTCCGCCCTGAGGACCAGTAGGTTACCGCCGGCAACCAGGATAGGGAGGCGGGGGAGGGGGTGATTTGAATGATGATGATGATGATGGAGACTAGTAATATTTCAATATATAATACTTAATAAATATGACTCATTATTATTTAATACAATGTGGAAGGAAGCGGCCCGAGGAGACGGCTGCACTAAACCACGATAAGGAATGAACTATGGATTCATTATGCTATTCTAAATATTAACTCATGTGATATTAATAGCGTTATTAATCTCATGTGACACACACACACCTGATATGTAGTGTCTGTGTTTGATATGTTGTGACATATTGTTTCATGTAACATAAACATGATGGAACCCGAAAGATGGCGTTCAGACACGGCGAGCGGACGTGTGGAGACGAATGGAGAGGGGAGACGAATGGATGGATGTGTGATGTCTGGGAGGGGAGACGAATGGAGAGGGAGTCATGGATGGATGTGTGATGTCTGGGAGGGGAGACGAATGGAGAGGGAGTCATGGATGGATGTGTGATGTCTGGGAGGGGAGACGAATGGAGAGGGAGTCATGGATGGATGTGTGATGTCTGGGAGGGGAGACGAATGGAGAGGGAGTCATGGATGGATGTGTGATGTCTGGGAGGGGAGACGAATGGAGAGGGAGTCATGGATGGATGTGTGATGTCTGGGAGGGGAGACGAATGGAGAGGGAGTCATGGATGGATGTGTGATGTCTGGGAGGGGAGACGAATGGAGAGGGAGTCATGGATGGATGTGTGATGTCTGGGAGGGGAGACGAATGGAGAGGGAGTCATGGATGGATGTGTGATGTCTGGGAGGGGAGACGAATGGAGAGGGAGTCATGGATGGATGTGTGATGTCTGGGAGGGGAGACGAATGGAGAGGGAGTCATGGATGGATGTGTGATGTCTGGGAGGGGAGAGCGAGTCATGGATGGATGACTGGGCAGCAGCGTCTGGTAGATTCATGATGTCTGGATGGACCCATAGCTGGGTCTTTCTCAGCCCAGGGAATGAGAAACCGTGCAGGGACCCTATAGATAGATAGATATACATATCTACAAGTACCAGTTCTCACTCCGTACTCGGTCCGTTTCAGGGACTTGAACCGACGACCCTCCGGTTCCCAAGCCGAGTCCCAACAGACTGCTGCCTTGATGCTTCGTTATGAGCCATGTGGACATAATACAAATCAATGCATCAGTTGTCTAGTGTTTAGTCTAGTGGTGGTTTAGCTATGCAACTCTCACCAGAAAAGGTTCTGGGTTCAATTCCCAAATGTCCACACTCCTACCTGTAGGCATTCTAGAACAAGATGCCCTCCTAACCCCTACCTGCTCCTTAATGACCTCTAACCCCTACCCGGTCCTTAATGACCTCTAACCCCTACCCGGTCCTTAATGACCTCTAACCCCTACCTGCTCCTTAATGACCTCTAACCCCTACCTGCTCCTTAATGACCTCTAACCCCTACCTGCTCCTTAATGACATGGATCTGAACATGGCTTTGGATAAAAGAGTCTGCTAAATATCTAAATAGCACGCTCTATGTAATGTACATAGTGAATAATGGAGTTTGCTTGCTAGCGCGCTATGCTCCGCGCTACAATAGCGCCGTGCGGCGGCGGCGCGTTGAGCTAATTGGACTCAAAGGGCGAATCTCAGGCTAACAGCGGCGGTCTGATCCTCGGAGACTTTAATTGGATCGTTTTGCTTCCTGCTGAACTAAGCGCACCTCGGAGGTCTCCGGGTGCGTTTGATGTCGTTACCAAGGGAACAACAAAACAACACAACACCACGCAGTAAACAAACTACTCTCTCGCGCCCCATTGGTTGATCTGGAGCCCAGCAGCACCTCGCCACTTTGAACACACACACACACACACACACACACACACACACACACACACACACACACACACACACACACACACACACACACACACACACACACACACACACACACACACACGTTGTGGGGGTCAGCCTTAACAGTGTGTGTTTTGTGTGATGATGATGAAGATGTGTCATTGTCCCCACTGAAGAGAACCTCACAGTCACCTCATTAGTGGCTCATTTTGATCAGCGCACGTTTCTCTCTCGCTGTTGCATGCTGGGAGAAGTTCCCGCGAGGGGAAGCAGCAGCCTAGCGCCATCCGACGCTAGTTGGCTCGTTTTAGCGATCTTCAAGACACAAAGGGGATGATTAGCCACGCAGTTCAGTGATCTGAGTGGAGAACACGCTTTAGCAACGCTAGCTCTACTCGCTCTACTCGCTCTACTCGCTAACCTCCCGCGCGTTAGCTGGCCTCCGTTAGCTGGCCTCCGTTAGCTGGCTTCCGTAAACCGACCTCCGTAAGCCGACCTCCGTAAGCCGGCCTCCGTAAGCCGACCTCCGTAAGCCGGCCTCCGTTAGCTGGCCTCCGTAAGCCGGCCTCTGTTAGCCAATCAGAACGCAGCATATCCGTCCAAGGACTGAAAGGGAGCCGCTAATTAGTGTGTCCGGTTAGCGTGACGAGCCCCGCATTCACAAACCCCATTGGTCTAAGATATGCTAATGAATTAAAATGCCCTTGTTTAATGGAGGTCGCTGGTATCTCACTGGAATGAACAATTATCGTTTGGGAAATTGAACAGACTTTGAACATTTTCCTCGTTTGGTTCAGACGGACGGTTAGTTTTTATACCGTCCCCCCCCATCATACGGGACCCCCATGTTAAGACGGCAGGCGGCGGTCGTGCTGTTCCAGTAACCTGACGGCCCCCACCTCGGGGCCTGCTGGGAGTTGTAGTCCTGAGCCCGACGGAGGACCACCCTGAACTCCAACTCCCAGGAGCCTGGAGCCTCTGGGAGCTGATTCACACCGCTCCCAAGAACTGGGAATCCCACGGTCCCCTTGACCTGGTCTCTGACTAAATAAACACACACACATGTATACACACACACACACACACACACACACACACACACACACACACACACACACACACACACACACACACACACACACACACACACACACACACACACACACACACACACACACACACACACACATATGTATACACACACACACACACACACATGTATACACACACACACACACATGTATACACACACACACACATACACATACACACACACACACACACACACCAGAAATGTAATGTCTGTTCATTATGTGACATGTAACATAAACATTATGTAACACACACACACACACACACACACACACACACACACACACACACACACACACACACACACACACACACACACACACACACACACACAGCCAGCTGGACTACATAAGTCCTCTTACTGTAAACAGTTTCTAATGGAAGGTTCTAGAGCCGAGGGGAGAGCTCTGCTGCCGCAGTGTGGGAACCCAGAGATATCTTCATCATCGTCATCATCACTATCTTCATCATCCTTATATTCATCATCATCGTCAGCATCAGACACACGGTTGCTGCACTTTTGGTGTGTGTGTGTCGCACACAGTCTGCACCACAGTCGTCACGGGAACCAGCAGTCTGTTACCACGCTAATAACAAGAGACGGGATCAGAGACGGTGGTCTCGCATGAAAGGTTCCGGGTTCGATACCCGATGTCCTCAGCCGACTGCACTTGGCCCCAGATAATGCTGTTTCCATCTGTCGTTATGAAGCGTTCTCAGTAGAGCTCATACCTCAACCACACCTTAAAGTCCCCTGGCTCCGGATTAAGTTCCAGATCTACTCCAAAATCCATTAAACTTTCCCATAAGTAATCTAACCACCAAGTTTTGTCCAATTACATACATACATTTGTCAGTTATCTTGGTAACAGACAGACAGGCAGAGTGCAAACATAAGCTCCTCCCATCTTTGATGGCGGGGGTATCGACACGCATGACCTTCTGCCTGAATTCTTGGTTTTCACCCACGTGACTAAGACCTTGACAACGGTTTGCTATCCGCCATGTTGGAGCCCTTCAAACGTAAACACAGTCACAATACAGACGCTCGAGTGAAGGAAACACCACATGGTTCATTGGGTTAGAGTTATCAGAACACCACATGGTTCATTGGGTTAGAGTTATCAGAACACCACATGGTTCATTGGGTTAGAGTTATCAGAACACCACATGGTTCATTGGGTTATAGTTTGACGGCGTAGGACTATTCCGTATACCTTCTGTTATACATAATCAACGGGAAGAGTTCCAAAAACTTACTGAAGAGAGAAGAGAAGCTTGGGTTTGGGCAATAAGTCGAGATGTTTGCAGTAAGCGTTTAGTTTGGGGACAGCCCGCTATGAACTGGAAACCTGCGCTTAACCTCGGGAAAAGACAATATAGAGAGGCTGCAAACATTATAATATATATAGCAACATGCTACTATATAATACATTACAGTTATAGATATATAGCAACATGCTACTATATAATACATTACAGTTATAGATATATAGCAACATGCTACTATATAATACATTACAGTTATAGATATATAGCAACATGCTACTATATAATACATTACAGTTATAGATATATAGCTACACGTTACTATATAATACATAACAGTAATAAAGGAGCATGTTACTATATAGTAAATCATATACATAGTATAGTTGGACATTGTATCGTCTCAATGTATGTAGTATGTAGTAGTATGTTCATATTAATATGTATAACTATTTATTATATAGTATCATGCTCATATATATATATAACTTGTATATTGTATAGTAACATGTTGCATTACAGAGGCTACGAACCCGGACACCGGTTGGTTAAATGCCTCCAAGCTTTTCTAGGCCTTAAATGGCTGTTTGGTGTAATAGCTCCAGCTAGGGCTGTGCCATATCGTATCGTTTATCGTTTATCGCGATAAGTCCTCCCCACGATAAGTATTTTGTCATACCGCGGTAATGACGATAATTAATGACGTGTTTACATATGCGACAAACGTGGGCATGTAGAAGGAGAACAACAATGGCGGAAGGCGGAGTTCCAAACGAGGCGAGGAGGAGTTAATCGAGAAAAAAGGAGCTGGAATTGGCTTCTATTCACGGCTATCATATCACTCCGCGAGTAGTCCCGTTCATCATATCACTCCGCGAGTAGTCCCGTTCATCATATCACTCCGCGAGTAGTCCCGTTCATCATATCACTCCGCGAGTAGTCCCGTTCATCATATCACTCCGCGAGTAGTCCCGTTCATCATATCACTCCGCGAGTAGTCCCGTTCATCATATCACTCCGCGAGTAGTCCCGTTCATCATATCACTCCGCGAGTAGTCCCGTTCATCATATCACTCCGCGAGTAGTCCCGTTCATCATATCACTCCGCGAGTAGTCCCGTTCATCATATCACTCCGCGAGTAGTCCCGTTCATCATATCACTCCGCTAGTCGTCCCGTTCATCATATCACTCCGCTAGTCGTCCCGTTCATCATATCACTCCGCGAGTAGTCCCGTTCATCATATCACTCCGCGAGTAGTCCCGTTCATCATATCACTCCGCGAGTAGTCCCGTTCATCATATCACTCCGCGAGTAGTCCCGTTCATCATATCACTCCGCGAGTAGTCCCGTTCATCATATCACTCCGCTAGTAGTCCCGTTCATCATATCACTCCGCTAGTAGTCCCGTTCACTTTTCCTGACGGAAAATACTGACTTGCTGATAGAATTGCTGAATTGTTTGCGCCAGTTGCGCCAAGCAACGCCTCAACTTCGGAGAACTATTTTTTTCTCCGCGGAAGTAAATCATAATAAGTCGGAACCGACTACCGACTTATTAATGAGCGTTCCGTTCATTATCCCTTACGTATTTGATGATGGTAAGGATTAACATATTTTTATTTTTTGATTTTTGATTTTCATTTATCGCAATAAATACCATGAAATATTGTGATATAGTTTTAAGTCCATATCGCCCAGCCCTAAGCTCAGCACATCTGTAGCCTCACTCGGGGTCAAACACTCAGGGTCAAACACTCGGGGTCAAACACTCGGGGTCAAACACTCGGGGTCAAACACTCGGGGTCAAACCCTCGGGGTCAAACACTCAGGGTCAATACTAACCACTCAGGGTCAAACCCTCGGGGTCAAACCCTCGGTGTCAAACCCTCGGGGTCAAACCCTCGGGGTCAAACCCTCAGGGTCAAACACTCGGGGTCAAACCCTCAGGGTCAAACACTCGGGGTCAAACCCTCAGGGTCAACCACTCAGGGTCAACCACTCAGGGTCAAATACTCAGGGTCAAACACAGGGTCAAACCCAGGGTCAACCCTCGGGGTCAAACTGATGGGGATACTAGCGGGGTCCACACCAACCAGCCATATTTTTTGTAAATATCTCCTTTTTATGGATGTCGAGGCATTTTGCGCACTGGGATATCTTTAGCTAGATATTCCAAGTCATCCTTGCTTTCTTTCTGTGAAAGATCCATAAAGAAGTAGAAAAGTTTCAGGTAGGACCTGAGAGCTGTATAGAAATTGCTTATGTTTACACATATTAGAACACTGCCAGGGGCGCCAACATGGGGGACGCCCAAATATAGAAAGCCCTCTGACGTCATCTGAAAACCAGCAATATGAAGGGAAAGGTTCCGTGTTTGATTCCCGATGTCCACATGTCTAGCGGTAGGCGTCCTGGAGCGTCTTAAGTGCCTTAACCTCCACCTTGGATAACCTGAGGGGATACCCTTCTCGTTATTCACCTCTGTCTTAATGTCTCTCTTCCATTCTCTCTCTCTCTTCATCTCCCTCTCTCCCCTCCAAGACATGCCCTGTGTCAGCTTAGCTAATTGCTAAGCTAATTAGCTTAGCCGGTGCTAAGTTGCCGTCATGTTATTCACCTCTGAATGTCTCCTCCATTCTCCCTCTCTCTCCCTCCAAGACATGCCCCGTGTCAGCTAAGCTAATTAGCTTAGCCGTTGCTAAGTTGCTGTCGTGTTATTCAACTCTGTCTTAATGTCTCTTCTCCCCCCTCCACCCCCAACTAGACATGCCCCATGTCAGCTAAGCTAATTAGCTAAGTGGTTGCTAAGTTGCCGTCATGTTATTCACCTATGGCTTAATGTCTCTCTCCAGACATGCCGCTACGCGTGCGCCGCAGCAGCGACCCGGCGCTACTGACGCTGAACGGGCCGCTGAACGGCATGGAGTCCCGCCCCCTCGCGGAGCCCGGCCCCCTGGCCGATCAGCAGACTCCGCAGACTCCGCCCTCCAGACGGAACCCCTCCCGCTGGTCCACCACCGCCGGCTTCATGAAGCCACGCCCCTCCACCGGCTCCAGCAGCCTGGAGCGCAAGGTAGCGCCATGCTAAATGCCAATGGTCAGGTGAAATGCTATGCTAGGTGAATGCTATGCTATGCTGGGGGTCCATGTACCTTAGGGTAATGCTAACAGCGTGGTTGTTTATAAGGTAAGTGTAGTCCTGTGTCTAAGGCTAGCAGAGTCTAGTCAAGTGAAGCTAAAGGGGTGATGCCAACAGAGTGTCGGTTGTATGTAGCTAAGGCTTCCGCTCCATAGGGTACCGCTATGGAGCCGTAGCTAAGGTAAGGCTCCAGACTCACCTAGTATAGTTAGGAGGTTGAGGCTATTAAGCTAACCGGCTCGACCAGGGCGCTAACGCTAACGTTGTGGTCGACAGGGCAAGGCTACGGACTCGTACCGCAGCCTGCCGCGGGACGCCGGCTCCTGGACCAATCAGAGGGAGTTCCAGAGGGAGACGGCGAGGTCATCACTGAGCGCCAACCACCCTCTGGTGGACCGCTGGCTGGAGAGACAAGACCAGGTACACACACACCGCAGATACACACGCACACACCACAGAGAGGTAGACACGCACACGCGTGACGTTGCCAAGCTGTAGAAAACGTTAATATTCTAAATATAATATTATATTATATATCAAATGTTTTATAAGGGGTTTGAAGTAGCAGATGTAAACACCACAATCTACATTCCACCACACAGCTGTCTACCATCTGTCTGTCTCTCTCTTGTTCTCTCTGTCTCTGTCTCTCGCTCTCTCTATATATATATATATATATATATATATATATATATATATATATATATATATATATATATATATATATATTCTGACGTAAACATTGCCCTTGTTCTGTGGTCTCTACGGCAACAGAGCATCAGCCCTCGCCACCGTAATGACACACCTCCTGGTTGGGAGGAACGCATCGCTTCCTGCCATCGCTTGGTGTCGTGCGGCGTAGTTCAGCGTAGCTTGGTGGTGTATAGCATATTAAGCATTGTATGGCGTAGTTTAGCGTAGCTTGGTGGTGTATAGCATATTAAGCATTGTATGGCGTAGTTTAGCGTAGCTTGGTGGTGTATAGCATATTAAGCATTGTATGGCGTAGTTTAGCGTAGCTTGGTGTAGTTCACTGTGTGGTCGTATGGTGAAGCGGCTTTATAGTAAGGAGGATTTAAAGGTTGAGCGTGGAGGTCCTCCGCTGCCTCTAAACTATCCTCGGCCTTCAGTAGACTCCAGCCTCATCTGAACTGAGAACGTATTGAAATGAGAGAAGCTGCGTCATGAATGAACACCACAGGAATGAAGAAAGTCTTTATTATTGAGTGGGTGGAGGCTGCCCTGCCTCCAGCTAGCGGCTCTGATTGTTGAGGTGTGTGTGTCTCTCACTCTCTCTCACCAGCCTCTAAACTCAGTACCCCTTGGCAACAGGTACACGTTGCTAGGGCTAGAGAGAGAGAGAGAGAGAGAGAGAGAGAGAGAGAGAGAGAGAGAGAGAGAGAGAGAGAGAGAGAGAGAGAGAGAGAGAGAGAGAGAGAGAGAGAGAGAGAGAGAGAGAGAGAGAGGAGAGAGAGAGAGAGAGAGAGAGAGAGAGAGAGAGAGAGAGAGAGAGAGAGAGAGAGAGAGAGAGAGAGAGAGAGAGAGAGAGAGAGAGAGAGAGAGAGAGAGAGAGAGACTACTAGGCTTAATGAAATGTTGTCTACATTTCCTACTTGTATCTTTGTTGTGTTCTTCCAGAGTGTAAACAACCCGTCTCCAGTCACCATATCCTGGAGGCCTTTGAGCTGAATCACTTACAATTGATTATTTGTTAGTTATTTAACATCCATAGACGCATCCATGTTGAGCTTATAGAATGTGGCTGGATATGGGCTGGTGTGTTCTAGTGTGAGGGGAGAGGATGGTCTTCTGCCCACTAGGGACATCGTCACACACACACACACACACACACACACACACACACACACACACACACACACACACAATGCAGCATTCTGCCTAGTTAGTTCCGCCTTAGTCATTCTCTCTCTCTCTCTCTCTCGCTCCCTCGCTCTCGCTCTCGCTCTCGCTCTCGCTCTCTCTCTCTCGCTCTCTCTCTCTCTCTCTCTCTCTCTCTCTGGCGCAGCAGGATAAATCATAAGGACACTGACATCAGACTCATAAATCACAGCATGCTATCACGCCAGCACACGCTAAAGAACGCAAGTTAATGTTGCGATGTCATACATGTTCTTCGGACTCATCCATTTGTTCTGCCTCTCTCTCCCCCTCTATTAAGCTTATCTCTCTCTCTCTCTCTCTCTCTCTCTCTCTCTCTCTCTCTCTCTCTCTCTCTCTCTCTCTCTCTCTCTCTCTCTCTCTCTCTCTCTCTCTCTCTCTCTCTCTCTCTCTCTCTCTCTCTCTCTCTCTCTCTCTCTCTCTCTCTCTCTCTCTCTGTGTTCATCTCTCTCTCTCTCTCTGTGTTCATCTCTGTATAATTTGTTCTATATTTGGTCCTCTGCCATTGCCTAGACACACATACATTTACACACACACACACACACACTAACACATACACACTCACACCCACCCACCTCCACACGCACACAGACACACACACCTTTCGACACAAACGCACGCACACACACACAGTCCAGTGCTAGAGAGATGCACTCAGCTGAAGATGACCTTGTTGTTCTATTGGACAGATGGTCCCTCAATTGTTCTTTTAGAAAATACAATATGGTCCTGTTACACCTGTTACACACACACACACACACACACACACACGCAGGATAGCGAGAACAGAGAGAGATGCTGGTGGTTCCCGCCATCTGTTCCTCGATCAAAGACGAGCGGAGCAGCAGGGGTTCTGAGCTAACAGCTAGCCCCCGCTACGTCTCCTCCCGGCGCTACATCGCTACGCTAGCGGCGGTTAACCGCGTAAGCCGCTAGTTCTTGTGTTAAGCTGACCATATTACAATGCGTATATGGGTGATTCATTGTTGTTGTGATGGTGAAGCAGCACACGGTGTATGTCTTTAAGGTGGTTCAGATCTGTCCTCGGCTTCGTCTCCCACGAGGACTTACCCTCCCACACACCCCCACACCCTTCTAATGAGCTGGCTTGGGGGGAGGGGGAGAGGAGGGAGAGGAGGGGGATGGTTAAACAGAGGAGAGGAGAATAATATAGACCTGAGAGGAACAGAGGGAGGGAGATCAGAATGTACAGATCTGTCAAGAGACTGTGTGTGTGTGTGTGTGTGTGTGTGTGTGTGTGTGTGTGTGTGTGTGTGTGTGTGTGTGTGTGTGTGTGTGTGTGTGTGTGTGTGTGTGTGTGTGTGTGTGTGTGTGTGTGTGTGTGTGTGTGTGTGTGTGTGTGTGTGTGTGTGTGTGAAGTCGAGGTGAATGTTTATGTAACAGTCGTTCTGGCGATGTGGCAGATTGTCAGTTTGTTTGCTTGTGTTTACAGGCCTGTGTGTGTGTGAGCGATCTCTGCTGTTATGAGTTGGAGTGTAGATTCAGAGTGTTGTTTATCTGTCACCAAACACACGTTGTTCATTGTGTGTGTGTCACATCAAAGCTAGAGGGATTGTCACCACCAGAATACTCTCTCTCTCTCTCTCTCTGCACCTTTCAGAATGCCTTTATTGTCATTGTTCAACTGCAATGAGATAGTCTAGCAGTCCTCATGCCTTGCTAAAGGGCAAGGCACCGAGGACTTCTAAGTAGCAGTTCTCACTCTGTACTCGGTCCGTTTCAGGGACTTGAACCGTCGACCCTCCGGTCCTAACAGACTACCCAGGCCCAGGTACTAGTAACGGTTCAGAGGTACTAGTTTAGTTTACAACAGCGTGGTACTAGTTTAGTTGATAACAGCGTGGTACTAGTTTAGTTGATAACAGCGTGGTACTAGTTTAGTTGATAACAGCGTGGTACTAGTTTAGTTTACAACAGCGTGGTACTGGTGAACGTGATGGTAGAGACGTTAGCTTAACGGGATCACTAAAGTGTTTGTTCAGAGAGGTTTAAATGAGGTCAAGAGAGAGTTCAGAAGCATAGTTGCGCAACGACTGCTTCAAATGGAGGAACAAAGCAATCCTATGGACAACAGGGACCAGGGAAATGGAATGAAGACATAGCGACTAAAACAAATCCATGTGAAGGTGATGGCTGAAGCTATGTGATGGAGAGTTTGATTGACAGGTTGTCTGTGAGAGAGGGTTTGATTGACAGGTCGTCTGTGATGGAGGCTTTGATTGACAGGTCGTCCGACCTTGTGCTCATTTAATTTGTTGCCATGGTTACCAGACACTCTAGTAACGACCTCGTAGCCACTAGGACCGTAACTCACTTAGTGCGCAGTCCTAATCACTTACTACACGTGTGTGTGTGTGTGTGTGTGTGTGTGTGTGTGTGTGTGTGTGTGTGTGTGTGTGTGTGTGTGTGTGTGTGTGTGTGTGTGTGTGTGTGTGTGTGTGTGTGTGTGTGTGTGTGTGTGTGTGTGTGTGTGTGTGTGTGTGTGTGTGTGTGTGTGTGTGTGTGTGTGTGTGTTCATGTGATTACACATGACTGCAGATCAACTAAATGAGATTTCCAGCACTTTCTAAATGACCACAGAGACGCCCTCTCATCACCTGCAGAGGGGGAGGGGGAGAGAGAGAGAGAGAGAGGGGGAGAGAGAGGGAGAGAGACTGAACTCATTATTATCTCATTTAAACGTCAAACACTTTAGCGATCCCAGGAGGGCTAAACTACTCTAAGCTAATCTACCTTAAACTAAGATGAACGTCTCTACCTTCACCAAGCTAAATCACGTTCACTAGTGCTGTTAGAAACTAAACTAGTACCACAGTGTTATGAACTAAACTAGTACCACAGTGTTATGAACTAAACTAGTACCACAGTGTTATGAACTAAACTAGTACCACAGTGTTATGAACTAAACTAGTATCAGTGTTATGAACTAAACTAGTACCAGTGTTATGAACTAAACTAGTATCAGTGTTATAAACTAAACTAGTACCACAGTGTTATAAAGTAAACTAGTACACAGTGTTATGAACTAAACTAGTACCACAGTGTTATAAACTAAACTAGTACCACAGTGTTATAAACTAAACTAGTACCATCTTATAAACTAAACTAGTACCCAGTATTATAAACTAAACTAGTACCACAGTGTTATAAACTAAACTAGTACCTCTTATAAACTGAACTAGTTTCAGAATTAGCCACTGTTTCAGAATTATGCTAGTGGCCGTATTAGCTGTCATGCTAAGTATCATGATGCTAGCGGCCGTACCTCCCGCAGGCTGTGAGCAGGAAGAGCTAACTTCATTATGGTTCACTCCAGCGCCTCTGCAGCGCGGTGCGCTGATCGACTGCTTCTGCCTGACACAATAAGAGCGTCTGACACAATAAGAGCGTGGTGACAGCAGGGCAGCCGGACGAGCACTGAGTGCTTTCCCTGAGATTCGGCCAGAGACCCTCTTTACCACACACCACACACACACACACACACACACACACACACACACACACACACCACACACACACACACACACACACACACACACACACACACACACACACACACACACACACACACACTCTAAGAGATCCAAGTGGTCTGCCAGTCTGGCCATTACCCCCCAGAACAACACTTAATTATTCATAACACACACGGCAGAGGCAGGCCGTTCTCTCTGTGTGTGTGTGTGTGTGTGTGCCCCCAGAGGAAGAGCAGTATTGTGTGTGTGTTATTTAAGGGCATGCAGTATATGGTTTTGTTGATGTTCAGATATGCACACACACACACACACACACACCGTGGCCCCCAGTGCTCTCTGCTGCCATGGTAACGGTAGGGCAGACACAGTAACTGCAGCCTCATCGTCATGCCGATGAGGCGGTGGGTTGCCATGGTGCATTGCCAGGGCTGGTTGCCGGGGAGGTCTGATCCTCATCCTGTCCGTCTCTGCTGTCGCCATGGCGATGATTTAATGATTCAACGCTCCTGTCTTCTCCTGCACAGCCTGTGTGTTTTATGTTACCAGTAAAGGACACTAAACTGCTAGGAAGCTGTACTTACGTATTATATTGTCTATTGAAGCAAACATTTTTTTTGTATTCACTTTATGTGAATCCTAATCTAATTAATCTGTTTTGATATTGTGTTCTCTCTCTCTCTCTCTCTCTCTCTCTCTCTCTCTCTCTCTCTCTCTCTCTCTCTCTCTCTCTGTCTCTGTCTCTGTCTCTCTCTCTCTCTGTCTAGCTAGTGCACCTTTTCTCTGCCTGTCTGTCTCTCTGTCTCTGTTCTAATGAGATGTTTATGTAGTCATACTGCAATATGTGATCTTATTTCCAGGAGGAGGAGGAGGAAGAGGAGGAGGAGTCGAGGGACGACCACGATAGGATGGAACCAGCCGGGAGCGCCGACTCCTTCCTTGACCACGCCCCCGTCAGGAACATAGAGTGAGTTCTCCAATCGCACACCGGAGTTTCCCCGCCGAATGGGGTCAATGAATCAAGGAAAGGACTTTATGAGATCCCAGTCAATGACATCTCAACAATGAGGCTTTTGATGACATCACAACACTGTAAATGGACCATCCCAAAATGTGGTCTTTTGGTCAAGTTGTTGTCAAGTACATGCTAGCGGTACACACAAACTGTACACGCTAGTGGTACACACTAACAGTACATGCTAGTGGTACATGCTAGTGATACATGCCAGCTGTACACACTAGTGGTACATGCTAGTGGTACACACTAACGGTATATGCTAGTGGTACATGCCAGCTGTACACACTAGTGGTACACGCTAGTGGTACATGCTAGTGGTACACCCTAACGGTATATGCTAGTGGTACATGCCAGCTGTACACACTAGTGGTACATGCTAGTAGTACATGCTAGTGGTACACGCTAGTAGTACATGCTAGTGGTACACGCTAGTGGTACATGCTAGTGGTACACACTAATGGTATATGCTAGTGGTACATGTCAGCTGTACACACTCGTGTTACACGCTAGTGTTACATGCTAGTGGTACATGCTAGTGGTACACGCTAGTGGTACATGCTAGTGGTACATGCTAGTGGTACACACTAATGGTATATGCTAGTGGTACATGTCAGCTGTACACACTAGTGCTACACGCTAGTAGTACATGCTAGTGGTACACGCTAGCGGTACACGCTAGTGGTACACACCAACGGTATATGCTAGTGGTACATGCCAGCTGTACACGCTAGTGGTACACGCTAGTGGTACATGCTAGTGGTACACACTAATGGTATATGCTAGTGGTACATGCCAGCTGTACACACTAGTGGTACATGCTAGTGGTACATGCTAGTGGTACACGCAAGTGGTACATGCTAGTGGTACACACTAATGGTATATGCTAGTGGTACATGCCAGCTGTACACACTAGTGCTACAGGCTAGTGGTACATGCCAGCTGTACACACTAGTGGTACATGCTAGTGAGGTACATGCTAGTGGTACACACTAGAGGTACATGCTAGTGGTACACACTAATGGTATATGCTAGTGGTACATGTCAGCTATACACACTAGTGCTACACGCTAGTGGTACATGCTAGTGGAACACACGAGTGGTACATGCTAACGGTATATGCTAGTGGTACATGCCAGCTGTACACACTAGTGGTACATGCTAGTGGAACACACTAGTGGTACATGCTAGTGGTACACACTAACGGTATATGCTAGTGGTACATGCCAGCTGTACACACTAGTGGTACATGCTAGTGGTACATGCCAGCTGTACACACTAGTGGTACATGCTAGTGGTACACACTAACGGTATATGCTAGTGGTACATGCCAGCTGTACACACTAGTGGTACATGCTAGTGGTACATGCTAGTGGTACACACTAACGGTATATGCTAGTGGTACATGCTAGTGGAACACACTAGTGGTACATGCTAGTGGAACACACTAGTGGTACATGCTAGTGGAACACACTAGTGGTACATGCTAGTGGTACACACTAACGGTATATGCTAGTGGAACACGCTAGTGGAACACGCTAGTGGTACATGCTAGTGGTACACACTAACGCTATATGCTAGTGGTACATGCCAGCTGTACACACTAGTGGTACATGCTAGTGGTACATGCTAGTGGTACACACTAACGGTATATGCTAGTGGTACACACTAACGGTATATGCTAGTGGTACATGCCAGCTGTACACACTAGTGGTACATGCTAGTGGTACATGCTAGTGGTACACACTAACGGTATATGCTAGTGGTACACACTAACGGTATATGCTAGTGGTACATGCCAGCTGTACACACTAGTGCTACACGCCAGTGGTACAAAGCGCTGAGCGGCACTGACCCCTCGGTGCGGCGGTTATTAACCAGAGTGTTTTGTTTGTTCCGCTCCGCTGCCGGTCGGCAGTTTAATATGCAGGTACAGTGTTTGTTTGTTCTGCTGATGCGCTAGTGGGGTCTGACCCTTCCTCCTCCTCTTCTTCCTCCTCCTCCTCCTCCTCCTCCTCCTCCTCCTCCTCCTCCTCCAAACACGGTTCTGATTTAACGGTCCTGTGAAAACCCTCTGACCCGAGTGTCTGTCTGTACATGTTGAACAGCACTCTGTGACTTAGCGTAGCCTCCCACCGTCTGTTGCGTTCCTCCGGGGGCTGTGATGTGTTCCGATGACATCCAATCAGATTACAGGTTTAATTACAACAGCAAACCAGTCAAACAGCGTGTGGTTCCCGTGGCGACGCCTCGAGGCGTGGGACGGTAGCTCCGTCCGTCCGTTCTGTTTGCGTTTAGTTAGGTACTAATCGGACCTAATTCAGTCATTACTGAACTAAATCTGTTTATATCTAAATGCTAAACAAACGAGGCAGCGGGAAAAATTACAAGTTTTTGTTTTGGTGGAAAAAGTTAGACTTTTATCGGCCTGAGCGTGATGTCACAGGGAAGTTATCACGTATCCCGTGTGTTCAGCAAACTCACCAAACAAACCTCTCAGAAGACGGCCATTTTGTGATGTAATGCGTCGCCTGAGGTTTGACTAGGACGACGATGATGATGCTAACGGTAAGGTTTACACCAGACTTTTAGCTTAGCAAGCCAATTAGTGAACTGCGTAGCAACGCCACTGAGAAAGCTTACTTAGCTTACTTTTAGCCCTAGTAAGCTAATTAACAAACTGCTTCGTAATGCTAGCTAAGTGATGAACGGTTAAGCACTCGCCCCTTGGCAGCGGAGGAGGAGAAAGCGCTAGAAGGTGCTAGTTTTGGTTTGTCGTCTGCTAGCTCACCGGGGTTCCTCTGCATGTGATTTGGATTCTTTACTTTTCCCTTCTTTTTCTATTCCTCTCCTCGCACCGTTCTGCTGCACCTCCTTATGTTACTCCTGTTTTACTTTCCTCCTCCCCCTCCCCATCACTCCTCCCCATCACTCCCTCCCTCCACGCCTCCCCCATCTACTCTTCACTCCATCTCCTCCACCCCTTTCTCCACCCTCTCTCCCTCCTCCCCCACCACCCCTCCCCACATCCTCCCCACCTCCTCCCCCACCCAGAGACATGGTGCGGCTGGTGGAGGTGACCAACGACGGAGGGCCCCTGGGGATCCACGTGGTGCCGTTCAGCTCCCGGGACCGCAGGTAGAGAGAGGGGGAGAGGGGGGGGGGGGGGAGGGGGAGAGGGGGGGAGAGAGTTGTTGTGTGCTTTGTTTTAGCACACAACAACTCACTACTGTTAATTGTGTGTTTTGTCCATGTGTTTTTCTTCAAGCCTCTCTTCTCTCACACACACACACACACACACACACACACACACACACACACAGAATGTGTGTCCTCAGCAGGTGGTCAGGTATGTGTGGAATGGGCCATGTGGGGTTAACTTCCCTCTGATGGTTTCATCCTGAGCTAATATCAACAGAGTCTCCCACCGGGTGCACTGGGGACAGCTGCACGGCTGGCCTTTATATTTATATATATATATATAGATATTATATAGATATAGGTATATATCTATATAGATAGATATCTATATCTATATATATTTAATGTATATTAACGCTACCAAACATTGCTCTCACCTCCATAGCCATATATCAAAATAATATCATAAATATATAATATATATTATAATTTGTCAGCACTGAGGAAACATCTTCCTAGCTGTTTTGTATATATATATATATATATTATATGTATCTTATATATAATATACATTTATTTGATATAAGATATAATCCGTCCAACTGATAAAGGAAACCTCTCTATCGGTTCCCTCCGCGGCGGATGCTGCGTCGCTGTGACGACCAGATTAGGTAACCGGGGGCGACCGGGAAGGAGGAGGATGAGGCGGGTCCTTTTGTGGAACCCGACGCCGAGTCCACGATAACATCGTGGTCACGCTCGGCTCGCCGTAGACAGATTACATCACTTCCTGCTCCGCTTTCAACCCCCCCCCCCCCCTGTGAACAGCGGCGGTGGATCTTCAGATCCACCGCCGCTGTTCATGGGGGGAATAGCGATGGTGTGATTGTGTTTGCGGCAAGGACAATCCCGGTAGTGTGTTGAGCCTGTGACCTCGATACACACGCATACACACACATTGTCTCTCTCTCTCTCTCTCTCTCTTCTGTGTCTCTCTCTCTGTCTCTCTGTCTCTCTCTCTCTCTCTCTCTCTCTCTCTCTCTCTCTCTCTCTCTCTCTGTCTCTGTCTCTCTGTCTCTCTGTCTCTCTGTCTCTCTGTCTCTCTCTCTCTGTCTCTGTCTCTGTCTCTGTCTCTGTCTCTGTCTCTGTCTCTCTCTCTCTGTCTCTCTCTCTGTCTCTCTCTCTCTCTCTCTCCTGGCTCTCCTTGATTATAAGCGGTATGGTTTTCTGGACCGACCGAGCGTTAACCGTCAAAGTCGCAGACAAAGTCAACGAATAATCACATCATAAATGTACTAAAATGTTTATTTGAGGACGACCAGGTGGTGGCGTTTAAATTCACTTCAGGAGATCCGTTGATTTAGCTCCAGATATCTGTGGCTAAACAAGCCGTCAACACGCTTCACACCTCACGCTTCAGAAGTCTGTTCCTCTCTCTAGTTTGAAATAAAGCTTTTTCTAGAAGGAGAAATAATATACTAATAATTCAAAGAATCAATTCAGCGGACATTTTGAATAAATAGTATTTACAATGTATATGTTTATTTAATGTAATGTTTATTTTGTGGAGATATTTAACTACTGTTTGTTATTGAACATTAACTCGACATATTCGTTTTCTAAAACTACTATTTCTTATTCAACATTGATTGTATATTTATTGATATATTTGTAGATTTTTGGAGATAATAACTTCTGTGGCTGTGTTACGGCTAAGTTTTCCCCCGCCGCAGGAACAAGGAACAGATGGTGGCGGTGGCCATTTTGGGTTGTTTTCCCTCCCTTTCTAACGTTGTCCCCTCCCCCTCCCCCCTCCCCCCTCCCCCCTCCCCCCCCCCCTCCCCCAGGACCCTGGGCCTGCTGGTGAAGCGTTTGGAGCGGGGGGGTAAGGCGGAGCAGCAAGCCCTCTTCCAGGAGAACGACTGCATCGTCTGCATCAACAACACCGACCTCCGCAACACGCGCTTCGAACAGTACGGTGACATCACTTCCTGTTCCTCCCCCTTCCCTCCCTCTCTCGCTCCCTACTTCCCTCCCTCTTTCACAACCCTAACGCTAACCCCTCGGCCCGTCAGTGTTTCCCTCCGTGGTCCACCCCAACCCGTCCTCCTGGGGGAGAGGAGGGAACTGTTTAAAGCTCTGCTTCTCTAACGTCCTGTCCTAGCTCGGCTGGTCCCCGTGGATCCAACTGATGTAGCTGCAGCTACACACACACACACACACACACACACACACACACACACACACACACACACACACACACACACACACACACACACACACACACACACACACACACACACACACACACACACACACACACACACACACACACACCCCCCCCCCCCCCCCCCCCCCCCCAGCAGGATTAGAGTCCAGATTCCTGGCTCTCCAGGTCTTGGGAACGTCTCGTCCAATCTGTTACGGGAATCAAACCGCCGGACAACTTGAGGGGCCCCTGGTCTTGTCCCAGGGGCCCGGGTCCAACACCTCCATGTTGTTATGGTTCTTCTCCTCTGTGTCCAGCTGTCTGGGCAGGGTGGTGGGAGGGGTGAGTCGTAACACTGTGGTTGGTAGTGTAACACTGTGTTTGGTAGTGTAACACTGTGGTTGGTAGTGTAACACTGTGGTTGGTAGTGTAACACTGGTTGGTAGTGTAACACTGTGGTTGGTAGTCTAACACTGTGGTTGGTAGTGTAACACTGTGGTTGGTAGTGTAACACTGTGGTTGGTAGTGTAACACTGGTTGGTAGTGTAACACTGTGGTTGGTAGTGTAACACTGTGGTTGGTAGTGTAACACTGTGGTTGGTAGTGTAACACTGTGGTTGGTAGTGTAACACTGTGGTTGGTAGTGTAACACTGTGGTTGGTAGTGTAACACTGGTTGGTAGTGTAACACTGTGGTTGGTAGTGTAACACTGTGGTTGGTAGTGTAACACTGTGGTTGGTAGTGTAACACTGGGTTGGTAGTGTAACACTGTGGTTGGTAGTGTAACACTGTGGTTGGTAGTGTAACACTGGTTGGTAGTGTAACACTGTGGTTGGTAGTGTAACACTGTGGTTGGTAGTGTAACACTGTGGTTGGTAGTGTAACACTGTGGTTGGTAGTGTAACACTGTGGTTGGTAGTGTAACACTGTGGTTGGTAGTGTAACACTGGTTGGTAGTGTACTGTAACGGACTGTACTATAACGGTCTGTTCTGTAACGGGCGTAGCCAACAAGGAGCTTCTGTGTGCTGGGTGGGGGCCCCTTCATCTGCTGCCAGCAGAGAGGATTATGGGTATTATTATGGGATAGCGGAGCTGGCTCTGGGGGTTTATAGGAGGCAGCTACAAGTGTCCCTTTACCGCCTGCAGATGGAGGGACATGGAGTGTGTGTGTGTGTGTGTGTGTGTGTGTGTGTGTGTGTGTGTGTGTGTGTGTGTGTGTGTGTGTGTGTGTGTGTGTGTGTGTGTGTGTGTGTGTGTGTGTGTGTGTGTGTGTGTGTGTGTGTGTGTGTGTGTGTGCAGACACATAGCTAAACACGCCAGTGATCCTTATCTGAACCCTCAGTACCGAGTGGAGTGAAACATGATGATGCATGTAGAGGACAGACCTTCTTAACACACACACACACACACACACACTTTATGTGGCCTCAAAACAACTTAACTTATCTCTCAGACTTTTTCCT
>CM051005.1:3159861-3172361 GCA_027704905.1 Muraenolepis orangiensis | reverse complement strand
GGGGGGGGGGGGAGGGGAGGACGACGGGGAGAGGGGAGGGGAGGGGAGGACGACGGGGAGAGGGGAGGAGAGGAGAGGGGAGGGGAGGACGACGGGGAGAGGGGAGGGGAGGGGAGGAGGAGAGGAGAGGGGAGGGGAGGACGACGGGGAGAGGGGAGGCGGAGAGGACGACAAGAGAGGGGAGGGGAGAGGACGATGAGGAGAGGATGTAGAAAAGGGAGGTGGAGGTGGCAACAGGGGGAGAACAAAGAGGAGGTGGTGGTTGAGGAGGATGAAGAGGAGGGGGGGAGGGGGCAGGAGGAGGGAGGTGGTGGTGTAGGAGGAGGAGGATGAAGAGGAGGGGGGGAGGGGGCAGGAGGAGGAGGTGGTGGTGTAGGAGGAGGAGGATGAAGAGAGGGAGGAGGAGGTGGCAGCAGAGGAGGTTGGAGTTGATGTCTAGCGTAAAGCGGAGTCGCTGGCGTTTCCATCAAAGTGTCTCTGCTGCCGTCTCTGACAGATCCTGACATTGTATTAAAGCAGCGTCTGGTACGACGGACCCCGTGCAGACGCCTAGCTGTGAGTCGTCTCTGGGCGGCCATCGGCCGCAGCGTCCGAATGTAGACGTGCGTAACGAGCTAGCTGACGGATGTCGACGCGGCGCAACCTTTTGTGTTGTACGGCATTTAGCGCGCGCAACATGCTAGGTGTCCACGGCGTAAGGTAACCTTTGAGCTAGGCGTTAACGAGGTGTGGGCAGGCTTCGCTGGGTTTTCCGAAGGTGATGGAGAGCGCTGTGGTCGGTGGGCCGTAACGCGCTACCGGTAACGCACATGAGGGGAAAGAAAAAATAACTTCTGCTCTCTCCTCAAGTACTTTGTATTACCAGAAACCTTCTCTACTAACTACTTTACGGCTCTACATTTTCCATTCTAACTCTAAACCTGGATTGAATGGTCTTTATTGGTCACATACATGCACACACATTCAAATGTTAGTTTCTCTGCATTTCACACATCCTAGTATGAGGAGCAGCGGGCAGCTATTGTATAGACAGCTGCCAGGGGGTCTTGCCCAAGGGCACCTCGGCAGTGTGCCCCAGGTGTTTCGGGGACTTGAACCGGCGACCTTCCGGTTCCCAAGTCCCAACAGACTGAGCTACTGCCCCCCCCCCCAATTCCTTCATTAGAACCAGTCTGCTCTGAATAGAGAGAGAGAGAGAGAGAGAGAGAGAGAGAGAGAGAGAGAGAGAGAGAGAGAGAGAGAGAGAGAGAGAGAGAGAGAGAGAGAGAGAGAGGAGAGAGAGAGAGAGAGAGAGAGAGAGAGAGAGAGAGAGAGAGAGAGAGAGAGAGAGGAGAGAGAGAGAGAGAGAGAGAGAGAGAGAGAGAGGAGAGAGAGAGAGAGAGAGAGAGAGAGAGAGAGGGGGTAGGTGAGGAGAACGACGGAGAGATCATTTTGAGTATGGAGATTCCCCCCCCCCCCCACTGGGAGACGGATAACAGTGATGTTCCCTCACTAGTTGTAATAAGTGAGGCTTGTGTCGAGGCCTCCAGTGGATGTCTGAGACGTGAGAGAGTGTGTCGGTCCATTCTTTGGTCTCCTTGACGACCCATTGGTCCTCTACGGATCCATCGCTGCCTTGACGACCCATTGGTCCTCTGTACGGATCCATCGCTGCCTTGACGACCCATTGGTCCTCTGTACGGATCCATCGCTGCCTTGACGACCCATTGGTCCTCTGTACGGATCCATCGCTGCCTTGACGACCCATTGGTCCTCTGTACGGATCCATCGCTGCCTTGACGACCCATTGGTCCTCTGTACGGATCCATCGCTGCCTTGACGACCCATTGGTCCTCTGTACGGATCCATCGCTGCCTTGACGACCCATTGGTCCTCTGTACGGATCCATCGCTGCCTTGACGACCCATTGGTCCTCTGTACGGATCCATCGCTGCCTTGACGACCCATTGGTCCTCTGTACGGATCCATCGCTGCCTTGACGACCCATTGGTCCTCTGTACGGATCCATCGCTGCCTTGACGACCATTGGTCCTCTGTACGGATCCATCGCTGCCTTGACGACCCATTGGTCCTCTGTACGGATCCACCGCTGCCTTGACGACCCATTGGTCCTCTGTACGGATCCATCGCTGCCTTGACGACCCATTGCTCCTCTGTACGGATCCATCGCTGCCTTGACGACCCATTGGTCCTCTGTACGGATCCATCGCTGCCTTGACGACCCATTGGTCCTCTGTACGGATCCATCGCTGCCTTGACGACCCATTGGTCCTCTGTACGGATCCATCGCTGCCTTGACGACCCATTGGTCCTCTGTACGGATCCATCGCTGCCTTGACGACCCATTGGTCCTCTGTACGGATCCATCGCTGCCTTGACGACCCATTGGTCCTCTGTACGGATCCATCGCTGCCTTGACGACCCATTGGTCCTCTGTACGGATCCATCGCTGCCTTGACGACCCATTGGTCCTCTGTACGGATCCATCGCTGCCTTGACGACCCATTGGTCCTCTGTACGGATCCACCGCTGCCTTGACGACCCATTGGTCCTCTGTACGGATCCATCGCTGCCTTGACGACCCATTGCTCCTCTGTACGGATCCATCGCTGCCTTGACGACCCATTGGTCCTCTGTACGGATCCATCGCTGCCTTGACGACCCATTGGTCCTCTGTACGGATCCATCGCTGCCTTGATGACCCATTGGTCCTCTGTACGGATCCATCGCTGCCTTGCTCCCAAGCACAATCTGTCTTCAAACAACGTTTTGAGGAAATATAATCAATATGCCTGATATGTCTCCTCTGTTCATGTTTACAAGTATTAAACGGCTATTATTATAGGTATTGATTTGAATTGAATTAGTTTGATCAAAATGTATTCAATCATTTCCTTTTAAACGGTGTGATTGTGTTTTAGTGAATCTTCTGATGTCACAGTGTGTGTGTGTGTGGGTGTGGGTGTGGGGCCAGCTGTGCTCTTGTTTACCACGGTGGTGATGATGTTGTGTTCATCCGTTGCCACGGTGATGATGTAGTTGTAACCCGTCCCTTGTGTCTCTCCTCCAGACCGCCTCCCCCCAGACCCAGAGCGCCAGAGACCTGGTAAGAGAACCACAACCTCCATTCACATGAATCATTCAAGCCTTGCTGCCGTTAGCTAATTCCAAGGTTATGTTTTATTAGGTTGTTATTATGTTTAACAGCGAGAGGGACGGCCGCTACAGGTCCCTCACTAAGACGAGGGGAGGCGCTCTGAGTGTACACTTGGTTCAACCAAGCCGAACGTCGGAATGCGGAATGTCAGTTTAGGCGGGGGAAAAACGTACACAGAGGCGGGTCTAAACCGGTTCAAACCGTAATACCAGTGAAGAAGAAGAGGGGGGGGGAAAAGGATTTGATTTGATTTGATTGGACGGTGCCTCTCGGTACCTCTCTCTGGTGCCTTCAGAGAGAGGTTCAAATCCACGGGGAGATCGGAAGTTTCAATCAAGACACACTCACCAGTGTGTCTTGACTGACAGACAGACAGACAGACAGCGGGTGACCCATCACGGAGCCGTCTGTCTGCTCACCTGAGCCCCGTCCTGGTCGTCGGCCTGAAGACGAGGTGGTCTTGTTGTCATAGCAGCCTTCAGCAGACCGCCACCTCGCCGCCCCTTAACACATCATTGTCTTTTATGGCGCATTAAAAGGCTGTTAGCGTCTCCATAACGCCGCTTTAAAGACATAACTCCCGTGGTAATGGCGGCAGTGGCGCTGTACTCACACACACACACACACACACACACACACACACACACACACACCTCCCAGCTGGCCCCGGGGCCGCTGATTGGCTGCTGCGTGTGTGGCGCGTTAAGGGCTTAATTGGCCGACTAATTTGATTGGCTGATTGTGAAGCTGGCGGCCGTCAGCGCAGGAGGAGATGTTGATGATCTACACAGCTGGTGGACACACACACACGCACAGGCACACACGCAACGCACGCACAGGCAGGCACACACACACACACACACACACACACACACACACACACACAGATGTGTAGACACACATGCACGCACACACACATGCACATGTATATAGACACACACACACAGTTATGGACACACAGATGTACAGAATACAGACACAAACACACAGGTTCAGACTGACGGGGAGGAATGGCTTTACTGTCTTACTGTGACTCACTTTGTCAGTTGAGTTTTGTTGGTCAAAGATTTAATGAAACGACGGAAAGAGAGCTCTCTTCTCTCTCCTCTCTTCTCTCTCCTCGTTCTCTCTTCTCTCTCTCTCTCTCTCCTCTCTCTCTCTCTCTCCTCTCTCTCTCTTTCTCTTCTCTCTTTCTCTCTCTCTCTCTCGTCTCTCTCTTCTCTCTTCTCTCTCTCTCTCTCTCTCTTCTCATCTCTCTCTCTCTCGTCTCTCTCTCTCTCTCTCTCTCTCTCTCTCCAGATATAATGAACAGGTTGCTCTGGACGCCTAGTTAGCCACCAAATGGCGAGCGTTAAGCGTTATGCCGCAGCTATTGGGGACGGAAATGGGTGAGGAGAGGGAGACAATAGGGGAGAGGTGACACTTCTCCATCCGTTCAGTCTCTCCCTCTCTCTCCCTCTCCCTCTCTCCCCCTCTTCCTCTCCAGTTGGTTTAACTCCCTCCTTCCCTGACACACTTCCTCTCCCTCACCCTTTCTCCCTCTCTCCCTTCCTACCTCTCTCCCCCCTCCGGAGTCATTCCATGATAATGCCATGCTGAAACTGAGCTAATGATTGAATTCATTAGACGTGTACGACCACACACACACACACACAACCACACCACACACACACACACAACCACACACACACACACACACGACCACACACACACACACAGGCATGTTCCGTCTATTCAGAAGACAGCTGTCAAATGCAATTGTTATAATAGAGGGAGGCATGGGTGTGGAGAGTAGGAAGGAGAGAGAGAGAGAGAGAGAGAGAAGGAGAGAGAGAGAGAGAGAGAGAGAGAGAGAGAGAGAGAGAGAGAGAGAGAGAGAGAGAGAGGAGAGAGAGAGAGAGAGAGAGAGAGAGAGAGAGAGGAGGAGAGATGAGAGAGAGAGGAGAGAGAGAGGAAACAAGATGTTGAGAGAGAGCGGGTGCATTGAGAGAGAGTCTGAGGGAGAGAGAGAGAGAGAGAGGGTGGAAGTGAGAGAGAGAGTGGAAGTGAGAGAGAGAGAGAGAGAGAGGGTGGAAGTGAGAGAGAGAGAGAGGGTGGAAGTGGAGGAGAGAGAGAGAGAGAGAGAGAGGAGGAGAGAGAGAGAGAAAGAGGAGAGAGAGAGAGAGGAGAGGAGAGAGGAGAGGAGAGAGAGAGAGGAGAGAGGATGAGACGAGAGGAGAGAGAGAGGAGAGAGAGGAGAGGAGGAGAGAGGAGAGGGAGAGAGAGAGAGGGGAGGAGAGAGGAGGTGAGGAGAGGAGAGGAGGAGAGTGAGAGAGAGGAGAGAGGAGAGGGAGAGAGAGGAGAGGAGGAGACGAGATAGAGAGAGGAGGAGGAGAGAGGAGAGGAGAGGAGAGGAGAGGAGAGAGGAGTGAGGAGAGAGGAGAGAGGAGAGAGAGGAGAGGGAGAGAGAGAGAGAGGAGAGAGAGAGAGGAGAGAGAGAGAGGGAGAGAGGAGAGAGGAGAGAGGAGAGGAGAGGAGATGAGAGAGAGAGGAGAGGAGGAGGAGAGGAGAGAGGGAGTGAGATGAGAGGAGGAGAGGGAGAGAGAGAGAGGAGGGAGAGAGAGAGGAGAGAGAGAGGATGGGATGAGAGAGGGAGAGGAGAGAGAGGAGAGGAGAGGAGAGAGGAGTGGAGGGGGGAGGAGGGAGAGGTGGAGTAGAGAGAGGAGAGAGAGAGGTGGAGAGGAGGAGGAGAGAGAGAGGAGAGAGAGAGAGAGAGGAGATGGAGGAGGAGGGGAGAGGAGTAGAGCGCGAGAGGGACGAGAGAGGGAAGAGGAGGATGAGAGAGGGACGTGAGGCGAGACTCGAGAGAGCAGTTGAGGATGACGGGGCGGGACGGGAGGGAGGAGGGAGCCTGAGCTGAGAGGAGGATGAGAGGAGGTAGAGGAGAGAGGAGGGGGCGTGAGTTTTACGAGGACGGAGCGAGAGAGGAGATGGGGCTGAAGGAAATGAGTGGGAGGATTGAGGTTGAGAGGGAGAGTTGGTGTAGGGAGGATGGTGAGCGTTTGTGACTTCGATGGGATGGTAGGAAAGAGATGGATGGGGAGGGGAGGAGGTAAGTGTTGGAGAGGAGAAGAGAGAGATGGCAGGAGAGGTTAGGTGGAGTGTAGACGATGAGTAGATGAGTAAGAGAAGTGTTGATCGAGATGGAGATTGGGGAGATGGTGTATGATTTGGAGGGTGGGATTGCTGATAGGGGGATGGTGCGGTTGAGAGGAGTAGTAGATCTTTAGTACGAAGAGTAGATTGGTGAGTCATGAGTTTGAATGTGGATTTTGTTGGAGAGAGGAGTGCAACGGGGAGAGATAGTAAGTAGGGAGGGGTAGAGTGAGACCTATGTGAGATCTAGGTTGGAGAGTGGAGGAACGAGAGAGGGATTGTGTGAGTAGGTGAGGAGAGAAGGGTGGTGGGTGGAGAGAGGATGAGAGAGCTGATGTGTTTGGCAAGCTGGGAGTGAGGAGAGAGGTTGACGAGAGGGGGGAGGGATGACGGAGGAGTTTGACGTGAGATATGGATTGGGGATTGATGTTTATGGGAATGAGACGGGAGAGGTGGTGGGAGTGTGAGTTGTGATGAGGAGGAGGAGTACGTTTTGGTGACGTTTCGATGGGAGAGAGATGGGGGGGGAAGGGGTTGAGGGAGATGTAGGAGATGTGATTCTGAGGTGGAGTTGGGATTCTTAGATGTGGAGTGATGGTTAAGATGAGCTGGGGGATGAGAGGGGGTGTAGAGGGAGGAGTGAGAGTCGGGGTATGTGAGGAGGTGATTTGAGAGTGGGATGTTGAGGGGAGAGGAGAGGAGGGAAATGATGGGATGATTGAGTGTGGAGAGTGAGAGAGTATAGGAGAGAGATCTCGAGTGGAGACTAGAGGGTGTGAGTGTGGTGATTGGGGAGGAGTTGTTTTGTGGATGTGGGCCTGAGTGGAGGATGGACTAGTGGGATGGGATGGAGGGAGAGGATGGAAGAGATGACGGCGGAGAGAGAGTGAGGCGGAGAGAATGAGGAGTGGATGGGTAGTGTATTCTGAAGGAGAGATTTGTGTGAGAGTGGGATAGATGAGAGTATGGAGAGAGTGGAGGATGAGTATGAGACATGTGGGGGAGGAGTGCGTCGATAGTTTGTGTTGGAGTTCAGAGTAAGGGTGAGGGAGAGGAGAGGCGAGATGGTGTATGGCAGTTGAGATGGGTGGATGGAGGTAGATGTTTTGGGTGGTGGTAGGAGACGAGGTGTGAATGAGTGGAATTGAGAGGGAGAGGGGACGGGTATTGGGGAGAGGAGAGGTGAGTGGAGGAGAGAGAAGTGTGAGGAGAGAGATAGAGACGAAGGAGAGGTATCGACGGTGTGGAGAGAGAGAGAGAGGTTGATGCGATGAGGATGGATGGATGAGTTGTGGAAGATCGCTGGTAGAATGAGAGTGCGGAGAGTGGGTGAGATGGGGGTGGAGAGGGAGTTGAGGCGAGAGGTGAGAAGAGAGGTGGGAGGATATTGATAGTGATGTAGATGAGATTGATTGACGGAGGGGAGGTGGGAGGGATGAGGGAGTGGTAGGAGAATGGAGAGCTGGGGTTGGGATGGATTGAGAGTGATGGAGGAGGAGATAGGTAGTATTTGGAGAGAGAGAGATGGAGAGGAAAGTGAAGAGAGGAGATCGGGTAGGAGGAGAGAGTTGAGATGTAAGAGGTGGATGGAGAGTGAGGATGTTTTGTGAGTTTGGAGGTGAGGCATGGAAGGAGAGTGGTAATTGATGATTATGAGAGGCTTGAGTACTGGGGTGATTATGCTGAGATATGTGATGAGTAGGTCTTGGTGATGAGGGAGTGATGATGGAGGAGGGACGGATGATGTCTAGGATGGGTTTCTGGGTATGAGATGGTTAGAGTTAGTGGAGAGGGGATTGAGGAGATTTAGACGGCTGTGTGAGAAGATTTTTGGGTGAAGTGAGGTGTTTGAAGGGTGAAGGAGATGGAGTGAGTGGGATGGTTGGGAAGTGAAGTGGTGAGTTGATGGATGAGGTGTAGGGAGGATGTGGTTTTACTGTTGGGGGGTGTTGGAGTAGATAGAGGTGCTGCGGACGTTAGGAGACGATGAACGAATAGCGGTGGAAGAGGTGAAGTGTTATGGGAAGTCGTGATGAGTGGGTTATGATAGAGATTGATTGAGAGAGAGTGGGGGAGATGTTTGTAGAGAGGTGACGAGTAGATGTGATGGAGAGATGCCGGGAGAGAGTTCGTGGTAGACTTGAATTTGGTGGTAGGGGTTGGAGTTGTCGATGCGGAGATAGTGAGGGTGGATGAGAATGTGGAGGGGGTGGAGTAGGAGAGTGTAGGTGAGAAGGGATGGTGTAGACTGGAGGAGAGAGTGGAGAGAGTATGGTATGGGAGTGCAGTTGGAGAATTTGGATGGTGGTGTGGATTGCGAGGTCGAGATACGTTGTAGATGCTGAGAGGGTGAGGATTGTTAGGAGGAGGGAGTTGCGGGAGAGTTATGAGATGGAGGTGGTTTATTTTGAGAGGGGAGGAGGGTGAGAGGATGAGATTGAGCTGTTGTGGGTGAGAGTGGAGTGGATGGTGAGAGTGTTTAAAGGGTGGGTTTTGGAGAGGAGCGGCGATGAGAGAGAGATGCGACGATTGGTGAGATGCGTGTGAGTGTGATTGGGTGTTGTTGATTTGAGGAGGAGTTAGGGTTTTGTTGAGAGAGAATGGAGGTGGTGGATGAGCAGGGGGGATGAGGTAGGTGGGGAGTGTTGTTGGGACTGGATAGGGGGAGGAGTGTAGAATGGGATTTGGTGAGAGGATTGTATTACGGAGGAGAGGTGTTATGAGGCTGTATGAAGTGAGGAGGGGGGGGGAATGAGAGGACTGATTGAGAGTAGAGGGGGAGAGGATGATTGGGGTAGAATGAGATTGAGAGAGAGAGTGGAGGAGGGGAGAGTTTGATTATGAGATTGGGAGTTGTGATGACGAGAGGTGGTGGAGAGAGAGAGGAGTAGATTGGAGGAGAAGTTAGGGTGAAGGACGAATGGGGGACGTATGGGTTGTGAGTTGGGATTGAGTACTGATGTGGGAGTTGGCTTGAACGAGAGGGAGGTTTGGATCGAGAGGATGTGGGAGAGATGAGTGAGTTTGAAGGTAGAGGTAGTGTGAGGTAGAGGGGGAGATGGAGAGTTGGATGATGAGGATGAGTGGGAGGATGGAGGTGAGAGCGAGGGAGTTGAGATAAGAGAGGGGAGTAATGGAGTTTGAGAGGTTAGATGATGTTGTGAGGAGAGAGGAGTCTGAGGAGAGAGTATGAGGATGCCGTTTGTGAGAGTAGAGAGAGAGGAGGAGATTGAGATGGTTGACTAGTTGTATGTAAGGTATGGGGGGTTTGATTGGAGGTCTTGAGGAGAGAGGAGGGAGAGGAGGGATGGGGAGTGTGCGACTGAGGGTGACTACTGTGGGAGGATGAAGGAGAGTAGGTGGAGGAAGGTAGTTCGATGTGTTGAGATGGATTAAGGAATTTCGGAGTGGTTGAGGGACGGGAGGAGGGAGATAGAGTGGTTGATTGGAGAGAGGAGAGAGAGTTGTGGAGGGTTGTTGAGAGTATGAGATGGGCACTGATGGGGGAGTATGAGAGAGATGAGGAGAGTGTTGATGGAGAAGAGGTTTGAGTCGAATGGTTGGAGGTCAGAGGAGCGGAGAAGGGGAGAGAGGTGGAAGGGAGGATAGTTGTTTACAGAGAGTTGAGAGAAGGGGAGAGGATTGAGGTGAGATGAGTGGAGAGAGAGTGGGGTAAGGTGATGAGAGGATGATGTGAGAGTGAATGTTTAGGAGTGAGAGAGAGAAGTTGGTGGGTATTTGGAGGGTAGGAGGACTTGGAGGAGAGAGAGAGTGATGGAGGTGAGGTGAGGAGATGACGATGGTAGTTCTGAGGGCAGAGACGGTGGGATGGAGAGAGGTAGAGATGAGGGGTTCGTGAGGGAGTGGAAAGGAGGGTCGAGAGAGAGTATGGAAACAAGTATGTTGAGATGATGATTGAGGGTGTTGGGGAGGTTGAGGTGAATGAGGAGGAAGTGGAGGGTGATGAGTGTGAATTTTTTCGAGTATGGGATGGTTTGGGGGTGAGCTGGCTGTTGAGTGGTGAGTGGAGAGATAGGTGAGATGTGGGGGTAGTGAGTGAGTTGGTGAGTTGAACGGTTAGTAAAGGGAGTGAGAGGAGTGTAAGGGGAAGAGAGAAGAGTGCGGACTGTTGAGTTTGAGAGTGAGGTGGAGGTTGATTGTGAGCGTTGATGATAGAGAGTCGGTGGAGTGAGGAGTGGAGGGTAGTTGGGGGATGGAGAGTGATTATATTGGGGATGTTGAGTGGAGGATGAGTGTGGATGAGGAGTCGATGACGAGAGGTAGAGAGTTCGAGTTGGGAGAGGCGTGACTGGTGAGTGCTGGGTGGATGGGGTGATGTTGGGACTAGTGGATGGAGATGGATTTGAGGGGACATTAGAGTGATTGGGAGTGTGAGGATTGTGGAGTGGTGGTAGCTGCTGGGGGGAAGAGAGGGAGTGAGGTCTTGCGAGGGTGGGCGGGAGGTAGGGGGAGGTAGGGAGTGGGTAGGGCGGGATGTTGGTATGGAGGGTTGGTGGTGGTTGGAGGGGAGATGGTAAGTAGCACTCGGGGAGGCATTGTGGGGGGTCATGGGGGGAGAGAAGTTGACATTTGATGCGTGGGGGGAGTTAGAAAGAGAGGATCGTTGAGAGTTGACACGTGGGGAGGAGAGAGTATCTGGTAGTGGAAGAGGGGGAGCGTGGAGTTTAAGTGAGAAGGGAGGGTTAGAGTATGTTGAGAGGATGAATGGGGGTTGTGAGGGTGGGGTTTGGGAGAGGGGGGTTGGAGCTGGTTGAGATGAAGGGAGAGGAAGAGGAGAGCGGTGGAGACTGGGGTGACTGAAAGTTTGGGGAGGAGAGAGAGGAGTCTTTGGCATGGGGAGGGTCTGTGATGAAGCCTAGGATGAGAGGAGGGAGGGGTGGGAGAGAGCGAGAGGTTGATGGGAGAGATTTATTTTAGAGATTGAGTGAGACGGAGAGAGAGAGTGAGAGATTGGAGAGAGGAGAGTATGAATTTAGAGGGGTGGCTGTTTATTTGCGGAGTAGAATGTGAGAGGGTTGGGAAGTGAGGGTATGAGGGGGTTAGGTTTTGTGAGGTTGAAATGTTTAGTGATTAGACTGACGTAAAGTGGATGTGGAAGTGATGGGGGGAAGAGGGGAGGAGAGAGGAGAGAGAGAGAGGGAGTGAGAGGGAGGAGAGAGAGAGTGAGAGAGATGAGCGAGAGAGAGAGAGAGAGAGACGAGAGGAGGAAGGAGAGAGAGAGAGAGAGGAGAGAGAGAGAGATGAGATGATGAGAGGAGGAGAGAGAGAGAGAGAGAGAGAGATGAGAGAGAGAGAGGAGTGGAGAGAGAGAGCGAGAGAGAGAGGAGAGTGAGAGAGAGAGAGAGGTTGAGAGGATTTCAGTAAAGACTGTTGCGCTCTGCGGGTTACAACACAGCTAATACGGCCTTACAATCAAACTGAGTGTGTGTGGGGTGTGTGTGTGTGTGTGTGTGTGTGTGTGTTCAGTGTCAGTGGAGTGATTGAAAGTGACCCTTCTGTCATGGGAAAGGGATACAACCTACCTCAGAATGAGGAAACATTTTAAAATGCAATGACTTGGTCTCTTTCTCTCTTTCTCTGTCTCTCTCTCTCGTCTCTCCTCTCTCTCTCATCTCTTCTGTCTCTCTCTCGCTTTCTCTTTTATATATATATATATATATCTAAAGTAGCGGTATTGGGAAATTATATAGATGCTAGACATATATCAATTATGAATATCTATAGAGAGCCATAGATTCTAGATATACGTATCGCTATACTCTATATAGTATGAATATATATTAATATGGATTATGATATAGTTATACTATATGATGATATTAGTATATTATACTCTATCTCACGAAGACTATCTCTGTCTATAATCGTTCTACTAGAGTTCTTATATATCATGACTATCTCTCTCATCGGTATTGTCTTATAGGTCTCTACTATGTAGTCTATCTAGCGACTCTCTCTCTCTCTCATCACTCTCTCTCTCTCCTCTCTCTCCTCTCTCTCTCTCCTCTCTGCTGAGTTCGTTCATGGCATCTATTCAACGTGTTTGAGTATTGTTTTCAAAACTAATTTTCCTTTCTAACATGCAGTGTTTGTTTATGACATCGGAGGTTTTGGGGCGGATGGGAGGGAAATAGAGGCGATCACATGGCATCTATTTAAAATACCAATCACCACTCGGAAGTTCACC
>CM051005.1:3142438-3158861 GCA_027704905.1 Muraenolepis orangiensis | reverse complement strand
ACACACACACACACACACACAACACACACACACACAACACACACACACACACATTGATCCTGCCGCGTGGTGTGCTGTTTATTGTGAAGTAACGGGTCAATAGAGCGGAAGTGTCAGCTCAGTCCTCTAGCGTCCTAGCTGCCGGCTAACCTGTCCAAGCTGGCGTGATAGCCTAGCTGCTAGGCTCTATTGGAAATCCATGCATTGTTAGCCTCGCTGTTACGCTAGTTAGTAGATGTAGCGACTGCTGTTGTGGTCCAATTTCAATTCTTCTTAAAGGGACTATGCGTAGCCCAATTTCAATTCTTCTTAAAGGGACTATGCGTAGCCTTTGAATTAAATACATATGCACAGGTTGAATGGACCTTACACACTGAGACCTCCTCCTGTTCAACATGGGCGGATTCATTACATTGATTTATAGAAAATATTATAGAATTATATTTGAAGTGTGGATAATGGCAAAAATGTCTTGTCTTTTTAAACGTCCCCCATCTCTCTCTCCTCCCCCCCCCCCCCCCCCCCCCCCTCCCACCCCCCCTCCCTCCTTCCCCCTCCGCCCCTCCCTCCCCCCCCTCTCCCCCCCCCCTCCCCCTCCCCTCCCCCCCCCCCCCCCCCCCCCTCTCTCCTCCTCTCCCCCCCCCCCCCCCCCCCCCCCCTCCCCCCCCCCCTCCCCCCCCCCCCACCCCCCCCCCCCCCATCCCCCCCCTCCCCCCTCCTCCCCCCCCCTCTCCTTCTCTCCCCCCCCCCAACTCTCCTCCCCTCCCCCATCTCTCCTCCTCCTCTCCCCCCTCTCTCCTCCTCTCCCCCCCCTCTCTCCTTCTCTCCCCCCCCCCCCCTCTCTCCCCCCCCCCTCTCTCCTCCCCCCCCCCCCCCTCCCCCCCCTCCCCCCCTCCTCCCCCCCCCCCTCTCTCCTCCTCTCCCACCCCACCCCTCTCTCTCCTCTCCTCCCCCCCTCTCCTTCTCTCCCCCCCAACTCTCCTCCTCCTCCCCCTCTCTCCTCCCCCCCTCCCCCCCCTCTCTCCCCTCCCCCCACCTCTCCTCCCCACTCCCCCCTCTCTCCTCTCTCCCCCCCCCCTCCCCCCTCTCCTTCTCTCCCCCCCCCCCACCCCCCACCCCCCTCCCACCCCCCCCCCCTCCCCCCCCCCACTCCCTCCCCCCCCCCCCCCCCCCCTCCCTCTCCCCCCTCCCCCCCACCTCTCTCCTCCCTCCCCCCCCCTCCTCTCCCCCCCCCCCCCCATCTCCTCTCCTCTCCCCCCCCTCTCTCCTTCCTCCCCCCCCCCCCCCCCCCACTCTCCTCCCCCCCCCCCCTCCTCCTCCCCCCCCCCCCTCTCCCCCCCCCCCCCCCACTCTCCCCCCTCCCCCCCCCCCCCCCCCCCCCCCCCCCCCCCTCTCTCCTCCCCCCCTCCTCCCCCAGGCGGACCCCCCTGGCAGCCACATGGGCGTGTCATCAGGTCCCGAGCTCGCCGCTGGACGACCACGAGCGCCGCATCTCCCACTCCCTGTACGGCGGTCTGGACGGGCTGGACGACAACCTTCTGCCTCGAGGCCACGGGCCGCTGCCTCGCACCTCCGGTGAGCACTTCCTGCTTCCTGTTTTTAAAACAGCCAATCATCAATCCCGCTGGCTACATCACCACGGGGCTCCGGCTGGGAAAACAAACGTCTCTCCAGGTTGTTCGGAAAATAACAAAAAGACACGGTTTGTCGCAAAGGTTTTATTTTTTGGGGGTTTCCGAACTCGGAGTCCGACCTCGGCTCGCGTTTGGTGTTTTCCGGACGATGTCGTCCGTTAAGAGCGGACGGTCGGCCCTCGCCGCCCACAGCGGGAAGCTTCCCTCGATCCGTCATCTGCCTAATTAGACGTGTAGTCATTCTGGAGTGTGATTGGTGGGTTGGGATCCCGGATGGGGAGTGATATTGGTGACCATGTTATGATGGTGGCAGCACTCCTCCCAGTACCGGCGACCGGACCATAGGGGGGGGGGGGGATATATACAATACCATGGGCTCCAGGTTCAGACACATTCACGTGTCTCCATGCTCGTTAGCGCCGCCGCCGGGGTGCTGCTAATTAGAAAATGTTTTTGATTGGTTTAGAATCAGCAGGGGGGGGGGGGGGGGGTCCTCCTCCTCCTCCTCCTCCTCCTCATCCCAAATCCAGCTCTGCTTAAACGAGGAGGAGGAGACTTCTATCATCTCCCTACAGGGTCATGTGATCAGGAGGTAACGTGTTGTTTTCTCTCCGGTCCCGCCGCTTCACTGACAGTCGTCACGGCGACGTGAAGCCGGAGCGCCGCGGTTCTGCTTCCTGCTAATCGGCGTCTGATTGGTTCCTCCGTTTAGCTGAACGTCAACAAGGACAGAATTAGACCAGGGCTGGTGGAGGTCGTAGGGTGAGACTGAGGTAGGTAGGTAGGTTGGTAGGTAGAGAGACGAGTGGAGAGACAGGTAGTTAGGTAGAGAGAGACAGACATGTAGGTAGAGAGACAGTTGGGTAGAGAGACAGGTAGTTAAGTAGAGAGACCGGTAGTAAGGTAGAGAGAGACAGGTAGTTAGGCAGAGAGACAGGTATTTTAGTAGAGAGACAGGTAAGTATGACAGTTAGCGAGACAGGTAGGTAGGCAGACAGGTAGCTAACAGCAGACAGACAGGCAGCCCATAATAACCAACATGGAGGGCGTTTCTGTAGTCTGACTGTTTGTGATGGTATTTGAATACAGAGCAGCGCTCCGTCCTGATTGGTTCACTGAATCAGCCATATCTTCCCACCTACTTTATGTTTCTATCACTTTATGTTTTTGTACATCTATCTGTCTGTCTGTGTGTCTGTGTCAGTGTGTGTCTGTGTCTGTGTCTGTCTGTGTGTCTGTGTCTGTGTGTCTGTGTCTGTGTCAGTGTGTGTCTGTCTGCCTGTCTGTCTGTGTCTGTGTGTCTGTGTGTCTGTCTGTGTGTCTGTGTCTGTCTGTCTGTGTGTCTGTGGTGTGTCTGTGTGTCTGTGTCTGTGTCTGTCTGTGTGTCTGTCTGCCTGTGTCTGTGTGTCTGCCTGTCTGTGTGTCTGTCTGTCTGTCTGTCTGTCTGTGTGTGTCTGTGTCTGTCTGTGTGTCTGTCTGTGTGTTTGTTTCTCTCTCTCTCTCTCCTTCCCCCCGACCGCCCACCAGTGGTCCAGGGTTCTCTGCTGCCATGGCGATGGGCGGATGAGTGAGCATCCTATTTATTCTGTCCAGTGGCTTTAGGACCCGGCTATGCTAATGAGCCTCAGATATCACATTTAATATTTTTCTTCTTTTTCTTTTTTTTCCCGTTCATCTGTTTTTTGTTTATTTGTGTTTCTCTTCTTCAGTTTTTGCATTTTTACAACGTTCAACAGTTTCAGTATTCTTGTAATTTAAGTGTGAATCTGAGCAGCTAGCTCTTGGTGCGCCGCCAGCTGGGCTAGCTGCCGGCCCATTGGTCGGCTGCCTGGCGGCTGCCAGCGGACTGTGTGTCCTCATTCAGGTCCTCATTTACACAGTGACACTCTCTCTCTCTCTATAGTGTGTGTGTGTGTGTGTGTGTCCTCTCCTGGACTGTGAGTTCTGTTCAGGCTCTGGAGGACAACACCAGGGTTCTCTGAGATCCCTGATGAGCCCAAAACAAATCATAGGATGAATTGAAAAGCTCCTCCACCTCCTCTTATCTCCACCCCCTCCTCCCCCACCCCCTCCTCCCCCACCCTCACATCCAGATGAAACACCACCATGAGTCCTGTCCTGATCAGAATATCAATAGTGGCTCCCTAAGCCTCTCCTTTCAGAGCTGCTTCCTCCCTCAGAGACCTGTTCTGTTTGAGTTCTGAATGGATCGGACCCTGCGAGCTGATTGGTCCAAAGGGCTTTCTTATAAACAACAAGAGGGTGTTTTCTGAAGTGTAAAGTTGTTTTGTGAGCGGCTGTGTTCTTGGTTCGTGAGCGGCTGTGTTCTTGGTTCGTGAGCAGTTGTGTTCTTGGTTCGTGAGCGGTTGTGTTCTTGGTTCGTGAGCGGTTGTGTTCTTGGTTCGTGAGCGGTTGTGTTCTTGGTTCGTGAGCGGTTGTGTTCTTGGTTCGTGAGCCGCTGTGTTCTTGGTTCGTGAGCGGCTGTGTTCTTGGTTCGTGAGCGGTTGTGTTCTTGGTTTGTGAGCGGTTGTGTTCTTGGTTCGTGAGCGGTTGTGTTCTTGGTTCGTGAGCGGCTGTGTTCTTGGTTCGTGAGCGGTTGTGTTTTTGGTTCGTGAGCGGCTGCTGTGTTCTTGGTTCGTGAGCGGTTGTGTTCTTGGTTCGTGAGCGGTTGTGTTCTTGGTGTCTTGGTTGCAGGTTGCATGTTTTTGCTTTGACACTCAGGCCTGACTGGGCGTGGTCTACTATTGTAATTAGATGGGGTTGTGTGGGCGTGGCTTGGGCAGCTGATGTCGCGAGTGGAGGAAGTTTTAGGTTCCCTCTCTCAACAGCTCAGATCATAGGTTCAGATCCCTCTCAACAGGAAGTGAGGTCACATCATAGGTTTAGATCCCTCTCAACAGGAAGTAAGGTCACACCATAGGTTCAGATCCCTCTCAAGAGGAAGTAAGGTCACATCATAGGTTCAGATCCCTCTCAACAGGAAGTGATATCAGACCAGACTGAGTGTATGCAATAATATATTATTTATATTCAATTTCAAACATCTTCGTTTCAGACATGTTGTTGACACGCGGAGCTAGCTTTGGCTAGCTTGAGCTGATTCCTTGCAGGCGGGTGACAGGTGTCAGAGCAGACCTGACTAATCCAGCACAGATGTTACGTTAAACGCTGAGTCGTTAGCAACATACGCTGCTTAGCAGTCTCCCATCGGGAGGGAGGAATCGACAGACGCGTTTTATCCTCTTCAGTCCAACGTTTGGGAATATGAGATGGGGATTTAACATTGCGTTGATGTTGCTGGTAGGGTTAGTGTAGTTGGGTTAGGGTGTTAAGGTTAGTGTGGTTGGGTTAGGGTGTTAAGGTTAGTGTGGTTGGGTTAGGGTGTTAAGGTTAGTGTGGTTGGGTTAGGTGTGTTGGGTTAGGGTGTAAGGTAGTGTAGTTGGGTTAGGGTGTTAAGGTTAGTGTAGTTGGGTTAGGGTGTTAAGGTTAGTGTAGTTGGGTTAGGGTGTTAAGGTTAGTGTAGTTGGGTTAGGGTGTTAAGGTTAGTGTGGTTGGGTTAGGGTGTTAAGGTTAGTGTGGTTGGGTTAGGGTGTTAAGGTTAGTGTAGTTGGTTAGGGTGTTAAGGTTAGTGTAGTTGGGTTAGGGTGTTAAGGTTAGTGTAGTTGGGTTAGGGTGTTAAGGTTAGTGTGGTTGGGTTAGGGTGTTAAGGTTAGTGTGTTGGGTTAGGGTGTTAAGGTTAGTGTGGTTGGGTTAGGGTGTTAAGGTTAGTGTGGTTGGGTTAGGGTGTTAAGGTTAGTGTGGTTGGGTTAGGGTGTTAAGGTTAGTGTGGTTGGGTTAGGGTGTTAAGGTTAGTGTAGTTGGGTTAGGGTGTTAAGGTTAGTGTGGTTGGGTTAGGGTGTTAAGGTTAGTGTAGTTGGGTTAGGGTGTTAAGGTTAGTGTGGTTGGGTTAGGGTGTTAAGGTTAGTGTGGTTGGGTTAGGGTGTTAAGGTTAGTGTGGTTGGGTTAGGGTGTTAAGGTTAGTGTAGTTGGGTTAGGGTGTTAAGGTTAGTGTGGTTGGGTTAGGGTGTTAAGGTTAGTGTAGTTGGGTTAGGGTGTTAAGGTTAGTGTAGTTGGGTTAGGGTGTTAAGGTTAGTGTAGTTGGGTTAGGGTGTTAAGGTTAGTGTGGTTGGGTTAGGGTGTTAAGGTTAGTGTAGTTGGGTTAGGGTGTTAAGGTTAGTGTAGTTGGGTTAGGGTGTTAAGGTTAGTGTGGTTGGGTTAGGGTGTTAAGGTTAGTGTAGTTGGGTTAGGGTGTTAAGGTTAGTGTGGTTGGGTTAGGGTGTTAAGGTTAGTGTAGTTGGGTTAGGGTGTTAAGGTTAGTGTAGTTGGGTTAGGGTGTTAAGGTTAGTGTAGTTGGGTTAGGGTGTTAAGGTTAGTGTGGTTGGGTTAGGGTGTTAAGGTTAGTGTAGTTGGGTTAGGGTGTTAAGGTTAGTGTGGTTGGGTTAGGTGTTAAGGTTAGTGTGGTTGGGTTAGGGTGTTAAGGTTAGTGTAGTTGGGTTAGGGTGTTAAGGTTAGTGTAGTTGGGTTAGGGTGTTAAGTTTAGTGTGGTTGGGTTAGGATGTTCAGCTCCTAGACAAAAAGTTACTGAGTTCAATCCCCAGTGTCCCCATTGTCTACCTGTAGGCATCCTAGAGTAAGATGTCCCCGTAACCCCTGCTCCCGAAGGACCTCTGACCCCTACCTGCTCCTTAATGACCTCTAACCCCTACCTGCTCCTTAATGACCTCTGACCCCTACCTGCTCCTGAAGGACCTCTAATCCCTACCTGCTCCTTAATGACCTCTAACCCCTACCTGCTCCTGAATGACTGTAACCCCTTCCTGCACCTTAATGACCTCTAACCCCTACCTGCTCCTTAATGACCTCTGACCCCTACCTGCTCCTTAATGACCTCTAACCCCTACCTGCGCCTTAATGACCTCTAACCCCTACCTGCTCCTGAAGGACCTCTGACCCCTACCTGCTCCTTAATGACCTCTAACCCCTACCTGCTCCTGAATGACTGTAACCCCTTCCTGCACCTTAATGACCTCTAACCCCTACCTGCTCCTTAATGACCTCTGACCCCTACCTGCTCCTTAATGACCTCTAACCCCTACCTGCTCCTGAATGACTGTAACACCTTCCTGCTCCTTAATGACCTCTAACCTCTACCTTTTCTTTAATGACCTCTCACCTCTACCTGCTCCTAATGACCCCTAACCCCTAGCTGCCCCTTCAGGACATCTGGACTCTGGAAGTCACTGTGTATGAATCAGTGGTTCTCAACCTGTGTGTCGGGGCCCTTAAGTGGCAGCAGGGGACCTAGATGGCCTTGAATATTTAAACGAGATACATACTTGTCTTGTCAGTTTAATTTGATAGTGTCTTTGATGAAGATGGAGATAGAAGACAGACCTCTATATGTACATACAGAAAGGCTAATTGAATGAGTTTTTGGAGTGATAATGACAACGTTAAATGTATTTGCTGGGTCCTGGAAGGTACATAAAGTATATCGCTAAATGTCTGAATGTGGTGTCCTTCCAGGTCACTACCAGCTGTCTCCCACCGTCAACATGCCCCAGGACGACGACACGGTCATCATCGAGGACGATAGGCCGCCGCTGCTCCCGCCCCACCTCTCCTCCGACCAATCGTCCTCCAGCTCCCACGACGACGTCTGCTTCCCCGTGGAGATGACCCCGCCCTGGGCCCAGGAACCGGCCAATCACATCCAGAGGTGGGGGGAACCCTTGTGTATTTTATTGTTCACATTTGAATCGTGTTCTAATTCCTTCTTCTCTTTTGTCAACATTTACACTTTATTGTAATTTTAATCATTTAAAAAAGTTTAAATGGCAGTTTGAGTGCTGTTTAATAACATTGCCGATATGACTCTTGTATATTTATAGTATATATGACTCTGAGAATGATGTCATATTAGAGCAGTTGGCTCAGCCTTCCCATTCAAGAATTGTGTATTTGCCATTTGCAACAAGTACAATGGAATGCTTACCATCTCTTTACTTCCTACAACCTTTTCAAAATAAGAGTCTCTTTACTTCCTACAACCTTTTCAAAATAAGAGTATTTTCTTTCTAAAACCTTTTCAAAATAAGAGTCTCTTTACTTCCTACAACCTTTTCAAAATAAGAGTCTTCCAACCCCTTAAAAAAATAAGCATGCATTTCCAACACGGCTGAAAGTTGACTTTTTAAGTTAAAACAAATACCACACAGTCAACCAAAGATGACTGCTTAGCCTATTGAATGGCAGCTAGCCAGCAGCTACGCTAACGCTATGCGTTCCCGTGTCCAGTGGTGCAGCCGGCCCGTCGGACGACGACCCTGACGGAACCTTCCAGAGGGAGGGCTTTGGACGCCAGAGCATGTCGGAGAAACGCACCAAACAGTTTGGGGACGCCGCCGCCCAGCTGGAGATCATCAAGACCAGGAAGTCCAAGAGCATGGACCTCGGTAGGCCACGCCCCCCTCCGCCTCACATGGTGTTAGACCACGCCCCATGGGCGGGGCATAACGGGTGGTAGGCGGAGCTTTTGGTGGGAGCGTTGCTTATTGTGCATATTGGGTGTGTTGTTAAGTCATATTATTCAGTCTTATTTTAAATTAGTTATATTAATAATTTATTAGTACATGTTTATAAATATTTTTAATATCATGAACAGTGAACAGTTGAACAAGTGTATTTGGTTAGTATTTGTCTTGCGTTGGTTAATTCACTCTTTAGTGGCACTGAATTAGCCGAATAATTAGCTAAATCTGAGTTAATGAAATCTAAAAATATATAGTGATTTATCGACCTTAGGAAGAGACACCTTCCACCGACATTAACCGATTCAGTGTAATCACGCTTAAATCAGTGTGAACCATCGCTATATCGGTGTACCCATTAGCACGTTAGCTCGCGTGCTAACGTGACTTCAGCACGGACCCTCCTGACCGTCCGTTAGAGTTAGTGTCTCTCCTTATTAATTCATCTCTCTACTTATCAACCATCGGGGCTGTTCTTCGTACCTACATGGTACACACAGTACCTACATGGTACACAGTACCTACATGGTACACACATGGTACACACACAGTACCTACATGGTACACACAGTACCTACATGGTACATACACAGTACCTACATGGTACACACACAGTACCTACATGGTACACACAGTACCTACATGGTACACACACAGTACCTACATGGTACACACACAGTACCTACATGGTACACACACAGTACCTACATGGTACATACACAGTACCTACATGGTACATACACAGTACCTACATGGTACACACACAGTACCTACATGGTACACACACAGTACCTACATGGTACATACACAGTACCTACATGGTACACACACAGTACCTACATGGTACATACACAGTACCTACATGGTACACACACAGTACCTACATGGTACATACAGTACCTACAGTATATTCACACAGTGATACAACACACAGTACATGTAGACAGTTGTAGTACACAGTTCATCCTAGAGCTAGATGACCCCTGACCCCTACCTTGTCCCTGGACTAACTGTGGCTTTGGACACGTCAGAAACAGAAATAATATAATGTAAATGTTAAAGAACCTTTGAGGGGGGGAAGGGGACCACGTGAAGCCATAATAGAAGGCATGATTAATCAATACGCAGTCATCACCATATTGATAATAAGGAGAGCCGTGCGTTATCATAACCATGCATCAAATACACACATTAAAGCAGCCCTGAACCGCTGGAACTCCCTGGAGGCCTCCCACACACACATGTTTAATATAGAATAATAATTATATATATACAAAACAAACTAATGGTGAGGATTGAATCCTCTTCATTGGTCACATGTAAACATACAGTGACATGTGTTCTCTGCATTAACCCATCCTAGTATGAGGAGCAGTGGGTATCAGCTCTTCATACAGAGGGAGCAGTTAGGGTTAGGGGGTCTTCCTCAAGGAGGCCTCCACAGCCGGGGATGGAACCAGCAACCTTCCGGTTGGGAGGCGACCGCTCTACCTCCTGAGCTATACTGCCACCCTATATACTGTATTTATATATATATATATATATATATATATATATATATGTATATATATATATATATATATGTATATGTATATATACATATATATATATATATGTATATATATATGTATGTATATATATATATATATATATACATATATATATATATGTATATATATATATATATATATATGTATATGTATATATATATATATATATATATGTGTATATATGTATATATATATATATATATGTGTATATATGTATATATATATATATGTGTATATATGTATATATATGTATATATGTGTATATATGTATATATATGTGTATATATGTATATATATATGTGTATATATGTATATATATATGTGTATATATGTGTATATATATGTATATATGTGTATATATATACACATATATATATATACATATATACACATATATGTATATATATGTATGTGTATATATATGTATATATATACATATATATATATGTATATATATACATGTATATATATACATATATATACATGTATATATATACATATATATATATGTATATATATACATGTATATATATACATATATATACATGTATATATATACATGTATATACATGTATATATATACATATATATATATACATATATGTATATATGTGTATATATATGTATATATCAGTGGCGGCCGGTGACATCCGAAGTAGGAGGGGCGCACTCAATTTGAGTCGCGCATGCGTGACTGGTTTCCTTGTTCGGGCGCAATGAAATGCGCTCCCAGAGATCGTATTCAGGACCCTTGATAGGCTACATTTGCCTATCAAATTTGGTACCTACCTCAAAACCTTGACCCTTGATAGGCTACATTGCCTATCAAATTTGGTACCTACCTCCAAACCTGGGCGCACTGCCGTGCGCCCAGGTTTGGAGGTAGGTACCAAATTTCTATGAGAGTGACGTCAATGACAAACGAGGGGGGAGAATAGCACGCACAACAATGATTTATATTTGCTATATTAACGTTATTGTGCATTTTAAACACAAACATACATAAAATGAGTAATTATTATTCATTTTAAACATGTTTAGTTTATTTTTAGGGATCAAAAAAATAAAAAATAAAAAAACACAATTATTATAATTTTTATTTTTTATTTTTTTTTCCTCTCTCAACCAGGTGGGGCGGCGCCCCTGCGCCCCTATGGACGAGCCGCCACTGGTATATATATATATATATATATATATATATATGTATATATATATATATATATATGTATATATATATATATGTATATATATATATATATATATATATATATATATATATATATATATATATATGTATATATATATATATATACATATATACATATATACATATATATATATATATACATATATATATATATATATATATATATACATATATACATATATATATATATACATATATATATATATACATATATATATATATATATGTATATATGTATATATATATATATATATATATATATATGTATATATATATATATATGTATATATGTATATATGTATATATATACATATGTATATATATATATATATATACATATATGTATATATATATATATATATATGTATATATATATGTATATGTATATATATATATATATATATATATATATATATATATGTATATATATATATATATATGTATATATATATATATATATATATATGTATATATATATATATATATATACATATATATATGATGGATGTATATTAATATTATGGTTTCATGATCAGCCAGCGAAATCGGACACCCCTGGTCCGACATGTCCGATAGCAATGCTATCAAGAGTTTAAACAAACCGTGTGTGTGTGTGTGTGTGCGCGCGTGTGCGGGGGAGGATGTAACGTTACATCCTCGTGTCTCATTGTTCTTACGCTGCGCCAAGCGGGGAGAAAATGACCTCAACAACAACCAACCAGAGAGGGAGAGCGAGTGGAGCTTAATCATGTTCCCTGGAGATCTGACACGCACGCACGCACACACACACACGCACGCTGCCTGGTGTGTATCTCACCCAGTCAAACTCCCCCCAGTGTAAACGTCTTCAAGCGTCTTGTGATGGCAGGCTGAGCAGAGCTCTACTCTGTTGATACCCGGACGCATCTGATTACTTATCTCTACAAGAAACAACCTGCTTTCATTTCCTCGCTCGCTCGCTCTCTCTCTCTCTCTCTCTCTCTCTCCTCTCTCTCTCTCTCTCTCTCTCTCTCTCTCTCTCTCTCTCTCTCTCTCTCTCTCTCTCTCTCTCTCTCCTCTCTCTCTCTCTCTCTCTCTCTCTCTCTCTCTCTCTCTCTCTCTCTCTCTCTCTCTCTCTCTCTCTTGCTCGCCCCACCCGCCACCGCTCTAACATCTCTCTAACATCTCTCTCTCCCATCACCCTCTCTCTCCCCGTCCCATCCAGCTCTCTCTCTCTCTCTCTCTCTCTCTCTCTCTCTCTCTCTCTCTCTCTCTCTCTCTCACCTATGTCCTCTGCATGTCTCAGCTGAATGTCTTGTAGCCATGACAGAATGTGGCATGTGCCTGTACTAACCTTTGACCCCTAACCGTCTGTTCCCTTAACAGTAGCGGACGAGTTTAACCTCTCACCGCGACCCCAGCCCGACGCAGGTAAGAGTACGCCCAGGTGTGTTAACCAATCACAGCCCACTCTACCCTGCAAGCACACGCCCAGGTTTCTAACAAGCATACCGATTGACCAATCAGGTTCACCCTCAGATTCCTCAGTGCCTACAGAGGCACTGTAGGTGTGTGTGTGGTTGCTTTTGTGCATTTGAGTGTGTGTGCGTGCATCATGGTTGTATTTGTGAATGTGTGTGTGGGAGAGAGCGAGGGCGGTAGAGAGAGCTCCGTGTCCTTGGTTAAGGTATCTGGCTGACAGAGGGACATCCATCATTGTTCTCTCACTGCTGCCTCGACTAAATAGAAGAGCTGCTTCTGATGGGGGAGGAAGGGAGAGAGAGAGCGAGAGAGAGCGAGAGAGAGAGAGAGAGAGAGCCCCTTCGAATTCTCTACAAACCAAAATAAACGGATAACTCCCCAAAGCCTTTACTCAAGCAGAAAGGAATATTATTCCAGAAGATTCCACAGTTCCTAAGACGGCTGAATGCTTCTCTGAGAACTTTTGAGTAATGGGCACCCCTCTCTCTCTCTCTCTCTCTCTCTCTCTCTCTCTCTCTCTCTCTCTCTCTCTCTCTCTCTCTCTCTCTCTCTCTCTCTCTCTCTCTCTCTCTCTCTCTCTCTCTCTCTCTCTCTCCTCTCTCTCTCTCTCTCTCTCTCTCTCTCTCTCTCTCTCTCTCTCTCTCTCTCTCTCTCTCTCTCTCTCTCTCTCTCTCTCTCTCTCTCTCTCTCTCTCTCTCTCTCTCTCTCTCTCTCTCTCTCTCTCTCTCTCTCTTTTTTTTTTTTTTTTTTCATCCACACGTCTCGGGTTTCCCCGGACTTGTTGTGCTAATAGAATTCAGCTGAAGATAGTTATCTTGAGCTGGCAGCTTATTTAGTTTCTTTTCACTTTCCTGACTCTTGTTGTTGTCGAGGAACTTCTTAACCTGCCGGTCACTTACAGCCGTGATCCGTATAGCATCTCTCTCTCTTGCTCTCCCCCCCTCTCTCTCTCTCCCTCCCCTGTCTCTCGCTCTCTCTTCCCTGTCTCTCACTCTCTCTTGCTCTCTCTCCCCTGTCTCACTCTCTCTCTCCCCTGTCTCACTCTCTCTCTCCCCTGTCTCACTCTCTCTCTCCCCTGTCTCACTCTCTCTCTCCCCTGTCTCTCTCTCTCTCGTCCCTGTCTCACTCTCTCTCTCCCCTGTCTCACTCTCTCTCGTCCCTGTCTCACTCTCTCTCTCCCTGTCTCACTCTCTCTCTCCCCTGTCTCTCTCTCTCTCTCCCCTGTCTCACTCTCTCTCTCCCCTGTCTCACTCTCTCTCTCCCTGTCTCACTCTCTCTCTCCCTGTCTCTCTCTCTCTCGTCCCTGTCTCACTCTCTCTCTCCCCTGTCTCACTCTCTCTCGTCCCTGTCTCTCTCTCTCTCTCCCCTGTCTCACTCTCTCTCTCCCCTGTCTCTCTCTCTCTCTCCCCTGTCTCCTCACACATATGGGCGGCAGTAGCTCAGAAGGAGGCAGACTGACCTTCTGGTCTGCTAACCGGTTCCATGAATGGATGTGTGTATGAATGGTTAAATGGATGTGTGTATGAATGGTTAAATGGACGTGTGTATGAATGGTTAAATGGACGTGTGTATGAATGGTTAAATGGACGTGTGTATGAATGGTTAAATGGACGTGTGTATCAACGGTTAAATGGACGTGTGTATCAACGGTTAAATGGACGTGTGTATGAACGGTTAAATGGACGTGTGTATCAACGGTTAAATGGACGTGTGTATCAACGGTTAAATGGACGTGTGTATGAACGGTTAAATGGACGTGTGTATCAACGGTTAAATGGACGTGTGTATGAACGGTTAAATGGACGTGTGTATGAATGGTTAAATGGACGTGTGTATCAACGGTTAAATGGACGTGTGTATCAACGGTTAAATGGACGTGTGTATCAACGGTTAAATGGACGTGTGTATCAATGGGTGAACAGCGCCTTGGGTAAAAGCTCTTTAGAAATGCAGATTACACACACTGTGTTTGGTTGATCCTCCTGGTCGTGGTGGCGGCCGGTTAAGACGCTGCAGCTTGTTGTGTTGTAAAGAGAGCAGCTTAGTCACACAGACGGACGGCTTTTCACTTGACTCATAATCACTACAGAGACACCAGAGCTCTGGGATTACAGCTCCCTCAGGCTGCTCTTGTTTTAACCAGCTTTAGTCTGGTTACTGTTGTTCTTGTGTTGTGTAGAATCATCTAGCTGCTCCCCGGGGGAAGCCCCGCCGGGTCTTTTGTCAAGGAAATGTGGCACTGGGTTTGATTCCCTAGTGTCACCCCCCTACCTGCTCCTTAATGACCTTTAACCCCTTCCTGCTCCTTAATGACCCACAACCCCTTCCTGCTCCTTAATGACCCACAACCCCTACCTGCTCCTTAATGACCTCTAACCTCTACCTGCTCCTTAATGACCCCTAACCCCTACCTGCTCCTTAATGACCCACAACCCCTTCCTGCTCCTTAATGACCCACAACCCCTTCCTGCTCCTTAATGACCTCTAACCCCTACCTGCTCCTTAATGACCTCTAACCCCTACCTGCTCCTTAATGACCTTTAACCCTTCCTGCTCCTTAATGACCCACAACCCCTTCCTGCTCCTTAATGACCCACAACCCCTACCTGCTCCTTAATGACCTCTAACCTCTACCTGCTCCTTAATGACCCCTAACCCCTACCTGCTCCTTAATGACCCACAACCCCTTCCTGCTCCTTAATGACCACAACCCCTACCTGCTCCTTAATGACCTCTAACCCCTACCTGCTCCTTAATGACCTCTAACCCCTACCTGCTCCTTAATGACCTCTAACCCCTACCTGCTCCTTAATGACCTCTAACCCCTACCTGCTCCTTAATGACCTCTAACCCCTACCTGCTCCTTAATGACCTCTAACCCCTACCTGCTCCTTAATGACCTCTAACCCCTTCCTGCTCCTTAATGACCTCTAACCCCTTCCTGCTCCTTAATGACCTCTAACTTCTACCTGCTCCTTAATGACCTCTAACTTCTACCTGCTCCTTAATGACGTCCATTTCCCACCTTCCCCTGACTAACGTAATGTGGGCCTTGTGGTGCAGGTTCGTCGCCCCGGGACGTGGGTCCGTCCCTGGGCCTGAAGAAGTCCAGCTCCCTGGAGAGCCTGCAGACCGCCGTGGCCGAGGTCACGCTCAACGGGGACCTCCCCTTCCACAGGCCCCGCCCCCGCATCATCAGGGGGCGGGGCTGCAACGAGAGCTTCCGCGCCGCCATCGACAAGTCGTACGACCGCCCGACCCCCGCCTCCCCTGCCTCCATCTCCCCCACCTCCCCCGAGGAGGACGACGAGGGCATGGACACACGTAAGACCTGGGGGGTCACGGGTTACAGTTCAACAGACTAAATGTCCACATTAGTTGACTAGAAGGGAGGTATGCAGTTAAATGTTAAGTTATGCTTTCACCCGTCTGTCTGTCTGATTGTCTGATTGTCTGTCTGACTGCTTGATGTCTTTCTGTTTGTCTGTTTTTGTCTGTCTGACTGCTTGTTTGTCTGTCTGACTGCTTGTTTGTCTGTCTGACTGCTTGTTTGTCTGTCTGACTGCTTGTTTGTCTGTCTGTCTGTTTGACTGCTTGTTTGTCTGTCTGACTGCTTGTTTGTCTGTCTTACTGCTTGTTTGTCTGTCTGTCTGTTTGACTGTCTGTCTGTCTGCTTGTTTGTCTGTCTTACTGCTTGTTTGTCTGTCTGTCTGTTTGACTGTCTGTTTGTCTGTCTGTTTGACTGCTTGTTTGTCTGCTTGTCTGGGGGACAGCGTCTCCTCTGTGAGGGCTGGTTAGTGTTCAGGCTTGATTGGCGTGTGACTAGCGGTTCTCCCACGGCTACGCGTGTAATGGCGCATGGGAGCGACAGCGGTGTGACTAGCGCACGGCGGCGGGCGCGGTAGCCTAGCGTAGCACTGACTCAGCGCTAACGCTGCGTGACGGCTAGCCGCTACGTCAGGGAGGGTTTACCGGGACATTAAGCTGCCTCTGCCTGTATAA
>CM051005.1:3132438-3139938 GCA_027704905.1 Muraenolepis orangiensis | reverse complement strand
TGTGTGTGTGTGTGTGTGTGTGTGTGTGTGTGTGTGTGTGTGTGTGTGTGTGTGTGTGTGGCAGTATTAAGCAGGGTGTTAATGAAAGCCAGTGTTGTGTGGAGACATAGTCGGAGTGATGGATCACTCTGACATCAGGATCCAAGCAGAGACAACACACACACACGCACACACACACACTCTCTCCAGTCTACCTGTTTCTTCTGGTCCATGACTCTGTGGTGCTTTGCGCCGTGTGTTACAAGCTGCTGTGTGACTAAATATCGACGTATGATAAATATCTTCCTATTTTCATCTTTAGCATTGATTTTCTTATTTAACATATTTACCGTATGGTCGTTGTTGGTCGCTATTATTGCTATTATCCTTGTTATTGGCTTTATCGCTTTTATTATTTAGTTGTTATTTGTTTATAAGTCATTTTTAAGTAAGTCATTTTTATGGTACCGGTAATTGTTATTATCCTCATCATCTTTAGTAATGTGACTTTATTATGGTTATTCCGTTATTCCGAATTCTAACAGTTATAATTGTTGGAGTGACGTCATGTCTCCGATGTCGGGCAGGTTCGGGAAGAACCGTAAGGAGGAGCGGGGCGGGGACTCGGTGGAGAGGAAGGGCTCCTCCAAGTGGCGGACGGAGGAGATGCAGGCGTCGGAGGAGGAGACGCAGCGCATGAAGCTGGAGCAGGAGAGGTCAGCAGCGCACTAACTCATCTATTCATGCGCTGCGTATGGAGGAATGAAGCTAATCGGAATAATGCTAAAATAAGGATGGATGCGAAAAGTGAATATCCCATCATCGGATTATCTGGTAAACCGGAGAATGTCGGTCAATCTGAATAACAAGATAGTTCTTGAGCTTGTTGTACTTGCTGGGTGCAACTAAAGTCGTGGATTTTCCCATGATGCATTGCTTTTTGTCAAATTTGTATACCCTATTTGCCACAGCAAACCTTTACCTAAACGTAACATATATACAGTAACTATATACAGTATTTATAACTTTCTACCAAAACTTGTCCATCTAGTTACACCTGGTGGAGTTCAGTGATATTTAGCTAGCTTGATGGTGGGAAACTCTTGAATTGAACTGTTTAAACAGCTTCTGAGAAGTAGGGAGCTGGCTGCAGTCAGGCCTGCAGGTCTGAGGGTTGGACCCACTGCAGGTCTGAGGGTTGCACCCCTGTTGGTCTGAGGGTTGGACCCACTGCAGGTCTGAGGGTTGGACCCCTGTTGGTCTGAGGGTTGGACCCACTGCAGGTCTGAGGGTTGGACCCACAGCAGGTCTGAGGGTTGGACCCCTGTTGGTCTGAGGGTTGGACCCACTGCAGGTCTGAGGGTTGGACCCCTGTTGGTCTGAGGGTTGGACCCACTGCAGGTCTGAGGGTTGGACCCCTGTTGGTCTGAGGGTTGGACCCCTGTTGGTCTGAGGGTTGGACCCACTGCAGGTCTGAGGGTTGGACCCACTGCAGGTCTGAGGGTTGGACCCCTGTTGGTCTGAGGGTTGGACCCACTGCAGGTCTGAGGGTTGGACCCACTGCAGGTCTGAGGGTTGGACCCCTGTTGGTCTGAGGGTTGGACCCACTGCAGGTCTGAGGGTTGGACCCACTGCAGGTCTGAGGGTTGGACCCACTGCAGGTCTGAGGGTTGGACCCCTGTTGGTCTGAGGGTTGGACCCACTGCAGGTCTGAGGGTTGGACCCCTGTTGGTCTGAGGGTTGGACCCCTGTTGGTCTGAGGGTTGGACCCCTGTTGGTCTGAGGGTTGGACCCACTGCAGGTCTGAGGGTTGGACCCACTGCAGGTCTGAGGGTTGGACCCCTGTTGGTCTGAGGCTTGGACCCACTGCAGGTCTGAGGGTTTGGACCCCTGTTGGTCTGAGGGTTGGACCCCTGTTGGTCTGAGGGTTGGAGAGGTTGGTCCTGGTCCCTGGTTGAGGATCTCTCTTGGGTGTCTTTAGCGTCTGTTGTTGGATCACAACTCTTCAACCTCCTCCAAGCACCTCTCGTCTCTTTCTCGCCCAGGAGGAGAGAGGAGAAATAGATGGAGCTTTCTATTTCTCTGGCATTACCAGGCTATCTGCCATTCATCCAGGCTTCAGGTTTTGATGCCAAGGCCGTTAGCTAGCCACCTAGCGTGCTAATGAATTAGCCTGTGTGTGTGTGCAGGGCCAGTGGTCCTTAATGCCCATTACGCCCTGCTGTTTCTCGTTAGCAGCGTCGTAGCATCAGTCTCACAGGAACTCATCCTCACACGTTTAGATGTTACTTTTTTAAGAGTTCATTTTACCTCCCCCATCGTAGGTTATGTTTTGGCGTCTGTCTGTCTGTGTCTGTCTGTCTGTCTGTCTGTTTGTCTGTTAGTAAGATAACTCAAGTTATGTACAGAATTGTACATTTACAATTACTTATGGGCCAAGGAACATTTGATTCGATTTTGGTTCCACAGATCCTGATTTGAATCCGGATCCAAGAGACTTGTTGATGTGGTGGAGGTATGTTCTACTGAGGGCCCTCTAGTTTGGAGGTATGTTCTCTACTGAGGGCCCTCTAGTTTGGAGGTATGTTCTCTACTGAGGGCCCTCTAGTTGGAGGTATGTTCTCTACTGAGGGCCCTCTAGTTGGAGGTATGTTCTCTACTGAGGGCCCTCTAGTTGGAGGTATGTTCTCTACTGAGGGCCCTCTAGTTGGAGGTATGTTCTCTACTGAGGGCCCTCTAGTTGGAGGTATGTTCTACTGAGGGCCCTCTAGTTGGAGGTATGTTCTACTGAGGGCCCTCTAGTTGGAGGTATGTTCTCTACTGAGGGCCCTCTAGTTGGAGGTATGTTCTACTGAGGGCCCTCTAGTTGGAGGTGTGTTCTCTACCAAGGGCCCTCTAGTTGGAGGTATGTTCTCTACTGAGGGTCCTCTAGTTGGAGGTATGTTCTCTACTGAGGGCCCTCTAGTTGGAGGTATGTTCTACTGAGGGCCCTCTAGTTGGAGGTATGTTCTCTACTGAGGGCCCTCTAGTTGGAGGTATGTTCTCTACTGAGGGCCCTCTAGTTGGAGGTATGTTCTACTGAGGGCCCTCTAGTTGGAGGTATGTTCTCTACTGAGGGCCCTCTAGTTGGGGGTATGTTCTACTGAGGGCCCTCTAGTTGGAGGTATGTTCTACTGAGGGCCCTCTAGTTGGAGGTATGTTCTCTACTGAGGGCCCTCTAGTTGGGGGTATGTTCTACTGAGGGCCCTCTAGTTGGAGGTATGTTCTACTGAGGGCCCTCTAGTTGGAGGTATGTTCTCTACTGAGGGCCCTCTAGTTGGGGGTATGTTCTACTGAGGGCCCTCTAGTTGGAGGTATGTTCTACTGAGGGCCCTCTAGTTGGGGGTATGTTCTACTGAGGGCCCTCTAGTTGGGGGTATGTTCTACTGAGGGCCCTCTAGTTGGAGGTATGTTCTACTGAGGGCCCTCTAGTTGGAGGTATGTTCTCTACTGAGGGCCCTCTAGTTGGGGGTATGTTCTACTGAGGGCCCTCTAGTTGGAGGTATGTTCTCTACTGAGGGCCCTCTAGTTGGGGGTATGTTCTACTGAGGGCCCTCTAGTTGGAGGTATGTTCTACTGAGGGCCCTCTAGTTGGAGGTATGTTCTCTACTGAGGGCCCTCTAGTTGGGGGTATGTTCTACTGAGGGCCCTCTAGTTGGGGGTATGTAAATACTTATTACCATAAACGTCCACTTTGCATAAAATGAAAGGAGAAAAATCGACGGGCGATTTTGGCTAGAAGCTGCTGCTGTGTTGACTGTTCACAGAACCTTCTAGAATCCCTCCCTCTGTCCTCTTCATCATCTCCTCCTCACTACCCCCTCCTCTTCCTCACCACCACCACCACCTCCTCCTCCTCCTCCCCCCCCCAGGATCCAGGAGAAGAAGCGGGAGCTGCGTGAGCGTCAGGCGAGGGAGAGGGACTACGCCGAGATCCTGGACGTGTGTCCGCCTCCGGGCGGTTACCACGGCGACCAGGAGGAGGAGGAGGAGCATCCCTACGCGGGCATCCTCTCCTCCTCCCCCCCGCCCTCGGACCCCACGCTGGGCAGTCCCCCGCCTCCCCTACACCCGCCTCCTGCCCCCGCACCCCCAACACCACCCCCACCCCCTTCACCACCACCACCACCAGCTCTCCGACTCCACCCTCTACACCCAAGTCAGCAAGGCGCCCAACGGACGACCGCCCTCCGCAGACAGGTACGCTGACTTCCCCCCCGGAGGGTAGTCTCCCCCTCGCCTCACCCCTCTCCCACACTCTCTCCCTCCCTCTCTCTCTCTCTCTCTCTCCCCTTTTCCCTCCCTTCCTCCCCCAGGGAGCCGGTCCTCCTCTCCATCCCGTGGTGTTATAGGACCTGGTTACACTAGTGGAAGTGATCTATTGTTCCCTTCTCTTCTTGGATGTATGCTCTTGTTTATGAAGTCATAGTATTTCCACTTGATTCCCACTTGGTTGGTGCTGAAGCAACCCTCGGCATGTCGCTGAGTGGATGGGCCTGGCCTCCGTGGGGGGGGCGGGTGCAGGGATGCATTCTGGGAAAGGAGCCAAGCTAAGGCCACAGTAACATCTTGTGTTGCTCCGTGGTTGAAGTGGAAGCTGAATGAATGAGGAGACTCTTCTGGTGCCTTAGATACACGTCAAGGGGAGAGAGGGAGAGAGAGAGAGGGAGGGAGGGAGGGAGAGAGAGAGGGAGGGAGGGAGAGAGAGGGAGAGAGAGAGAGAGAGAGAGAGAGGGAGAGGGGGAGGAGGGGGAGAGAGAGAGAGGGAGGGGGAGAGAGAGAGACCTTCTAGCCTTCTAGAGTGTGAAGAGGTCCCTGAGCACCCTGACCCATACTGGATCTGACCCGCTGGCTGTGTGCTTGCATCAGTGGATGAATGGGTGAATGATTGTGTGTGTGAATAGTTGTATGAATGGGTGATCGTGAGGCAGCTTTCTAAAAGTGTGATCCAGTGTGAGAGAGACCTGGAAAGACCTGGAGACCTGTCAGTCTTTCCGTCCGTCTTGTCGTCCGCTGCTCCTCCTCCTCCAAGCTGCTGTTCTTTTCAGCGGGTGGTAGTACCTTAACCCTGGGTTCAGGGGTCAGGGTTCGGGGGTGACCGTGTGCAGCAGGGTGCGGGTCAGGGCCAAAGCAGTGCATGATGGGTAACCGTAACGGACACTAAGTCCTTCCAAGCAGCAGCACCCAGAGGAGAGGAACAAACCAGATGATACTTAAAACAATTGTTTTATTTCAAGATGAGACTTTCTCCCATCCTAAAGTCATTCATTATTCACCGTGTGTGTGTGTGTGTGTGTGTGTGTGTGTGTGTGTGTGTGTGTGTGTGTGTGTGTGTGTGTGTGTGTGTGTGTGTGTGTGTGTGTGTGTGTGTGTGTGTGTGTGTGTGTGTGTGTGTGTGTGTGTGTGTGTGTGTGTGTGTGTGTGTGTGTGTGTGTGTGTGTGTGTGTGTGTTTACACGCTGATACAAAGAACACTTTGATTTCCCACGGAAGCTGGTTTCATTTAGAAACACAGATCACAGCTCCCCGGTGATGGTTCAAGTCTGACTCGGGCTTTTCTAGCTTCAGGAATATATTTCTCCTTTATTTCCTGCTGTCTCCTACTGTTGGGCAGTCTTACTGTAGGGCAGTCTTACTGTAGGGCTGTCTTACTGTAGGGCAGTCTTACTGTAGGGCAGTCTTACTGTAGGGCAGTCTTACTGTAGGGCAGTCTTACTGTAGGGCTGTCTTACTGTAGGGCTGTCTTACTGTAGGGCTGTCTTACTGTCTCTGGTGTGAGGGTCCTGGTCTCCTGCTCAGAGCCTGGGTTAGCCCCCACCCCCCCAAGCACAACAAAACACAAGCTAACAAATAGCGTCTTCTTTCCCCAACTTTATTAGTGGTGTGAGTAACGGTCGACGCTGAAGGATTTGCTCAGTGTCCTCCTCCAGGGGAAAGATCCGGAGGAGAAACTGTTCTTAGTAACAAACTAATACTTTACTAAACTATACAATACTACACTACACTAGTATACTACACTTTACAATACTACACTATAAACAACACGGTATACTATCTAGTATATACTATACTATACTATATACTATAAACAGCACGATACTATAACAAAACTACACACAATAAAAATAACCATAATATAAAGAACACTAAGAAGAGTAAAGTGTCTCAGATATGATATATACTGTAAATACATTTGAAAGTGACAGAGCTTGGTGAATCCTAAGGAGAATAGACCCGCTCAGACAGGAAGTTGACTTCCTGTCTTGGGCTTCCTCAACAGGAAGTCAATAAGGCGGCGGCCCTGGTGCTGCGTGTGCATGGTGGTCCAGGTTTGAGTCCCGGTGTGGGCTGATATATCGGAGCTTCAAACCAGATCTGATCAAAGACCAACCTCATCTCCATAGAAACGGAGAGCAGGGAGGAAAACATTCCCTAGGTTTTTATTTGTTCTCCCCGAGAACCGTTCTTCTTAATCTTAATCTGATGGGCGGAACAGCGGAGAGCCCAAAGCTCTCTGGATTCATTTGAGCTCACGCTGTTGTTTCCTACGCTGCTTTAATCACCTTCAGAACATTCTGGAAATACCTTTCCAGCCCTTAATCCCCGACTTCCCATTGTGGGGCTCGGTGAGAGGCTGATTTAAGCCCCGCCCACCGCTAATAAGAACACTTTTAACAGATTAGTTAGCAACCGCAACGCCAGCGGTTTCTTTGCTAACCGTAGCATTAGCTAGCCCTATCTCTTTCTCTCTCTGTGGTTCCTGTGGGAGATGCTAACGGCGGAATTAGCCCCCGGGATGTAGCCCGCCGAACCCTGAAGGTTTACTAATGCATCATGGGAAAAGAACAGCATTTAGGTCCATCGAGTTGCTCCATATCTCTCTCTCTCTCTCTCTCTCTCTCTCTCTCTCTCTGTCTCTGTCTCTGTCTCTGTCTCTGTCTCTGTCTCTCTCTCTCTCTCTCTCTCTCTCTCTCTCTCTCTCTCTCGTCTCTCTCTCTCTCTCTTCGTCTCTCTCTGTCTCTCTCTCTCTCTTCGTCTCTCTTCGTCTCTCTCTGTCTCTCTCTCTCTCTCTCTCTCTCTCTCTCTGTCTCTCTCTCTCTCCTCTCTCTCTCTCTCTCTCTCTCTCTCTCTCTCTCTCTCTCTCTCTCTCTCTCTCTCTCTCTCTCTCTCTCTCTCTCTCTCTCTCTCTCTCTCTCTCTCTCGTCTCTCTCTCTCTCTCTCTCTCTCTCTCTCTCTCTCTCTCTCTCTCTCTCTCTCTTCGTCTCTCTCTCTGTCTCTCTCTCTCTTCTCTCTCTGTCTCTCTCTCTCTCTCTTCGTCTCTGTCTCTCTCTCTCTCTCTCTGTCTCTCTCTCTCTCTCTCTCTTCGTCTCTCCCTCATAGCCTTATTAGATGTCTTGTTCCTGTAGGACAGCTGCGTCAACATCCCACAGAATTCACTTTCTAATTGGCTCTATTATTATTCTCTTTTTAGGTCCAAAAACTC
>CM051005.1:3077438-3127438 GCA_027704905.1 Muraenolepis orangiensis | reverse complement strand
TATCTAGATAGATATATCTCATTCTGATATCAGAATGCCTTTATTGTCATGGCACAAGTACCAAAATGTGTATTAATCCTCGTAACACTCTTCACACGCAAAACAGCAATTGAAAATATAAGTAATTCGAAAACTAAACAAATTAAAAATCCCAAATAAAATTAAACAAAAGTGTGTGTATGTATGTATATATATATATATATATATATATATATATATATATATATATATATATATATATATATATATATATATATATGTAAATGTATACAGTATATATACATACAAAGGTACGGTGAGATGTAAAGTACGTATTGTAGTATTGACGCAATTCAGTTTTGTAGTGGATGGTTAGTGACGCAGAACACACAGTGTTAGTGTTCAATTCTCTTATGGGAGCCCTAGAGAGAGATATATATATATATATATATATATATATATATATATATATATATATATATATAAATTCTGGATGATATATTACTGTACATTGTGTGAGGAGAGGGTGTGTGTTACACCAGGGAAAGGGGTGGGTGTGTGTGTGTGATGCTTTTTGAGGAGTGTGAGCCATCCCTGGAGAAGGAGGTGCAGCCGGGCATGGGGCTATCCCAGTCCCGGGGCTCCGAGGTCGGGGAGGCCAGAGAGGGGACTTCCCCTCCTCTGGTCTCCATCTCCTCCTCCTCCTCCATCTCCTCCTCCTCAGGAAGCCCCGATGACGGCCGGCCCACTTGAAACAGGCCCACTCGTGTGTGTGTGTGTGTGTGTGTGTGTGTGTGTGTGTGTGTGTGTGTGTGTGTGTGTGTGTGTGTGTGTGTGTGTGTGTGTGTGTGTGTGTGTGTGTGTGTGTGTGTGTGTGTGTGTGTGTGTGTGTGTGTGTGTGTGTGTGTGTGTGTGTGTGTGTGTGTGTGTGTGTGTGTGTGTGTGGGGGGGGTTCTCCTGATATCTAGATCCTTGACTTGTGTTTGGAACCACCCGTTGAAATACTGCTGCAGAGAGGACACACACACACACTCATCCAGGAGTAATGGTGACAGTACCTTTTAAAAGGAACACTTAACCTCCCCCTCTGTCTCCCCCTCCTCCCCCTTCCCATAATACCATATTTACTGCCCCCCCGCCGCTAAGAGCTCCGTCCCCGGGGAGTTAGCAGCTGGCAGCGTCTCCCCCAGTCGTTAATCAGGCTCCTTCCAGGTCATAGCCTGACCCCCTGCTCCTCCTCTTCCTCCTCCTCCTCGCTCCCAGGATGTAGTCTGTTCCCACATCCTAACCCCTCTCTCTATGCTCCGTTCCTCTGCTCACCAGGAGCTAGCCCTCACCCCATCCTTAATGTCTCCAGGTGGTAGCCTCACCCATCCTTAATGTCTCCAGGGGGTAGCCCTCACCCCATCCTTAATGTCTCCAGGTGGTAGCCCTCACCCCATCCTTAATGTCTCCAGGGGGTAGCCCTCACCCCATCCTTAATGTCTCCAGGGGGTAGCCCTCACCCCATCCTTCTGTGGTGTGTATTGTGATCCTGCCACTTAGACCCTGTCAGGGTTGTATTAAAGACCTCTCCAGGACGTAGTCTTCCCCCATCTCCTCATCTGATATCTAGAACATCTTTAATCTCATATCTGCCCAGATTCAATTACAGCAACGCTTTACTGGCAGGAGTTATGGAAACAATAATGCACAATTGATTATTCCTCTTAATAAACAATGTTGGCAAACAAGGAACCATACACATAATCAATAGTTTCTCTCTCTCGCTCTCTCGCTCTCTCTGTGTGTGTGTCCTCCCTTGTCCATCCATCATGTGTGTGTGAACCGTGACTGACAGCCGGACTCCCATTTCTCCTCTGTTGTCTCTCATTTCGTGTGTGTGTGTTTGAGTGTCAATCGGTGTGTTTTTGTGTGTCTGTCACCTCTCCCAAAAATATTCTGTTTTTGTCAGCATCCTCCAGACACTCACCCCCTGCCTCACCCCCTCTCTCACCCCCTGCCTCACCCCCTCTCTCACCCCCTCTCCCACCCCCTGCCTCACCCCCTGCCTCACCCCCTGCCTCACCCCCTCTCTCACCCCCTGCCTGTGCATCAGAACAGCTGTAAGTTTTGCTGCCTCGTTTGGAGATGTTTTGTCACAGAGGTCAGAGGTCACAGCGCTGTAGGGTGGCCTCGAGACAGACAGTAGGGGGGGGGGGTACCAGCTGCTTGTCTCCTGCTACTGTTTATTGGTTAAACAAGTTCAGGTTCACTGGGCTGTCTGTCTGCCTGTCTGTCTGGCGTCCTAGCTGTCTACTTGTGTGTCTCTCTGTCGGTATGTATGACTTCCTGGCTGTCTAGGTGTGTCTGCCTGCCTGTCTGTCTGCATGTGGTGTCAGAAGCAAAGCATTGTTGATTTGTGTTCCAGACACACACACACACACACACACACACACAGACATAAAGTCAACAACCTTGTGAACCGACTGCCTCGCGGTTCTCTGGAGAACCTTCAGTGTTAGTGTGAGAGGGAACTTATTTACTCATGTTTATTTAGAGTTGATATCTAAACTGTGCTGTAGATCCAAGGGGAGCCCAGGTCCAGACAGCTGATTGACAGACAATAGAGAGACGTTCATTAGCGTAACTCTGACTCTAGCGCCCCCTGAGGGCAGCATCAGGACCAGCTGGAGGTGAAGACTCTTCTTCTGCAGTGCGCGGTAGTCCTCCAGGGTGGTGGACCCCCTCTCTCCCGTCTGATGGTCCACTCAGTAGTGGAGCGGTGGCACCAGTCTGGGGAGACCAGGAAGGTTTAATCTGCCCCTATAATCCTAGTCTCACTCCTAGTTTTACTCAGTCTTAATCCTAGTATTAATCCTAATCCTAGTCCTGATCCCAGACTCGACCTTACCTTCATCCTAGTCCGGTTCTAGGACTTAATCTGTGTTCACAAAAAGCAGCCCTGGGATCATCATCATCACCGTCACCATGGCGATGCTCCTGTTCCACACACACCGAGAGAGAGAGGGGGATGAGAGAGAGAGAGGGGGGGGGATGAGAGAGAGAGAGAGAGAGAGGGAGGGAGGGAGGGGGGGGGGATGAGAGAGAGAGAGGGGGGGGGATGAGAGAGAGAGAGGGGGGGGGATGAGAGAGAGAGAGAGAGGGGGGGAGAGATGTAATGGGTCCTAATTTGAGTTAGATTATGATTTATCAGGACCCGTCTGGCAGAGGGACATGGCTCTCTGGAAATAGAAACCATTACCTCACCCCTCACCTCACCCACACCCTCACCCCTCACACACACACACACCTGCTATCAGTCACCTCCGCTCACCACCACAGGGAGCGAGTGAGGGGGAGAGAGAGAGAATAGGGAAAGTCTCAGTCTCTGTCCTCTTGATCTCTCTCTCTACCATCTCCTCTCTCTCTCTCTCCTCTCTCTCTCTCTCTCTCTCTCTCCTCTCTCTCTCTCTCTCTCTCTCTCTCTCTCTCTCTCTCTCTCTCTCTCTCTCTCTCCTCTCTCTCTCTCTCTCTCTCTCTCTCTCTCTCTCTCTCTCTCTCTCTCTAGAACATTCTAAAGGTGCACCAATATTCAGAACTTAGTGGAATGAAAATGTAATCAAACCCTAACTGCTGATGCTTGTGTGCACAGGTTTGATATTGCTTCTCTTTCGTGAACACACAGATATGAGCTATCTAGCGTGCGTCGCTACCGCTCCTAAGCTAACGCCGCTGCAGTGCATCTCGTTGATGCTAACGCAGCGAGAATGCGCACCATCGTAAGACGCCTCTGTTGCCTGGCGACGGCGTTCAAGTGAGCCATGGCGGCGGGGGGACGATGGATGTGACGCGCGGGAAGGAACTAAACCTGTGTGTGTGTGTGTGTGTGTGTGTGTGTCCTCAACTCCATCCTTCCATCACACTGTACACCTGTCAGTCGCCCCCCGGTGTGTCAAATCACCACGGCGACAACGCAAGCGGCGGCGGCGGTGTTTAGCCCACGCGTGCGCCGGCGCCCAGATCAATCTCTGCTCGCTCACCTCTCCGATTAGCGTCTGGCGCTAACACCGTTTAACTCATGGTCGAGACGCGTATGAAATAGCACGGCTCTGTGACGCTACGTGGTAGAAGCGCTAGGGTTAGCGCGCCACCAGACGGGCTACACAAGGAGGACAGTCCTCCAAACAATAAACCCTTCAGTCATAGACCACCACCATGTCAGCCCTGATGACCTCATTAACACACACTCATGCTCAAGAATTCTCTCTCTCTTCTCTCTCTCTCTCTCTCTCTCTCTCTCTCTCTCTCTCTCTCTCTCTCTCTCTCTCTCTCTCTCTCTCTCCCTCCTCTCCTCTCTCTCTCTCTCCTCTCTCTCTCTCTCTCGTTCTGATGGGTGTAGTTGTGATCAACTCCACCCCTCTATCAGCGAGCGGAGGTCCAGCACCAGTGGGTCCCCTGGCTCCCTCCGGCTTAACGAAAGGCCTAATTAAAACGGTGTATTTTAATTAAAAAGTAGATCAATGTGAATGAGGTAAGGTACAGTGTTAGTGTGATCCTGTGTTTTATTATTAACTGGATTGATTTGATCAATTGGCGAGTGTTTCCTTCAGCTGGACATTCCCCCTTCATTCACATTAGCTGATAACGTTGAAACATCACAGAGGGTTTGAATCCCTCTGTGAGGGGGCGGAGCCTACCGCTCGGGGGCGGAGCCTACCGCGAGGGGGTTGGACTCCCAAATGATGATGACATGCTCTGGGGTCAATCCCCCCCCCACATGTCTTACCTGTAGGTGACCCCTGACCCCTACCTGCTCCTTAATGACCTCAATATCTGAATCCACTGTCCAACCCTCCTCCAGGGGCTTGATTCAGTCATTCTCATTTAAGTATCTTAAAGTCATTATTTTTATTATATATAATATATATATATATATAAATATATATAAATTATATATGTAAATTATATATATATAGATATAGATATAGATAGATAGATAGATATATATCTATATATATTTGAATGTTCTAAAACTGCTCAATACTTGCTTAAGAACCTCCCATTTTCTGAAGAACTTTGAAGAAGCAATAGATTAGCGTATGTTTTCCGTTTGGTTTATTCCCTGCCTTGTGTCCATGAGTCATCATCTAATTGCGTAGTGTGTGGTAGCCTAGACCCGATTTCTCCTTGTTATAATAATATGCACATTCCAAAAATATATTGTAAATATAAGTAATTAAAGACTATAAAATACCAGTTAATATCAAGGCCTAACGTCTCAACTGGGACATCTCAAGACTCTGAGAGCTGAGAGAAATAAGATGAAGAAGAAATGAAACTGTAGTTTTCAAGTGTTCATAAGAGCTGATCTCATCAAGACCAGAAACATTGAGGAGATATCTTTTGGTAGCAGTTTGTCCTAACTTCCTCCATCAACCCAATCTGAGGGGGAATAGAAAATGGAAGTTAAGGAGAGTTTAGTTTAGTGGTTCAGATCCTTTCAGTAAGTCCTCCGAGGCCCCCTGTGGCTCCACCGGAGACCAGACCTCCGTCAGCTGGGCTTTAGGAGTCAGCTCCTCCACCCCCACTCCTTCAGGAGGCTCCGGACCCCTGGTGGTGTAGTTCTCATGGTCCTGGTGGTGTAGTTCTCATGGTCCTGGTGGTGTAGTTGTTAAGGTCCTGGTGGTGTAGTTCTCATGGTCCTGGTGGTGTAGTTCTCATGGTCCTGGTGGTGTAGTTGTTAAGGTCCTGGTGGTGTAGTTGTTAAGGTCCTGGTGGTGTAGTTGTTAAGGTCCTGGTGGTGTAGTTGTTAAGGTCCTGGTGGTGTAGTTGTTAAGGTCCTGGTGGTGTAGTTGTTAAGGTCCTGGTGGTGTAGTTGTTAAGGTCCTGGTGGTGTAGTTCTCATGGTCCTGGTGGTGTAGTTGTTAAGGTCCTGGTGGTGTAGTTCTCATGGTCCTGGTGGTGTAGTTGTTAAGGTCCTGGTGGTGTAGTTCTCATGGTCCTGGTGGTGTAGTTCTCATGGTCCTGGTGGTGTAGTTGTTAAGGTCCTGGTGGTGTAGTTCTCATGGTCCTGGTGGTGTAGTTCTCATGGTCCTGGTGGTGTAGTTGTTAAGGTCCTGGTGGTGTAGTTGTTAAGGTCCTGGTGGTGTAGTTCTCATGGTCCTGGTGGTGTAGTTCTCATGGTCCTGGTGGTGTAGTTGTTAAGGTCCTGGTGGTGTAGTTCTCATGGTCCTGGTGGTGTAGTTCTCATGGTCCTGGTGGTGTAGTTGTTAAGGTCCTGGTGGTGTAGTTCTCATGGTCCTGGTGGTGTAGTTCTCATGGTCCTGGTGGTGTAGTTCTCATGGTCCTGGTGGTGTAGTTCTCATGGTCCTGGTGGTGTAGTTGTTAAGGTCCTGGTGGTGGAGTTCTCATGGTCCTGGTGGTGTAGTTCTCATGGTCCTGGTGGTGTAGTTGTTAAGGTCCTGGTGGTGTAGTTCTCATGGTCCTGGTGGTGTAGTTCTCATGGTCCTGGTGGTGTAGTTCTCATGGTCCTGGTGGTGTAGTTGTTAAGGTCCTGGTGGTGTAGTTCTCATGGTCCTGGTGGTGTAGTTCTCATGGTCCTGGTGGTGTAGTTGTTAAGGTCCTGGTGGTGTAGTTCTCATGGTCCTGGTGGTGTAGTTCTCATGGTCCTGGTGGTGTAGTTCTCATGGTCCTGGTGGTGTAGTTGTTAGGGTCCTGGTGGTGTAGTTGTCATGTTCCAGTTGGGCGGGGGTGGTCCCGCCCCCCAGGTGGTGTAGTTGTCATGTTCCAGTTGGGCGGGGGTGGTCCCGCCCCCCAGGTGGTGTAGTTGTCATGTTCCAGTTGGGCGGGGGGGTCCCTCCCGGGTGGAGCAGGGGCTGTGAATGGACATCCTTCATGGGTAATCCCCGGGATCGGCTCTCTGCTTCTGTCTCTTACTGTACGGGACGGGTGAAAGGGTTCTGGTTCTGGTAATCCAGAACCAGAAGGGTCCCTCAGGGGTCCCAGAGGGCCCCTGAGGGGACCCTTCCTCTCCTCCCTCGGTTAGCTGCTGGATGAACAGAACCAGAACCACAATCCTTTCATCCCTTCAAGTACAACTGGATTAATATCAATCCTCTCAGTCACTCTTAACACACATTACAGCAATGGAAAAGATACCTTATTTAAAAAATAAACTGGTACAAGATGTGGTTTATAAAAAGTATATATACAGTATATACACTGTATATATAGTGTATATATACAGTGTATATACTGTATATATACAGTGTATATCCATACTGCGGTGGGATGTACTAGGTGTGTAGTATTGAGTTACAGTATTGTATTGTCAGTGATTGTGAGTCAGTCGGGAGGTGACTATCAATCCCTCTGGAGATGGTCTCTCTGGCAGTCTGTCTGTCTGTCTCTCTCTCTGTCTGTCTCTCTCTCTCTCTGTCTGTCTGTCTCTGTCTGTCTCTGTCTGTCTCTGTCTGTCTCTGTCTCTCTCTCTCTGTCTCTGTCTGTCTGTGTCTGTCTGTCTGTCTGTCTGTCTGTCTGTCTGTGTCTCTCTGTCTGCCCCTCTCTTGTCTGTCTGTCTGTCTCTCTCTGTCTCTCTCTCTCTCTGTCTCTCTCTGTCTGTCTCTCTCTCTCTGTCTGTCTCTCTCTCTCTCTCTGTCTTTCTCCCTCTCTTTCTCTCACAGTTTTCACACTGGGCTTAAATACGGTATTCGTGGCACTGCAAAACTAGTTTTGTTTAGCTTTTGCTTTCGCACTGGCAAGTAATTAGCTACCCAACTAGTGCGCATTAACTAATCCACCTTGGGGAGGTGGTTTCAATCCCGGAGGAACTAGTTTGGGTGCAAAACTACTACGGGTTTGGCTTCCCGTGTGTGAACAATCTTTATTGCGCATTACTTTCAGTTCACTCAATTTCTCTCCTAATTGAATGCGCATTCGCTTCTCTATCGTGTGTGTGAACGTAAACCTGGTACAGAGTGGGCAGTGAATGGCCAATTAGAAGAGTGTGAACAGAAGTGGATTCGATGGGCACTAACTAATACGGTATGGACTCCCGTATGAACTAATACAGGAGTCAATACCGGATGCAGTGTGAAAACGGTATCCGTCTGTCTGTGTCTTTCTCTCTCTGTCTGTCTGTCTCTCTGTGTGTCCCTCTGTCTCTCTCTCTCGGTCTGTCATTAAGGAGCAGGTAGGGTGGTGTCTTGCTCAAGGGATGCCTGCAGGTAGACTGAAAGGTTCTGGGTTCGATTCTCCACTGTATGCAAACACCCTGTTGTTGTTCCTAATTGGTAACCTCATCTAGGGGTTGTGTTCAGGTGTTGGATCGCTACACGTGTGTGGATGTGAAATAGTGCAGGAACTGTGTCTATTTCAGACTCAAATTATTTCACTATTTGTGTCATAGATTCAGACGTTCCTCAATTGCTGGCCTACTTAGACGTTCTACGCGGTTGAGTTTGGAGATCAGAAATGAGGTGGATTAGTTCTGGTAGAACTGGTGGTCAAAGTCAAAGCAGTCCTCCGATCTAGGTCATGTTGGAGAGAGCAGTGCATCATGGGAACAAGCCCCAGCGTGTTGGGAGGAGCAGAGCGCTCTGAAGGCTCCTCTTGGTGCCGTGTTTGTTTGTCCAGCGACAATTAGCTCTCCCGCCGTTTCCCCCAGAATTCCGGGCGGCGAGGTGATTTAAATCAGGCCGAGGGGGCCGCCGGTCGTTATGAATAATTCATCAGGGACGCATTAGTTTGGATTCATATCCTCCTTTTATCACCTCCAGTACCGGAGCTCTCCATCCGTCCTGGGGAAGGGACGCTTTCTAGAACCACCCTCAGCCCTGCTGTATCCAGGTCGTCCGCTCACAACCGACCTTCTTAAGCTCACACCCCTCCTCCTCCTCCTGCTTCTCCATCCTCATTTAGTTTCTCTCTCTCTCCTCTCTTGCCATAGCAACCGACTAGCCCCTAGCAACCACGACCGGATACAGCGTCTGAGGCAGGAGTTCCAGCAGTCCCAGACGCCCGAGGACCCGGACGACCGCCGGCGGACGTCCAGCTTGGAGCAGCCCTGGGTAAGTGTCTGAGGTCCGGGGCTTCGTCCACCGCCCTCCGCACACCGTCCCCGGGGACCGCCGGAGGACACGGCTAGCCCCCCGGCGTCAGCCTCGGCGGCTAGCTAGCGGGACGAGGAGCGTTGACCTGCATGGCGGCGGCGTCTGGACCGGCCGCTAACCGTCGACCCCGCGGAGAATGCTAACGCCCGAGCGTTAGCATGCTACCCGTCGGTTAGCGCGAAGCTAACTACCATCACTAACAACACTACCAGCCACGAGCAAGACTGTCGTGTGTTCCTTCACTCATCGGACTGCCCTTAACCTCCCTTAACAAGGCCCCTCCAGGCTAAATGTTGCTAACGCTAACCCCCCACCCCACGTCCCCCACCCCCCCTCTTCGTTTCCCGTCCCGTCATCTGCATGCAGGACCGGACGTCACCATCACTAACCCCGCCCCCCCACCACATCATCGTGTCATTGGTGTAACCGCCTGTCAATCACTCAAGACCCCGCCCACCATCTATCATCCGCCAATGGACCAATGGTAGCTAGACTCTTTTGCTACCGGATCACAGAGCTGCGGTTGTCATGTTTTTAATCTTTTATTGTTTAAGTTTGAAGTTTTGGGATCATGTGTGTTTTTGATTGGCTGTCCGTTGATTGGCTGTGATCATTTGAATTAGCGGGTTCAGACAGCGCTAGTGAGGAGTAATCAGGATGTCAGGATGATGAAATCAGAAGACATCCTTTTTTTTAACGGGTTATTTTAAGGCTCTCGCCACAACCTTTTTATTGTATGAATATTCATGAGTGCTGATGAGCACACGATCCGCCCTTCAGTCAGTCTGAGTTTAACGGAGCGTCTGAACAACCTCACTGGGTATTCTCTGGTTAGTCCCAGGACTCACAGGGTATTCTCTGGTTAGTCCCAGGACTCACTGGGTATTCTCTGGTTAGTCCCAAGACTCACTGGGTATTCTCTGGTTAGTCCCAAGACTCACTGGGTATTCTCTGGTTAGTCCCAAGACTCACTGGGTATTCTCTGGTTAGTCCCAAGACTCACTGGGTATTCTCTGGTTAGTCCCAAGACTCACTGGGTATTCTCTGGTTAGTCCCAAGACTCACTGGGTATTCCCTATGGTCCGTTTCAACAACATGTGTCCATTTTTCATTGTATTGTTTCAGTGTGGTTTTCAGCCCAAAGCGTTCCCGGGGTGGTCAGTGCGGAAGGTGTTTTAAGGTTGGATCCCAGCAGTGTTTCAGGGCTAACTGAACAGACAGGTGGTTTCAGTATTGTGTTCTGTGTTGTGACCTCCTGTGGCGTGTAAACAACTTTTTAATATTTCATGTGATAACGGACCGAGAGGCGGCGCCGGGTTCTGGCTCCTGGCTTTGCTTTTATAGCTCATAAACCATAATAAAAAATAAAAAAAACTTTCCAAATCTGCAGAGTCTGCCCCAGTCACGAGATTCTCATCTCGCCACCGACAGGCCGCATCCTGCGGAACAAAGCAATGCACTGTGGGAAATAAACCTCCTCCCCCCCACACACAGACACACACACACACACCCCCCCTCCCCTCCCCCCCTCCTCCCTTTGTCCTCGCGCTGTGGAGCCCCGTCCTTAATTGCAGCTGGGCCGTGTTGTGATTGCGTTGTGATTACACCCGGGGTCCACGGCCCGCCTCCTCATTCACCTTACAGATCTCTGGGCCAGGTTCTACAACTCTGGCTAGGTTCTCCAACACTATACCAACTCCTAGAACTACCCCCATCCCCCCCCCCCCCCCCCCCCCGGAGTTCTAGACTGTAGCTCCATTCAGAACCCCGAGGTGGTGTTTTTTAACCTTCTCAATAACAGACGGATAACATTCAGAAACCATATGGTCTCGGTTCCCCTCAGAACCTGGACCGACCATGAGGTCCCGGTTCCCCTCAGATCCAGGGGACCGAACCCATCTGGTCCGGGTTTGAGGAGAGCAGCGTCGGGGTTGGTGACCTCCCCCTCCGAGGGGGGTAATCTGTAGTGTCGGAGCCAGGAGGACCCCTCCAGGTCCTGGGGGGGGGGGGACCCAACGGAGCCTCCGAGGTGGGGAAGCAGAAGCATGTGTCTCTGAAATTCAATTACCTCCCTCCTCTCTATCACCTCCCCATCACCTCCCCCCATCCCTCACCCCTCAGCCTCCACTGCTCTCTATTCCCCCCTCCCTCCTCCCCATCACCTCCCCCATCCCTCACCCCTCAGCCTCCACTGCTCTCTATTCCCCCCTCCCTCCTCCCATCACCTCCCCCATCCTCACCCCTCAGCCTCCACTGCTCTCTATTCCCCCCTCCCTCCTCCCCATCACCTCCCCCATCCCTCACCCCTCAGCCTCCACTGCTCTCTATTCCCCCTCCCTCCTCCCCATCACCTCCCCCCATCCCTCACCCCTCAGCCTCCACTGCTCTCTATTCCCCCCTCCCTCCTCCCCATCACCTCCCCCATCCTCACCCCTCAGCCTCCACTGCTCTCTATTCCCCCCTCCCTCCTCCCCATCACCTCCCCCCATCCCTCACCCCTCAGCCTCCACTGCTCTCTATTCCCCCCTCCCTCCTCCCCATCACCTCCCCCATCCCTCACCCCTCAGCCTCCACTGCTCTCTATTCCCCCCTCCCTCCTCCCATCACCTCCCCCATCCCTCACCCCTCAGCCTCCACTGCTCTCTATTCCCCCCTCCCTCCTCCCCATCACCTCCCCCATCCCTCACCCCTCAGCCTCCACTGCTCTCTATTCCCCCCTCCCTCCTCCCATCACCTCCCCTCCCTCACCCCTCAGCCTCCACTGCTCTCTATTCCCCCCTCCCTCCTCCCCATCACCTCCCCCATCCCTCACCCCTCAGCCTCCACTGCTCTCTATTCCCCCTCCCCTCACCTCCACTGCTCCCTCATCCCTCACCCCTCAGCCTCCACTGGTCTCTATTCCCTCACCCCTCAGCCTCCACTGCTCTCTATTCCCCCTCCCTCCTCCCCATCACCTCCCCATCCCTCACCCCTCAGCCTCCACTGGTCTCTATTCCCTCACCCCTCAGCCTCCACTGGTCTCTATTCCCTCACCCCTCAGCCTCCACTGGTCTCTATTCCCCCTCACCCCTCAGCCTCCACTGGTCTCTATTCCCCCTCAGCCCTCAGCCTCCACTGGTCTCTATTCCCCCCTCACCCCCTCAGCCTCCACTGGTCTCTATTCCCCCCCCCCTCAGCCTCCACTGGTCTCTATTCCCCCTCAGCCTCCACTGGTCTCTATTCCCCCTCACCCCTCAGCCTCCACTGGTCTCTATCCCCCTCACCCCTCAGCCTCCACTGGTCTCTATCCCCCTCACCCCTCAGCCTCCACTGGTCTCTATTCCCCCTCAGCCTCCACTGGTCTCTATCCCCCTCACCCCTCAGCCTCCACTGGTCTCTATCCCCCTCACCCCTCAGCCTCCACTGGACTCTATTCCCCCTCACCCCTCAGCCTCCACTGGTCTCTATCCCCCTCACCCCTCAGCCTCCACTGGTCTCTATCCCTCACCCCTCAGCCTCCACTGGTCTCTATTCCCCCTCAGCCTCCACTGGTCTCTATCCCCCTCAGCCCTCAGCCTCCACTGGTCTCTATTCCCCCTCACCCCCTCAGCCTCCACTGGTCTCTATTCCCCCTCACCCCTCAGCCTCCACTGGTCTCTATTCCCCCTCACCCCTCAGCCTCCACTGGTCTCTATTCCCCCTCACCCTCAGCCTCCACTGGTCTCTATTCCCCCCCCCTCAGCCTCCACTGGTCTCTATTCCCCCCCCACCCCCTCAGCCTCCACTGGTCTCTATTCCCCCCCCTCAGCCTCCACTGGTCTCTATTCCCCCTCAGCCTCCACTGGTCTCTATTCCCCCTCACCCCTCAGCCTCCACTGGTCTCTATTCCCCCTCAGCCCTCAGCCTCCACTGGTCTCTATTCCCCCCCCCCCCTCAGCCTCCACTGGTCTCTATTTCCCCCCCCCTCAGCCTCCACTGGTCTCTATTCCCCCCTCAGCCTCCACTGGTCTCTATTCCCCCTCACCCCTCAGCCTCCACTGGTCTCTATTCCCCCTCACCCCTCAGCCTCCACTGGTCTCTATTCCCCCTCACCCCTCAGCCTCCATTGGTCTCTATTCCCCCTCAGCCTCCACTGGTCTCTATTCCCCCTCACCCCTCAGCCTCCATTGGTCTCTATTCCCCCTCACCCCTCAGCCTCCACTGGTCTCTATTCCCCCTCACCCCTCAGCCTCCACTGGTCTCTATTCCCCCTCAGCCTCCACTGGTCTCTATTCCCCCCCCCCCCCCCTCAGCCTCCACTGGTCTCTATTCCCCCCCCCCCTCAGCCTCCACTGGTCTCTATTCCCCCTCAGCCCTCAGCCTCCACTGGTCTCTATTCCCCCCCCCCCTCAGCCTCCACTGGTCTCTATTCCCCCTCAGCCTCCACTGGTCTCTATTCCCCCTCAGCCCTCAGCCTCCACTGGTCTCTATTCCCCCCCCCCCTCAGCCTCCACTGGTCTCTATTCCCCCTCAGCCTCCCCCCACCCAGCTCCTGTCCTCCTTCTGAGTTCATCTTAACACACAAACATGACGGAACGGGTTCAATTGTAACTTTATTTATTCCGAAACGGAAACCAATAACAATTGTGTAATATATTTCAGAGATGGCAGGACGTCCCCCGGTGGAACTCTCACCACGCAGCTAATTCTTCTTCTGTCGTACCGTCTGAGGGCTGCTCCTCCTCTCCTCTCCTCTCCTCCCCCGCTCCTCTCCTCCTCTCCTCTCCTCCCCCGCTCCTCTCCTCCTCTCCTCTCCTCTCCTCCCCTCACCGCTCCTCCTCTCCTCCCCTCACCGCTCCTCCTCTCCTCCCCTCACCGCTCCTCCTCTCCTCCCCCGCTCCTCTCCTCCCCTCACCACTCCTCCTCTCCTCCCCTCACCGCTCCTCCTCTCCTCTCCTCCTCTCCTCCCCTCACAGCTCCTCCTCTCCTCCCCTCACCGCTCCTCCTCCCCTCACCACTCCTCCTCTCCTCCTCCCTCACCGCTCCTCCTCTCCTCCCTCACCGCTCCTCCTCTCCTCCCCCGCTCCTCTCCTCCCCTCACCACTCCTCCTCTCCTCCCCTCACCGCTCCTCCTCTCCTCTCCTCTCCTCTCCTCCCCTCACCGCTCCTCCTCTCCTCCCCTCACCGCTCCTCCTCTCCTCCCCCGCTCCTCTCCTCCCCTCACCACTCCTCCTCTCCTCCCCTCACCGCTCCTCCTCTCCTCTCCTCCTCTCCTCCCCTCACAGCTCCTCCTCTCCTCACCGCTCCCCTCCCCTCCCCTCTCCTCACCTCCCCTCACGCTCCTCCTCTCCTCCCCTCACCGCTCCTCCCCTCTCCCCTCCCCCTCACCGCTCCTCCTCCCCTCACCGCTCCTCCTCTCCTCCCCCGCTCCTCTCCTCCCCTCACCACTCCTCCTCTCCTCTCCTCCTCTCCTCCCCTCACAGCTCCTCCTCTCCTCCCCTCACCACTCCTCCTCTCCTCTCCTCCCTCACCGCTCCTCCTCTCCTCCCCTCACACTGCAGAGGCTGCTCACCTGCTAGGGCGGGACTGTGAGGGTTAGGGGTTTGATTCCTGTCTGTAGAGCAAGGCACTAACACTGCCAGGGTTAGGGGTTTGATTCTCGTTCCGACTGTCCGATCCTTGCTGCTGTCTGTCCACGCCTGCAGTTCATAAGGCTCCTTAGCTTCTTAGCTCCTCAGCTCCTTAGCTTCTTAGCTTCTTAGCGTGCTCTGAGCTTGCTAATATCCAGCGTTAGAAGCTACGCTAAGCTAAGCTGTGCTGGGTCACCTGTTGAGTTTCACCGTAATGTTATGAATCAGTTCATTACCGTGAGAGAGAGAGAGAGAGAGAGACGAGAGAGAGAGAGAGAGAGAGAGAGAGAGAGAGAGAGAGAGAGAGAGAGAGAGAGGAGAGAGAGGAGAGAGAGAGAGAGAGAGAGAGAGAGAGAGAGAGAGAGAGAGAGAGAGAGAGAGAGAGAGAGAGAGAGAGAGAGAGAGAGAGAGAGAGAGAGAGAGTGAACACAGTGTCTCGATGTTTAAATGCTCTCCAACACTCTCACAGAGGGGGCGTGGCCTCCGCACCCCCGCCTTCCACCTCGGCTCTGCACCAATCGGCTGCCGGCTATTGATCACCGTGGCAACGGGGACTGGCGCTGCCAATCTAATCACAGAATGAGTGTTGGGGATTGGGTTTAATGGAACACACACACACACCACACACACACACACAGTAATTACATTGTCTGTGTTGCTAGCGATACACACAATTATCACACCCACACCCTGATGAAACTGGGGGCGGTGTGTGTGTGTGTGTGTGTGTGTGTGTGTGTGTGTGTGTGTGTGTGTGTGTGTGTGTGTGTGTGTGTGTGTGTGTGTGTGTGTGTGTGTGTGTGTGTGTGTGTGTGTGTGTGTGTGTGTGTGTGTGTGTGTGTGTGTGTTATATATATGTGTGTGTGTGTGTGGATGTTTATATGTGTTATATATATAAGTGTGTGTGTTGATAATGCACCTTGGTCAGGTGGTCTCTGTGGGCGGGGCTTGTGTCCGGCGTAGAAGAAGAACGGACGGCGGCCATCTTCTCTCTCATTAACCTCCACTAACATCATCATCGCCTTCCCTCCAGTCTCATTTCCACTTCCTGTCAGCATGCCCCGCCCCCTCGCCGACACTTCCTGTCTGTTTGCGTCTCCCCTCCCCCCGCCCTCCTCAACAAGGTATGTCTTTATGCTAGCATGATGCTAGCACCAGGTATGTGGTCGCTAGCCGCTAGCTCAGCTGAGAAATAGATCCTCTTAATGGAGTGGATTTATGAAAGACAAACTTACAGGTAGAACATCAGAGATATGTAGATATATAGTATATATATACTATAGATATATGAAGTTCATATAGTTAAATATAGATATGGATTATATAGAAACTATAGATAAAGTTACTGCAGATATATAGATACTATAAATAGTTAGATAAAGTATAAATACGGTATATATATTTTCTAGAAAGATATAGATGCTATAGTTGTAGATATATACTATAGGTGTATAGATATAAATACCATAGATTTATACTATAGATACTATTGACATAGATACAATAGAGGTAGATCTAGCTATGTATAGATAGATCTAGATGTATAGATAGGTAGATCTAGATGTATAGATAGATAGATCTAGATGTATAGATAGGTAGGTAGATCTAGATGTATAGATAGGTAGGTAGATCTAGATGTATAGATAGATAGATCTAGATGTATAGATAGATCTAGATGTATAGATAGGTAGATCTAGATGTATAGATAGATAGATCTAGATGTATAGATAGAAAGATCTAGATGTATAGATAGATCTAGATGTATAGATAGATCTAGATGTATAGATAGGTAGGTAGATCTAGATGTATAGATAGGTAGATCTAGATGTATAGATAGATCTAGATGTATAGATAGATCTAGATGTATAGATAGATCTAGATGTATAGATAGGTAGGTAGATCTAGATGTATAGATAGGTAGATCTAGATGTATAGATAGGTAGGTAGATCTAGATGTATAGGTAGATCTAGATGTATAGATAGATCTAGATGTATAGATAGGTAGGTAGATCTAGGTGTATAGATAGATAGATCTAGGTGTATAGATAGATAGATCTAGATGTATAGATAGATAGATCTAGATGTATAGATAGGTATATCTAGATGTATAGATAGATCTAGATGTATAGATAGGTAGGTAGATCTAGGTGTATAGATAGATATATCTAGATGTATAGATAGGTAGATCTAGATGTATAGATAGGTAGGTAGATCTAGGTGTATAGATAGATAGATCTAGGTGTATAGATAGATAGATCTAGATGTATAGATAGGTAGATCTAGATGTATAGATAGGTAGATCTAGATGTATAGATATATATATCTAGATGTATAGATAGGTAGATCTAGATGTATAGATAGATAGATCTAGATGTATAGATAGATAGGTAGATCTAGATGTATAGATAGATAGATCTAGATGTATAGATAGGTAGGTAGATCTAGATGTATAGATAGATATATCTAGTGGTATAGATAGAAAGATCTAGGTGTATAGATAGGTAGATCTAGATGTATAGATAGATAGATCTAGATGTATAGATAGGTAGGTCTAGATGTATAGATAGGTAGATCTAGATGTATAGATAGATAGATCTAGATGTATAGATAGATAGATCTAGATGTATAGATAGGTAGATCTAGATGTATAGATAGGTAGATCTAGATGTATAGATAGATAGATCTAGATGTATAGATAGATAGATCTAGATGTATGGATAGATCTAGATGTATCGATAGATAGATCTAGATGTATAGATAGATCTAGATGTATCGATAGATCTAGATGTATAGATAGGTAGATCTAGATGTATAGATAGGTTGATCTAGATGTATAGATAGGTAGGTAGATCTAGATGTATAGATAGATAGATCTAGATGTATAGATAGATCTAGATGTATAGATAGATCTAGATGCTGTAGATACATAGATCTCTAGATACTAGACGGGTAGCTGTGGGTGGATGGTCAGACATGTTGATGAGCCGGTCCTCTCTGTCCCCAGGTCAGTACCGGTTCCCCGTCTGGTCCCGGGAGCCCCGTCCTGGGGGGTCCCGGGGGGGGGTACCCCTCCCAGCCAGGACGCCACTCCGTCTCCGTGGAGGTCCAGATGCAGAGGCAGAGGCAGGAGGAGGGCTTCGCCCAGGCTCAGAGGCAGTACAGCTCTCTCCCCCGGTGAGTGTGTGTGTGTGTGTGTGTGTGTGTGTGGTCATCAATACTCTGTACTGTCACACTAATAACATCACATATCTCGTAGATCACCTCAGTGTCATGTTTCCACGATACACACACACACACACACACACACACACACACACACACACACACACACACACCCATCAGGAGGATCCTCACAGCTGTTTCTGGAGGAGAAAAGAACACCTTAATCAAATCAAACTTTATTTATACCCTGCTTCTAATGCAACCAGTGAAACTCCACAACAAGAACAAGAGACCTGATCTAATGTCTGTCTGCCTGCCTGTCTGTCTCTCAGTACAGTCTTCTCATGGTCAACATGTCTCTCTCTCTCAGTACAGTCTTCCCATGGTCAACATGTCTGTCTCTTGTCTGTCTGCCTGTCTGTCTGTCTCTTGTCTGTCTGCCTGTCTGTCTGTCTCTTGTCTGCCTGTCTGTCTGTCTCTTGTCTGTCTGTCTGTCCTGGTGACTCCAGTCCTCTCAGTAGTTTTCTCCTCACTCGGCGTGTGTTGTGTGTATAAATCAATCAGTCGACCTTTAGCCTAATTTTATAACATTATAATATTATGGTCTGTTGGGAGATGTTGGCACGGCAACTCTTCATGTCCTCGTGACCTTAGCAAACATCTGGACAGGAATGTAGGATTATTATTATGATTATTATCACTATTAATATGATATTAGTGCTGTAACCACGGGTGTTACTGACCCCCCCCTCCTCCACCTCCCCCTTCACCACCTACTCCATCACCTCCTCACACCTCCCCCTCCTCCACCTCCCACTCCATCACCTCCTCACACCTCCAACACCTCCCCCTTCACCACCTCCTCCACCTCCCACTCCATCACCTCCTCACACCTCCATCACCTCCTCCCCCTCCCCCTCCATCACCTCCTCACACCTCCATCACCTCCTCACACCTCCCCCTTCACCACCTCCTCCACCTCCCACTCCATCACCTCCTCACACCTCCAACACCTCCCCCTTCACCACCTCCTCCACCTCCCACTCCATCACCTCCTCCCCCTCCCCCTCCATCACCTCCTCCCCTCCAAGTATATAGTAGATCTCAATGTGGAGGATAGAATCCTGTTCATTGGTCACATGTACACAGAGTGACATGAGGCCCTCTGTGTTGAACCCATCCAGCGGCCTGTCTGTCTGTACCAGTCTGTCTGTACCAGTCTGTCTGTACCAGTCTGTCTGTCTGTCTGTCTGTCTGTACCAGTCTGTCTGTACCTGTCTGTCTGTCTGTCTGCCTGTCTGCCTGTCTGCCTGCCTGCATGTCTGTCTGTACCAGTCTGCCTGTCTGTCTGTACCAGTCTGTCTGAACCAGTCTGTCTGTACCTGTCTGTCTGTCTGTCTGTCTGTCTGTACCAGTCTGTCTGTCTGTCTGCCTGCCTGCCTGTCTGTCTGTACCAGTCTGCCTGTCTGTCTGTACCAGTCTGTCTGAACCAGTCTGTCTGTACCTGTCTGCCTGTCTGCCTGTCTGTCTGTACCAGTCTGCCTGTCTGCCTGCCTGTCTGTCTGTACCAGTCTGCCTGTCTGTCTGTACCAGTCTGTCTGTACCAGTCTGCCTGTCTGTCTGTACCAGTCTGTCTGAACCAGTCTGTCTGTACCTGTCTGTCTGTACCAGTCTGCCTGTCTGTCTGTACCAGTCTGTCTGAACCAGTCTGTCTGTACCTGTCTGTCTGTACCAGTCTGTCTGTACCTGTCTGTCTGTACCTGTCTGTCTGTACCTGTCTGTCTGTCTGTCTGATGTATTATCCTTCTGAGTTCTGTTTCTATATTTGCCCCTGTGACCAACACACACAGCATGAGACAGGGTTACATTACACACACACACACACACACACACACACACACACACACACACACACACACACACACACACACACACACACACACACACACACACACACACAACACACACACACACACACACACACACACACACACACACACACGGGGGGGAGAGAGTGAGTATATGTAGGGGGAGGGTCTTTGTCAACATGTGGAATGGAAACACATTCTTCTCCAACCACTCCTCCTCCTCCTCCTCCTCCTCCCGGCTCCACAAATTGGACCCGGTGAAGCGTGCCAGAGAGTAACCACTGCTCGCTCGCTCTCGCTCTCTCTCTCGCTCTGTGTGTGTGTGTGTGTGTGTGTGTGTGTGTGTGTGTGATTCATCCATTCATACACTCCCCCTTCTGTCATCCAGCCACTCCTTGATCTAAACCTCCCTCCCTCCGTACACTCTCTCTCTCTCTCTCTCTCTCTCTCTCTCTCTCTCTCTCTCTCTCTCTCTCTCTCCTCTCTCTCTCTCTCTCTCTCTCTCTCTCTCTCTCTCTCTCTCTCTCTCTCTCTCTCTCTCTCTCTCTCCGTACACTCCCTCCTCTCTCTCTCTCTCTCTCTCTCTCTCTCTCTCTCCATGAGGAATATAAATCAAAGGTGTTTTGATATTCTCATTACCCCCCCCCCCTCTCTCTCTCTCATCCAATCAGAACACAGGAACCATCTTACTGCACATGTTTATTCAGGAGCTACAGGAGCTCTATCCTACTGCACCTCCTCCGCCTCTATCCTACTGCTCCTCCTCTATCCTACTGCACCTCCTCCTCCTCTATCCTACTGCTCCTCCTCTATCCTACTGCTCCTCCTCTATCCTACTGCACCTCCTCCTCTCTATCCTACTGCACCTCCTCCTCCTCTATCCTACTGCACCTCCTCCTCCTCTATCCTACTGCACCTCCTCCTCCTCTATCCTACTGCACCTCCTCCTCTATCCTACTGCTCCTCCTCTATCCTACTGCACCTCCTCCTTCTCTATCCTACTGCTCCTCCTCCTCCTCTATCCTACTGCTCCTCCTCTATCCTACTGCACCTCCTCCTCCTCTATCCTACTGCTCCTCCTCCTCCTCTATCCTACTGCACCTCCTCCTCTATCCTACTGCACCTCCTCCTCTATCCTACTGCTCCTCTATCCTACTGCACCTCCTCCTTCTCTATCCTACTGCTCCTCCTCCTCCTCTATCCTACTGCTCCTCCTCTATCCTACTGCACCTCCGCCTCTATCCTACTGCTCCTCCTCTATCCTACTGCTCCCCCTCTATCCTACTGCACCTCCTCCTTCTCTATCCTACTGCACCTCCTCCTCCTCTATCCTACTGCTCCTCCTCTATCCTACTGCACCTCCTCCTCCTCTATCCTACTGCTCCTCCTCTATCCTACTGCACCTCCTCCTCCTCTATCCTACTGCACCTCCTCCTTCTCTATCCTACTGCACCTCCTCCTCCTCTATCCTACTGCTCCTCCTCTCCTCTATCCTACTGCACCTCCTCCTTCTCTATCCTACTGCACCTCCTCCTCCTCTATCCTACTGCTCCTCCTCCTCCTCTATCCTACTGCTCCTCCTCCTCCTCTATCCTACTGCACCTCCTCCTCCTCTATCCTACTGCTCCTCCTCCTCCTCTATCCTACTGCACCTCCTCCTCCTCTATCCTACTGCTCCTCCTCCTCCTCTATCCTACTGCACCTCCTCCTTCTCTATCCTACTGCACCTCCTCCTCCTCTATCCTACTGCTCCTCCTCCTCCTCTATCCTACTGCTCCTCCTCCTCCTCTATCCTACTGCACCTCCTCCTCCTCTATCCTACTGCTCCTCCTCCTCCTCTATCCTACTGCACCTCCTCCTCCTCTATCCTACTGCTCCTCTTCCTCCTCTATCCTACTGCTCCTCCTCCTCCTCTATCCTACTGCTTCCCCTCTATCCTACTGCACCTCCTCCTCTATCCTACTGCACCTCCTCCTTCTATCCTACTGCTCCTCCTCTCTCCTCTCCACTGCATATCTATCGTAGCACACACACTCTTGTCATGAACGTGTCGTGTGCAACACACACACCTTCACACACACACACACACACACACACACACACACACACACACACACACACACACACACACACACACACACACACACACACACACACACACACACACACACACACACACACCTTCATACACACACACACACACACACCTTCATACACACACACACCTTCACACACACACACACACCTTCACACACACACACACACTTCATACACACACACACACACACACACACACACACACACACACACACACCTCTATATATACCCACACACACACAGGTGTGTTAGGAGCTCGAGAGGTGATGTCAACACCACCGCTACAGGAACAAGATCCGCCATGCTCTCCTGCCAGGGCTCACTGTGTGTGTGTGTTTGTGTGTGTATCTATCAATATTAATCTTCCTCCTCCTCTTCCTCAGTCAGCCCAGGAGGCCCGCCGGCCCCTCCCCCTCCTCCCCCCAGCCGGATGCCGGCCGGACGGACAAGACCTTGGCCCCGCCCCCCTCAGGCCCCGCCCCCGCGCTCTCCAAGGACGGCCCCCGCTTCTCCAGCTACCAGGTGGCCCGGGGCGGTCCAGGGGGTGGAGTCAACGCCCGCGTGCTCCTGGAGGCCCAGGAGCTGCTGAGGCAGGAGCAGCGCCGCCGCGAGCAGGAGGCCAAGGGCAAGCCGGTGCCGGAGGCTAACGCTAACGGCCCCGCCGCTAACGGAAACAACGGCGGCTACGAGCGGCGCTACCTCCTCGGGGAGCCCTCCTCCTCCTCGCCCAAAGGCCCTCTGAGGCAGGACGTCCCGCCCTCGCCCTCCCAGCTGGCCCGCCTCAACCGCCTGGGGTCGGACCGGGGGAGGCCCTTCTACTCCTGAGGAGGAGGAAGGAGGGGAGGGACTTCCTGTCTGAGAGGACAGGTCGAGGTTTGGGGGGAGGGGCATGTCAGCAGGAGACTGGAGATGCTGGAGCGTCAACCATAGCAACTCTCTAGCCAATCGGAAGGGTTAGGGTGGAACTGGCTCCGCCCCCTCTCCCATGTGGAGGCCAGAGGGTGACTGACAGCTGCAGGGGGCGTGTCTTCCTGTGAGCCAACAAAGACAACTTTATTTACATCGCCGTTTGTCACAATTACACACCCACACCTGCTTGATTGACTGTGTGTGAACACGCATACGCGCTCTCTCTCTCTCTCTCTCTCTCTCTCTCTCTCTCTCTCTCTCTCTCTCTCTCTCTCTCTCTCTCTCTCTCTCTCTCTCTCTCTCTCTCTCTCTCTCTCTCTCTCTCTCTCTCTCTCTCTCTCTCTCTCTCTCTCTCTCCAGGGCAGATAGAGTATAAAAGAACACACACACACACACAGTGTGTTGAGCTGTGCTCATAAATGATTCATGCTGTGACCCCCATGGGGGGTCTCTGATCTGGTCCATGGTTCTGGGCCTCGCTGGCCTGCCTGTCTGGAGCTCTCCTCCTCCTCGTCCTCTCATCCTCCGTCTCTTACTCCTCCCCTCCTCTTCCTCTCCTCCTTTATTGCCTTCTCTTCCTCCTCTCTTCTTCCTCCTCCCCTCAGTTTGTTTTGTACCTTACTTTCCTTTCACTCATCGTTCCAATAAGAAACCTCCCCCCTCTAATCTCCTCTCTCCTCCTCTCTCTCCCCTCTCCTCTCTCCCCTTTCTTTGTCTCTCCTCTCCTCCTCTCTCTCCCCTCTGCCTATCTCCTCCCCTCCCCTCTCCTCTCTCCCTCTCTCTCTCTCCCTTCTGCCTATCTCCTCCCCTCGCCTCTCCTCTCTCCCCCTCTCCTCTCTCTCCCCCTGTCTCTCTTCTCCCCTCTCCTCTCTCTCCCCTGTCTCTCTTCTCCCTCTCCTCTCTCCCCTCTCCTCTCTCTCCCCCTGTCTCTCTTCTCCCCTCTCCTCTCTCCCCCTCTCCTCTCTCCCCCCCTGTCTCTCTTCTCCCCTCTCCTCTCTCCCCCTCTCCTCTCTCTCCCCCCTGTCTCTCTTCTCCCCTCTCCTCTCTCCCCCTCTCCTCTCTCTCCCCCCTGTCTCTCTCTCTCCCCTCTCCTCTCTCCCCCTCTCCTCTCTCTCCCCCCTGTCTCTCTTCTCCCCTCTCCTCTCTCCCCATCTCCTCTCTCCCCCTCTCCTCTCTCCCTCTCCTCTCTCTCTCCCCTCTCCCCCTCTCCTCTCTCTCCCCCCTGTCTCTCTTCTCCCCTCTCCTCTCTCCCCCTCTCCTCTCTCTCCCCCCTGTCTGTCTTCTCCCCTCTCCTCTCTCCCCCTCTCCTCTCTCCCCTCTCCTCTCTCTCTCCCCTCTCCTCTCTCCCCCTCTCCTCTCTCTCCCCCCTGTCTCTCTTCTCCCCTCTCCTCTCTCCCCCCTCTCCTCTCTCTTCTCCCCTGTCACCTCCTGCACTGAATTCTTCATCACATGCCACCTGCTGCCTGCCAAAAACAGAGAGAGAAAGAGAGGATAGAGAGAGAGGGGAGGAGAGATGGATGGAGGGAGGGAGAGAGAGGGGAGGAGGGAGGGAGGGGGAGAGAGAGAGGGGAGGAGGGAGGGAGGGGAGAGAGAGAGGGGAGGAGAGATGGAGGGAGGGAGGGAGAGGGGAGGAGAGATGGAGGGAGGGAGAGGGGAGGAGAGATGGAGGGAGGGAGGGAGGGAGAGGGGAGGAGAGATGGAGGGAGGGAGAAGGGAGGAGAGAGGGAGAGGGGAGGAGAGATGGAAGGAGGGAGGGAGAGGGGAGGAGAGATGGAGGGAGGGAGGGAGAGATGGAGAGGGGAGGAGAGATTGAGGGAGGGAGGGGAGGGGAGGAGAGATGGATGGAGGGAGGGAGAGGGGAGGAGAGATGGAGGGAGGGAGAGAGTGCAATTAGAGATATGGAGAGAAGTGGCAGAGACATTGAGATCCAAGCAGCAGTTATTTTCTCTGAAGAAACACAAGGGCAGGAATCGAATCTGCGAGCAGGAATATACAGACCCCCCCCCCACACACACATACCTGTTTGTCTCCATGGAAACCAGGGTAGCTAACATAGCGGATGTTTTTGGTCGCTACGAACACAAAACTTTACGTACCGAAACAGTGAAGCCCCGCCCCCCTCCTCCACTTCCTGGTCACATGACCCCTCCTCTCCTGACAGACGCTGAGCCAATCAGAAGAGAGCAATACAAAGAAGAAGACGAGTCTGACTGTAGACTTCGGAATGTGTTCCGTTTCCATAGCGACGCCTGGTTATTAATGGAGTCCGTTATCAACCAATCAGAAAGCACCTGAGCGGCACATGGTCAGAATAATAATCTGAATAATAATGACTTGGTACCTAAGGAGCGGCTAGGCTAGCGTGTTTGTATTGCTAGCCTAGCCAGATTGTATTGTGGAGCTACATAACTAGCCTAGCCAAGTTTGTATTGTTTAATAGCTACACTGCCAGGCTACCGTATTTTGTATTTTGAAACCCCACGGCTAGGCTAGCGCATTTGTATTGCGTAGCTACACGGCTAAAGCCTAGCGTATTTTGTAATTGTATAGCTACACCGCTAAAGCCTAGCGTATTTTGTAATTGTGTAGCTACACAGCTAGCCTTGCACCTTCCATATTCAAACGCTGATGTTTGCAGCGACACAAACATCGCGTAATGATCGGCGTGAACGATCGCGGGATTTCAAACGGACGAAATCCGTGTCGGAGTCCCAGGGTCAGAGTTCACGTCCGTACCATTAAAACAACCAGCAGCATCAAAGAGTTAAATTCCGTCGTCGTGGGAACCGTGAAGTGCCTCAGATTCCAAACTATGTTTTTTACCCCCGATGTCTTTGGGTGGCGTTTAAACGCTGATCTAGTTGTTTGCGTGTTGTGTCCTGAATATTCTAATGAGTTAGTTTAGCAGTGAGGACCTTCACTGGTTTAACTATCGTGCAATTGGTTGTCGTTTTGTTTTATTGGATTTTCCAGAACACTTTTCCATGTTTATTATCATAATAATAATAATAATAATAATAATAAATGTACACATCTGTGTTTCTGTACATATGAAATAAAATGGAGGCTGTTTCAACACGGGATCTGAACCAGAGGCTCTGATTGCTGTCTGTCTGTCTGTCTGTCTGTCTCGTCTGTCTGTCTCTCTCTCTCTCTCTCTCTCTCTCTCTCTCTCTCTCTCTCTCTCTCTCTCTCTCTCTCTCTCTCTCTCTCTCTCTCTCTCTCTCTCTCTCTCTCTCTCTCTCTCTCTCTCTCTCTCTCTCACAATCACCTATACTCTCATTTCAATCAATATTTTTCTATATTTAGATGTGAAAATTATTGATTGACTTGTTTGCGCCTCTCAATACATCAGAATGTTGCTTCAATGAGTTGTTTCTATCTTAATGAACTAAGTCTATTGATTATATCTTTACCGCCTTGTTCTATTCCTCCTCCCGTCCAGCCTGTGTTTGTGTTAGCTTTACCCGTGTTAGCGTAAAGCTAACACATCCAGCGTTGGCACGCAGCTCCATAAAGTGTGTTTACGTAGCCTAGCGTCGTGTTAAACACACACGTGCTAATCCTCATGTTCCCCTCGCTACGTAGCCGCTGAGCTACACAGGCTACCGCTAGCGCCCCAGAGGTCAAGCCCTTAACCAAACTAAGTGACCTTTGAATCAGGAGTAATTCTGAAGTGTCTTCCTGAGCTTCTGGAAGATCAGATCCTGTTGATTCTGAGTGGAGCTCAGAGTTAGACCAGTTTGTCTGGACTGTACAGATGAATGGGTTTCAAAAAGGTTTGATTCACTTTTCATTGTCCAGGTAACGCATCGCCGTCAGTGAACCACCTCCCACAATGCACCTGGTGAACCATCTCCCACAATGCACCTGGTGAACCATCTCCCACGATGCACCTGTTGAACTATCTCCCATAATGCACCTGGTGAAGGACCTCCCATAACAATCTCTGTCATGATGACTTCTGTTCTCTTACCAACCGCTAGAACCTCGGAATTGAACGCCGCTGTGTTCCAGTTAATGGAGCCAGTTCTTTACGGTTCTTCGCGGTTCTTGACGGTTCTTGGTGATTTTTGACGGATCTTAACTTTCTTGGCGGTTCTTTACGTTCTTAACGGTTCTTGACGGTTCTTGATGTTCCTTTGCTCTCTGAATGCGGTGCCAGTTCCGCCTTTCAACGTCGGCGGTAAAATCAGACGGCACCTGTTTCCTCCCCCGGTCTCCAGAACTTTCTACTCATGATGTTCTCTCTCTGGTTCTCCGCGGGCGACCAGCGGCAGGCGTGAGGAATGTGCCGGGAGGAAGGAGGTGGGGGGGAGGAAGAAGTATTCGTCTCGGGGTCGGGGGGTCGGTACTAAATCAAGATGGCCCCCGCAATCCCTTCTCGCTGACATCTGGAAGGGCTTTGGTTTTGTGTAAGTTTCATCTTCTTCTTCTTGTTGGTCGTCCCGATGTGTTGAGGTTAGTGTGTGGAGGTCAGGATGTGTGGAGGTTAGTGTGTGGAGGTTAGTGTGTGGAGGTCAGGATGTGTGGAGGTTAGTGTGTGGAGGTCAGGATGTGTGGAGGTTAGTGTGTGGAGGTCAGGATGTGTGGAGGTTAGTGTGTGGATGTGTGGAGGTTAGTGTGTGGAGGTCAGGATGTGTGGAGGTTAGTGTGTGGAGGTCAGGATGTGTGGAGGTCAGCCTCTCCCATAAGGCGGTGGGCGGGGCCTCGTGGAGGAGGTCCCCGGGTGTTCAGAATCAGAATGCCGAAATAGTCAAGCAATCCTTGAGAGACTCTTACAAACAATACAAAATGTAAATGATGTAAAAAGAAAACTAAACAAAATAAACGGGTTATAAAGTTCCCATAAACAGATTGAATATTAAAACGATTGTGGTGGCTCTTTAAACAGTAGTTCAAAGGACCAGTGTGTTTCCACCCAGACGCTGCAGTGGGACAGTAGTCACTAGGTGATGAGCTGTCGTGCAGGAGGTACGGCCGCCAGCTGCTGGGGTCGACTCCTCGGAGAACAGAACCAGAACCAGAACCCATCTCGCGCCCAGGACCGCGGGGAGGAGGTCCATCAGTCAGCTCACAGTCAGTCGGTTCATAGTGAATCTTTAGTTCTCAAACACACTTTGAGAAAGTTTGACAAGCAGTCCTCCAGGATGTGGAGCAGGAGGTTCTTTGTTATTGATGCTTTGAGGACGTCTTGTTCTCCTTCTGTTGGATCGCCCCTCGGGGCGACAACTTCTCCAACAACTTCTCAATCTCTGTTTTGTATCTTGTAGTTTTCTTTAATCCCAGAACAACTTCGTACTCCGGCGACAAACATACAAAATGGATTTACAAGCTGGTGGATTTATCTTCCTTTTGTTCCTGATGTCCCAACGCTAAATATATTTTATTCCGGTGCTTTCCCCGTGGAATATCTGGGATTACGATTTCCCCCGCCGTGACTCAACCCTCTGAAGAACATCTTCAAATCCCCGGACCAGGGGAAGATCTACACGGTCCCGAGGGGTCTCCTCCAACAGGATCTCCTCCTGCTCCTTCATCCCTTCAATCCTCCGTGAAATGGGTCCAGCACGCCTCGCTCCTCTCTGCTTAGCGCCAGTCAGCCATGAGGTACGTAACTCCTCCCCACTCCCTCTCTCCCCTGAGCTCTCCCCCTCACCCACTCTGGACCTTACCATCTCCTTCCTCCCTCTCCTCCAAGCTCTGGACCTCACACCATCTCCTCCCTCCTCCTCTCTGTTTTGGAAGTCATCCCACCTCCCTCCCTCCCTCCCTCCCTCCCCCCTCCCCCCTCTCCACATCTCTGGACCTCATCCTCCCATCGTCACCGGGTCGGTCTGAAGCTGGCGGGGTCCCCTGAGCGGGGAGGAGGACCGGCGGCTCACTGCCCAGCAGAGAGCCGGGGTTCACGGTCTCTGTGTTCCTGGAAGATGATGGCCTGTTGGTTGTGTCCCAGCTGGTCCTCAACCTCGACCACTCAGCCTCACACTGAGAAGCTTCCACAAACCACTCAGCCTCACACTGAGAAGCTTCCACTAACCACTGATTGTAATGCAGTTTGCGGTTAGTATTCTTGTTTGTTCTCTCTCACAGTAACAGTAATTGTTTTGTAGATTTGTCAAATTTAGCAACTGGTGATCAACACTGCGCAAGTGACGCTCTATAGGGGGGGGGGGGCTTCAGAAATGTTCTGGGTTCGATTCCCCAGTGTCCTCAGTCCACCTGTATGGTCCTACCTGCTCCTTAACGACATTTGAGTTCACTGTGGGTCAGTTTGGATAAAAGCTCCACTAAACGGTACTAGTTTCAGAACACAGGATGTTCTTCTGCTCCGTACACCGGCCGACATCCCATCATTAGGCCTACAGAGCGCCGGCGACTGATGCGTTGCCGCGGCGACCACTGATGGAGTGGGGTTACGGGACGCTGGTGATGATGGTCATAAAGAAGATGATGATGATGGTGTGAGGCCAGGTGCCTGCTGGGTAATGGAACCATATGTCTCTGCTGCCGGCGTGTGACCCCTCACCACTCTGGACCTCACCACACCTCCCCCTCCCCCCCTCCCCCCCTCCCTCCCTCCCTCCCTTCCTTCCCCCATCTCTGGAGCTCCCCAGTCCTTCATCCTCCCATCGTCGGGGGGGGGGGGTGTGTGTGTGTGTGTGTGTGTCCAGTGCTCGGTGTGGCTGTGTTTCCGAACAATCGGAGCGTCCGCCGGGCCCCTGTGGTGTGACAAGATGGACACCCCAGGAAGCAGAGAAACAGAAAACAAATGGAAAGAAAATGACAAACCTCCGACCGTGACCTCTGACCCTCAGAGAGAAGAAATCATTTCTTCATCGCTTCGTCTCTCTCTCTCTCTCTCTCTCTGCCTCACCCCCCCTCCCTCTCCCCCTCACCCCCGTGCCTCACCCCCGTCCGTCTCAGCCAGCAACCCGGTGGACTGAGACCCCCCCTCAAACCAAATCTAAGGCTCTAATGAGACGGACCACGTGGTCCAACATGGATCTTTTTTCTTTTTCTTTTCAATTAGTCGGCATGGCAACGGATGCTGAAGCTGTGGAGATGAAATGGCTCTTGTTAGTTTGTCCAGAGGAGGCTGTGTTGGGTTGTTAATGTTATTGTTTCATATCACCGGAATCTTCCGGGTGGATTTCTCGAACTCGGACTCACACCCTAGGCTGTCCGTTCCTCTCGGGCCGAGAGACACGGACGACTCCCCCGTCTCCCTTCCACCCCCCCACCTCGACTCCCCGTCTCCCTGCCTCCCCCCCTACCTCGACTCCCCGTCTCCCTTCTCCCCCCCTACCTCGCTCCCCCGTCTCCCTTCCTCCCCCCCTACCTCGACTCCCCGTCTCCCTTCCTCCCCCCCCCCTACCTCGACTCCCCCGTCTCCCTTCCTCCCCCCCCACCTCGACTCCCCCGTCTCCCTGCCTCCCCCCCCTACCTCGACTCCCCGTCTCCCTTCCTCCCCCCCCCTACCTCGACTCCCCCGTCTCCCTTCCTCCCCCCCCTACCTCGACTCCCCCGTCTCCCTTCCTCCCCCCTACCTCGACTCCCCCGTCTCCCTTCCTCCCCCCTACCTCGACTCCCCCGTCTCCCTTCCTCCCCCCCCGTCTCCCTTCCTCCCCGCCCCTACATCAACTCCCCCGTCTCCCTTCCTTCCCCCCACCTCGACTCCCCCGTCTCCCTTCCTTCCCCCCACCTCGACCCCCCATCCCCCTCCCCCACCGACTCCCGTCTCCCTTCCTCCCCCCACCTCGACTCCCCCGTCTCCCTTCCTCCCCCCCCACCTCGACTCCCCCGTCTCCCTTCCTCCCCCCCCCTACATCGACTCCCCCGTCTCCCTTCCTCCCCCCCTACCTCGACTCCCCCGTCTCCCTTCCTCCCCCCCCCTACATCGACTCCCCCGTCTCCCTTCCTCCCCCCTACCTCGACTCCCCCGTCTCCCTTCCTCCCCCCCCACCTCGACTCCCCCGTCTCCCTTCCTCCCCCCAACCTCGACTCCCCCGTCTCCCTTCCTCCCCCCCCCCACCTCGACTCCCCCGTCTCCCTTCCTCCCCCCCACCTCGACTCCCCCGTCTCCCTTCCTCCCCCCCACCTCGACTCCCCCGTCTCCCTTCCTCCCCCCTACCTCGACTCCCCCGTCTCCCTTCCTCCCCCACCCTACATCGACTCCCCCGTCTCCCTTCCTCCCCCCCCTACATCGACTCCCCCGTCTCCCTTCCTCCCCCCCCCTACATCGACTCCCCCGTCTCCCTTCCTCCCCCCCCCCTACATCGACTGCCCCGTCTCCCTTCCTCCCCCCACCTCGACTCCCCCGTCTCCTTTCCTCCCCCCACCTACCTCGACTCCCCCGTCTCCCTTCCTCCCCCCTACCTCGACTCCCCCAACTCCCTTCCTCCCCCCCCCTACCTCGACTCCCCCGACTCCCTTCCTCCCCCCTACATCGACTCCCCCGTCTCCCTTCCTCCCCCCCCCTACATCGACTCCCCCGTCTCCCTTCCTCCCCCCCCCTACATCGACTCCCCCGTCTCCCTTCCTCCCCCCTACCTCGACTCCCCCGTCTCCCTTCCTCCCCCCCCACCTCGACTCCCCCGTCTCCCTTCCTCCCCCCCCCACCTCGACTCCCCCGTCTCCCTTCCTCCCCCCCTACCTCGACTCCCCCGTCTCCCTTCCTCCCCCCCCTACATCGACTCCCCCGTCTCCCTTCCTCCCCCCCACCTCGACTCCCCCGTCTCCCTGCCTCCCCCCTACCTCGACTCCCCGTCTCCCTTCCTCCCCCCCCCTACTCGACTCCCCCGTCTCCCTTCCTCCCCCCCTACCTCGACTCCCCGTCTCCCTTCCTCCCCCCCCTACCTCGACTCCCCCGTCTCCCTTCCTCCCCCCCACCTCGACTCCCCCGTCTCCCTCCTCCCCCCCCCTACCTCGACTCCCCGTCTCCCTTCCTCCCCCCCCTACCTCGACTCCCCCGTCTCCCTTCCTCCCCCCCTACCTCGACTCCCCCCTACCTCGACTCCCCCGTCTCCCTTCCTCCCCCCTACCTCGACTCCCCCGTCTCCCTTCCTCCCCCCCCGTCCCCTCCCCCGCCCCACATCACTCCCCGTCTCCCTTCCTTCCCCCCACCTCGACTCCCCCGTCTCCCTTCCTCCCCCCACCTCGACTCCCCGTCTCCCTTCCTCCCCCCACCTCGACTCCCCCGTCTCCCTTCCTCCCCCCTACCTCGACTCCCCCGTCTCCCTTCCTCCCCCACCCTACATCGACTCCCCCGTCTCCCTTCCTCCCCCCCCCTACATCGACTCCCCCGTCTCCCTTCCTCCCCCCCCCTACATCGACTCCCCCGTCTCCCTTCCTCCCCCCACCTCGACTCCCCCGTCTCCTTTCCTCCCCCCCCCTACCTCGACTCCCCCGTCTCCCTTCCTCCCCCCCCCTACCTCGACTCCCCCGTCTCCCTTCCTCCCCCCCCCTACCTCGACTCCCCCGTCTCCCTTCCTCCCCCCTACCTCGACTCCCCCAACTCCCTTCCTCCCCCCCCCTACCTCGACTCCCCCGACTCCCTTCCTCCCCCCTACATCGACTCCCCCGTCTCCCTTCCTCCCCCCCCTACATCGACTCCCCCGTCTCCCTTCCTCCCCCCCCTACATCGACTCCCCCGTCTCCCTTCCTCCCCCCTACCTCGACTCCCCCGTCTCCCTTCCTCCCCCCCCACCTCGACTCCCCCGTCTCCCTTCCTCCCCCCCCCACCTCGACTCCCCCGTCTCCCTTCCTCCCCCCCTACCTCGACTCCCCCGTCTCCCTTCCTCCCCCCCCCTACATCGACTCCCCCGTCTCCCTTCCTCCCCCCCCTACATCGACTCCCCCGTCTCCCTTCCTCCCCCCCCCTACCTCGACTCCCCCGTCTCCCTTCCTCCCCCCCCTACCTCGACTCCCCCGTCTCCCTTCCTCCCCCCTACCTCGACTCCCCCGTCTCCCTTCCTCCCCCCTACCTCGACTCCCCGTCTCCCTTCCTCCCCCCCCGTCTCCCTTCCTCCCCGCCCCTACATCAACTCCCCGTCTCCCTTCCTCCCCCCACCTCGACTCCCCCGTCTCCCTTCCTTCCCCCCACCTCGACTCCCCCGTCTCCCTTCCTCCCCCCTACCTCGACTCCCCCACTCCCTTCCTCCCCCCCCCTACCTCGACTCCCCCGACTCCCTTCCTCCCCCCTACATCGACTCCCCCGTCTCCCTTCCTCCCCCCCCTACATCGACTCCCCCCGTCTCCCTTCCTCCCCCCTACCTCGACTCCCCCGTCTCCCTTCCTCCCCCCCCACCTCGACTCCCCCGTCTCCCTTCCTCCCCCCCCCCACCTCGACTCCCCCGTCTCCCTTCCTCCCCCCCTACCTCGACTCCCCCGTCTCCCTTCCTCCCCCCCCTACATCGACTCCCCCGTCTCCCTTCCTCCCCCCCCTACATCGACTCCCCCGTCTCCCTTCCTCCCCCCCCTACCTCGACTCCCCCGTCTCCCTTCCTCCCCCCCCTACCTCGACTCCCCCGTCTCCCTTCCTCCCCCCTACCTCGACTCCCCCGTCTCCCTTCCTCCCCCCTACCTCGACTCCCCCGTCTCCCTTCCTCCCCCCCCGTCTCCCTTCCTCCCCGCCCCTACATCAACTCCCCCGTCTCCCTTCCTTCCCCCCACCTCGACTCCCCCGTCTCCCTTCCTTCCCCCCACCTCGACTCCCCCGTCTCCCTTCCTCCCCCCACCTCGACTCCCCCGTCTCCCTTCCTCCCCCCCCACCTCGACTCCCCCGTCTCCCTTCCTCCCCCCCCCTACATCGACTCCCCCGTCTCCCTTCCTCCCCCCCCCTACCTCGACTCCCCCGTCTCCCTTCCTCCCCCCCCCTACATCGACTCCCCCGTCTCCCTTCCTCCCCCCTACCTCGACTCCCCCGTCTCCCTTCCTCCCCCCCACCTCGACTCCCCCGTCTCCCTTCCTCCCCCCCCACCTCGACTCCCCCGTCTCCCTTCCTCCCCCCCCACCTCGACTCCCCCGTCTCCCTTCCTCCCCCCACCTCGACTCCCCCGTCTCCCTTCCTCCCCCCTACCTCGACTCCCCCGTCTCCCTTCCTCCCCCACCCTACATCGACTCCCCCGTCTCCCTTCCTCCCCCCCCTACATCGACTCCCCCGTCTCCCTTCCTCCCCCCCCCTACCTCGACTCCCCCGTCTCCCTTCCTCCCCCCTACCTCGACTCCCCCGACTCCCTTCCTCCCCCCCCCTACCTCGACTCCCCCGTCTCCCTTCCTCCCCCCTACATCGACTCCCCCGTCTCCCTTCCTCCCCCCCCTACATCGACTCCCCCGTCTCCCTTCCTCCCCCCCCTACCTCGACTCCCCCGTCTCCCTTCCTCCCCCCTACCTCGACTCCCCCGTCTCCCTTCCTCCCCCCCTACCTCGACTCCCCCGTCTCCCTTCCTCCCCCCCCTACATCGACTCCCCCGTCTCCCTTCCTCCCCCCCACCTCGACTCCCCCGTCTCCCTTCCTCCCCCCTACCTCGACTCCCCCGTCTCCCTTCCTCCCCCCCTACCTCGACTCCCCGTCTCCCTTCCTCCCCCCCTACCTCGACTCCCCGTCTCCCCTCCCCCCCTACTCGACTCCCCCGTCTCCCTTCCTCCCCCCCCCTCGACTCCCCCGTCTCCTCTCCCCCCCTACCTCGACTCCCCCCTACCTCGACTCCCCCGTCTCCCTTCCTCCCCCTACCTCGACTCCCCCGTCTCCCTTCCTCCCCCCCCGTCTCCCTTCCTCCCCCCCCCTACATCGACTCCCCCGTCTCCCTTCCTCCCCCCCCACCTCGACTCCCCCGTCTCCCTTCCTCCCCCCCACCTCGACTCCCCCGTCTCCCTTCCTCCCCCCCACCTCGACTCCCCCGTCTCCCTTCCTCCCCCCTACCTCGACTCCCCCGTCTCCCTTCCTCCCCACCCTACATCGACTCCCCCGTCTCCCTTCCTCCCCCCCCCTACATCGACTCCCCCGTCTCCCTTCCTCCCCCCCCCTACATCGACTCCCCCGTCTCCCTTCCTCCCCCTACCTCGACTCCCCCGTCTCCCTTCCTCCCCCCCACCTCGACTCCCCCGTCTCCCTTCCTCCCCCCACCTCGACTCCCCCGTCTCCCTTCCTCCCCCCCCACCTCGACTCCCCCGTCTCCCTTCCTCCCCCCCACCTCGACTCCCCCGTCTCCCTTCCTCCCCCCACCTCGACTCCCCCGTCTCCCTTCCTCCCCCCTACCTCGACTCCCCCGTCTCCCTTCCTCCCCCACCCTACATCGACTCCCCCGTCTCCCTTCCTCCCCCCCCCTACATCGACTCCCCCGTCTCCCTTCCTCCCCCCCCTACATCGACTCCCCCGTCTCCCTTCCTCCCCCTACCTCGACTCCCCCGTCTCCCTTCCTCCCCCCCCACCTCGACTCCCCCGTCTCCCTTCCTCCCCCCACCTCGACTCCCCCGTCTCCCTTCCTCCCCCCCCACCTCGACTCCCTCGTCTCCCTTCCTCCCCCCCACCTCGACTCCCCCGTCTCCCTTCCTCCCCCCCACCTCGACTCCCCCGTCTCCCTTCCTCCCCCCTACCTCGACTCCCCCGTCTCCCTTCCTCCCCCACCCTACATCGACTCCCCCGTCTCCCTTCCTCCCCCCCCTACATCGACTCCCCCGTCTCCCTTCCTCCCCCCCCTACATCGACTCCCCCGTCTCCCTTCCTCCCCCCCCCTACATCGACTCCCCCGTCTCCCTTCCTCCCCCACCTCGACTCCCCCGTCTCCTTCCTCCCCCCCCCTACCTCGACTCCCCCGTCTCCCTTCCTCCCCCCTACCTCGACTCCCCCAACTCCCTTCCTCCCCCCCCCCTACCTCGACTCCCCCGACTCCCTTCCTCCCCCCTACATCGACTCCCCCGTCTCCCTTCCTCCCCCCCCCTACTCGACTCCCCCGTCTCCCTTCCTCCCCCCCCTACATCGACTCCCCCGTCTCCCTTCCTCCCCCCTACCTCGACTCCCCCGTCTCCCTTCCTCCCCCCCCACCTCGACTCCCCCGTCTCCCTTCCTCCCCCCCCCACCTCGACTCCCCCGTCTCCCTTCCTCCCCCCCTACCTCGACTCCCCCGTCTCCCTTCCTCCCCCCCCTACATCGACTCCCCCGTCTCCCTTCCTCCCCCCCACCTCGACTCCCCCGTCTCCCTCCTCCCCCCCTACCTCGACTCCCCGTCTCCCTTCCTCCCCCCCCTACCTCGACTCCCCCGTCTCCCTTCCTCCCCCCCTACCTCGACTCCCCCGTCTCCCTTCCTCCCCCCCCCTACTCGACTCCCCCGTCTCCCTTCCTCCCCCCCTACCTCGACTCCCCCGTCTCCCTTCCTCCCCCCCCTACCTCGACTCCCCCGTCTCCCTTCCTCCCCCCCCCTACCTCGACTCCCCCGTCTCCCTTCCTCCCCCCCCTACCTCGACTCCCCCGTCTCCCTTCCTCCCCCCACCTCGACTCCCCCCTTCCTCCCCCACTCGACTCCCCTCCTCCCCCCCTACATCGACTCCCCCGTCTCCCTTCCTCCCCCCCCCTACATCGACTCCCCCGTCTCCCTTCCTCCCCCCCCTACATCGACTCCCCCGTCTCCCTTCCTCCCCCCTACCTCGACTCCCCCGTCTCCCTTCCTCCCCCCCTACCTCGACTCCCCCGTCTCCCTTCCTCCCCCCCCACCTCGACTCCCCCGTCTCCCTTCCTCCCCCCCTACCTCGACTCCCCCGTCTCCCTTCCTCCCCCCCCCTACATCGACTCCCCCGTCTCCCTTCCTCCCCCCCCTACATCGACTCCCCCGTCTCCCTTCCTCCCCCCCCCTACCTCGACTCCCCCGTCTCCCTTCCTCCCCCCCCCTACCTCGACTCCCCCGTCTCCCTTCCTCCCCCCCCTACCTCGACTCCCCCGTCTCCCTTCCTCCCCCCCCCACCTCGACTCCCCCGTCTCCCTTCCTCCCCCCCCCACTCGACTCCCCCGTCTCCCTTCCTCCCCCCCTACCTCGACTCCCCCGTCTCCCTTCCTCCCCCCCCACATCGACTCCCCCGTCTCCCTTCCTCCCCCCCACCTCGACTCCCCCGTCTCCCTTCCTCCCCCCCTACCTCGACTCCCCCGTCTCCCTTCCTCCCCCCCCCTACCTCGACTCCCCCGTCTCCCTTCCTCCCCCCCTACCTCGACTCCCCGTCTCCCTGCCTCCCCCCCCCTACCTCGACTCCCCGTCTCCCTTCCTCCCCCCCCTACCTCGACTCCCCCGTCTCCCTTCCTCCCCCCCCTACCTCGACTCCCCCGTCTCCCTTCCTCCCCCCTACCTCGACTCCCCCGTCTCCCTTCCTCCCCCCTACCTCGACTCCCCCGTCTCCCTTCCTCCCCCCCCGTCTCCCTTCCTCCCCCGCCCCTACATCAACTCCCCCGTCTCCCTTCCTTCCCCCCACCTCGACTCCCCCGTCTCCCTTCCTTCCCCCCACCTCGACTCCCCCGTCTCCCTTCCTCCCCCCACCTCGACTCCCCCGTCTCCCTTCCTCCCCCCACCTCGACTCCCCCGTCTCCCTTCCTCCCCCCCCACCTCGACTCCCCCGTCTCCCTTCCTCCCCCCACCTCGACTCCCCCGTCTCCCTTCCTCCCCCCCCCTACCTCGACTCCCCCCTCCCTTCCTCCCCCCCCCCCTACCTCGACTCCCCCGTCTCCCTTCCTCCCCCCTACCTCGACTCCCCGTCTCCCTTCCTCCCCCCACCTCGACTCCCCCGTCTCCCTTCCTCCCCCCTACCTCGACTCCCCCGTCTCCCTTCCTCCCCCACCCTACATCGACTCCCCCGTCTCCCTTCCTCCCCCCCCCCTACATCGACTCCCCCGTCTCCCTTCCTCCCCCCCCCTACATCGACTCCCCCGTCTCCCTTCCTCCCCCCCCCCTACATCGACTCCCCCGTCTCCTTTCCTCCCCCCCCCCTACCTCGACTCCCCCGTCTCCCTTCCTCCCCCCCCCTACATCGACTCCCCCGTCTCCCTTCCTCCCCCCTACCTCGACTCCCCCGCCCTCCTCCCCCCCCCCCCCCCCCCCCCCCCCACCTCCACCCTCCCCCCCCCCCCCCCCCCCCTACCTGGACTCCCCCGTCTCCCCCCCCTACCTGGACTCCCCCCCCACCTGGACTCCCCCGTCTCCCCCCCCTACCTGGACTCCCCCGTCTCCCCCCCCTGGGACGCGTCCTACTGTCTGGTTCCAGGTGTGGGAGGTTTGAGAGGGTTAGCCAGCGCTAAGCTTCCCCCACGCTAAGCTTACCGCTGCCACAGCCAGCGACACAAAGGGCTGAATAAACGATTTGGAGCCCCCTTCGCTAACATGCTAGCGCTCCAGATAGCGTTTGAATTCTATCTGCCTGAGCTGATGGGAGGGAAACATCCTGTTAGGTTTGGAGAGCGAAGGGAAGCGGTGTGCCAACACGCTGGCGGCTATGCGCTACGTTTCCGGGCACCGCCACTAACAAAGACACGCAGCCGAGGCTGTCACCTTGGAGACGAGGCCTACGCACCGTCGTGTGACGGTAACGCTAGCCGCGCGACATCAGGTTCACACGTCCACACGGGGGGAAAGGGCGCGATGAGAGTTTTATTTCAGGCTACCGTTGATAATGCTAAAAATACAAGAGTGGAATGCCAGGGACAGGGCTAGCATGAATGTGGAGCTAGCTAGCGCGTGATACCAGGTTGAAAGTCACCGCGTCCTGACGCCAAACCGACAGTTCAGCTGCTGCTTTATGTTGGCGGACGTTGGCATTGATGTACTCCTCACATTCATCCAGTCATACCTCCTCACAGTCATCCAGTCATACCTCCTCACAGTCATCCAGTCATACCTCCTCACATTCATCCAGTCATACCTCCTCACATTCATCCAGTCATACCTCCTCACATTCATCCAGTCATACCTCCTCACATTCATCCAGTCATACCTCCTCACAGTCATCCAGTCATACCTCCTCACAGTCATCCAGTCATACCTCCTCACATTCATCCTGTCATACCTCCTCACATTCATCCAGTCATACCTCCTCACATTCCGCCAAGCTAGGAGCCAGCTGGTCAGGAGCAGTCAGGGTCGGGGGTCAGGAGGAGGAGGAGGAGGAGGAGCCGGGGATCGAACCAGGGACCTATTGGTTGACTCCCCCCTCCCCCCCAGTTTAACCTCTTGGTCGTTGGTTGGTGGCTTGTCATCACTCAGACCTTTGAGTGATGTAATTAGTAACTCCAAGGTACTGGATCACGTGTGTGTGTGTGTGTGTGTGTGTGTGTGTGTGTGTGTGCAACTTCAGTAGACACAATTATGGTTGCTGTGGTCAGACGCTAGTCAAACAGCTAATTAGCACGCGCTAGGCCGCTGCCAGCATTAGCCCCCGGCCAATTACACCGCCGTGAAATTAGCCATCCAGTCCACTGGAGCTGGCATTAAACAATGGATTTATCACCATATTGAAGTGTGTGTGTGTGTGTGTGTGTGTGTGTGTGTGTGTGTGTGTGTGTGTGTGTGTGTGTGTGTGTGTGTGTGTGTGTGTGTGTGTGTGTGTGTGTGTGTGTGTGTGTGTGTGTGTGTGTGTGTGTGTGTGTGTTAATGATTCTGCAGTCCAACTTTTAAAGCCTTCCCGTTTGGCGTCCGATTAAAGCGCTGTATTGTTATCTTCTGGTAAATTCTTTCTGTTTATTCTTCTTCTACTCTCATCCCGACATCTTTGATTATGTCTCTCTGTCTCTGTCTCTGTCTCTCTCTCTCTCTCTCTCTCTCTCTCTCTCTCTCTCTCTCGTCTCCCCTGGCCAGACACGCTGCCCAGCTGTGGGCCGGTCAGAGAGACGAGCGTTGACACCCGGAACCTTCCGCTACACAACAAGCGCTATGCGTAGCAGTCACACAACAAGCGCTATGCGTAGCAGTCACACAACAAGCGCTATGCGTAGCAGTCACACAACAAGCGCTATGCGTAGCACAGTCACGCTAAATATAGGAAGCAGAAGAGCACAGACATTTCTGGAGATTTTGAAATCCCGGCCGGACGTCTGGTCTCCCTGTATGATCACGCTAATAAACGGATATGCTACGTATATAACATACATGCTACGTATATAACACAACATGCTACGTATATAACATACATGTTACGTATATAACATACATGCTACGTATATAACATACATGCTACGTATATTACATACATGCTACGTATATAACACAACATGCTACGTATATAACATACATGCTACGTATATAACATACATGCTACGTATATTACATACATGCTACGTATATAACATACATGCTACGTATATAGCACAACATGCTACGTATATAACATATATGCTACGTATATAACACAACATGCTACGTATATAACACAACATGCTACGTATATAACACAACATGCTACGTATATAACATACATGCTACGTATATAACATACATGCTATGTATATAACATACATGCTACGTATATAGCACAACATGCTACGTATATAACATATATGCTACGTATATAACAACATGCTACGTATATAACATACATGCTACGTATATAACATACATGCTACGTATATAACATACATGCTACGTATATAACATACATGCTACGTATATAACATACATGCTACGTATATAGCACAACATGCTACGTATATAACATATATGCTACGTATATAACACAACATGCTACGTATATAACATACATGCTACGTATATAACATACATGCTACGTATATAACATACATGCTACGTATATAGCACAACATGCTACGTATATAACATATATGCTACGTATATAACACAACATGCTACGTATATAACATACATGCTACGTATATAACACAACATGCTACGTATATAACATACATGCTACGTATATAACATACATGCTATGTATATAACACAACATGCTACGTATATAACATACATGCTACGTATATAACACAACATGCTACGTATATAACATACATGCTACGTATATAACATACATACATGCTACGTATATAAAATGCATGCTACGTATATTACATACATGCTACGTATATAACATACATGCTACGTATATAACATACATGCTACGTATATTACATACATGCTACGTATATAACATACATGCTACGTATATAACATAACATGCTACGTATATAGCACAACATGCTACGTATATAACAAACATGCTACGTATATAACATACATGCTATGTATATAACACAACATGCTACGTATATAACACAACATGCTACGTATATAACATACATGCTACATATATAACACAACATGCTACGTATATAACACAACATGCTACGTATATAACACAACATGCTACGTATATAACATACATGCTACGTATATTACATACATGCTACGTATATAACATACATGCTACGTATATAACATACATGCTACGTATATAACATACATGCTACGTATATAGCACAACATGCTACGTATATAACATATATGCTACGTATATAACACAACATGCTACGTATATAACATACATGCTACGTATATAACACAACATGCTACGTATATAACATACATGCTACGTATATAACATACATGCTACGTATATAACACAACATGCTACGTATATAACACAACATGCTACGTATATAGCACAACATGCTACGTATATAACATACATGCTACGTATATAACACAACATGCTACGTATATAACATACATGCTACGTATATAACACAACATGCTACGTATATAACATACATGCTACGTATATAACATACATGCTACGTATATAACATACATGCTACATATATTACATACATGCTACGTATATAACATACATGCTACGTATATTACATACATGCTACGTATATAACATACATGCTACGTATATAACATAACATGCTACGTATATAACATACATGCTATGTATATAACACAACATGCTACGTATATAACACAACATGCTACGTATATAACATACATGCTACGTATATAACATACATGCTATGTATATAACACAACATGCTACGTATATAACACAACATGCTACGTATATAACACAACATGCTATGTATATAACACAACATGCTACGTATATAACATACATGTCGCTATTTGTTCATATGGCATCTTTGTAGCGTTTGTTAGAACAGATCTGATTGGTCGAAGGGTTTCTTTGTTCCATGAGACGTTGGTCTGTCAGCCAATAGGCTTGTTGTTGTTGTTTACAGTACAGCTCTCCGTAGCGGGGTGTTCTCCTGACCTTTTTCCTCCCAGCGGCGGGCTTACGGTGCGGTGCTAGCCTCCCGCGGTGCAGCGTCCCTGTTAGCGAGGGGATGTTTTGCCTCTCCTGACGTTTAACCTTTGCCAACATCCTTCCCATCCGCCGGCTCAGGGAAACTTGTCGATTCTACCATTGATTTTAGCCGTTGTTGGACCAGCTTTGAGTGCTTTGGAAACGTTTTATAGCACTCAAAGCTAGTGAGGGGGAGGGAGATGGGGGGGGGTTGGTTAGCATTAGCCCGCCACCGCGTGTCCTGTCAGATGCTAACCAGTAGTAGCATCTCCCTGTGGACCAGTCTAAAACACGAAGCCGTGGTTGGTGGGTGGGTTGGTCTGTTGACTGCCTGTTGACAGTCTGTTCACTCTGTTAACTGCCTGATATTGTCTGCTGTTTTTGATCTGTTTATGATCTGTTTACTGCCTGTTTACGGTCTGTTCACTCTGTTAACTGCCTGTATATTGTCTGCTGACTGTCTGTTTTTGATCTGTTCATGGTCTGTTTATTGTCTGTTTATTGTCTGTCTGTGCTGCTTGTCGACTGGTGACTTACGTTGCTTGTTTTACCGCCTGTGTGCTGTCGGACCACAGATGTTTGTTTGAACGTTGGACTGAAGTGTTCAGCTGTTTCTTGTGAACGACCTCCTCTTCGGTAGGAAAGATGTCCACTCCACAGAATAATATTTAGAAATACTTTCAACGTTCACACGGGAAAAACTCTCTCGGAAAAACACAATCAATACTCGAGAATCCACTTAAATCAAGGAATTAATCGTCTGAGTGGGTTCACGTTGGACCACTCGACCGCTGCTTCTGATCATGTTTCTGAGAACAAGAACAAGAACTCTGTTTCCCCTGCATTAACGGACCGTTCCATCTCTCGGTCAGAGGTAACGGACCGCTCCATTATCTAGGGTCAGAGGTAACGGGCCGCTCCATTATCTAGGGTCAGAGGTAACGGACCGCTCCATTATCTAGGGTCAGAGGTAACGGACCGGTCCATTATCTAGGGTCAGAGGTAACGGACTGGTCCATTATCTAGGGTCAGAGGTAACGGACCGCTCCATTATCTAGGGTCAGAGGTAACGGACCGTTCCATCTCTCGGTCAGAGGTAACGGACCGCTCCATTATCTAGGGTCAGAGGTAACGGACCGCTCCATTATCTAGGGTCAGAGGTAACGGGCCGCTCCATTATCTAGGGTCAGAGGTAACGGACCGCTCCATTATCTAGGGTCAGAGGTAACGGACCGTTCCATCTCTCGGGTCAGAGGTAACGGACCGCTCCATTATCTCAGGTCAGAGGTAACGGACCGGTCCATTATCTCGGGTCAGAGGTAACGGACCGCACCATAATCTCGGGTCAGAGGTAACGGACCGCACCATTAGCTCGGGTCAGAGGTAATGGACCAGTCTATTATCTCAGGTCAGAAGTAACGGACCGTTCCAATATCTCGGGTCAGAGTTACGGACCGGTCCATTATCTCGGGTCAGAGGTAACAGACAAATGTCCGGGATTTGTCTTCTGCTTCCTACTTAATGTTAGCATTACTTTACATGACTTTACTTTACATGACTTTACATTACTTTACTTTACATGCCTTTACATTACATGACTTTACATGACTTTACTTTACATGACTTTACATGACTTTACTTTACATGACTTTACATTACATGACTTTACATGACTTTACTTTACGTGGAGGAGGGTTGTGGAGGAGTAGTAGGTGAGGAGGGGGGAGGAGGAGGTCAAGTCTCCCAAAGGGGTCAACTTCAAGCTCAGGTAGGCGTTACATCATGTTTGTTAGGAGGGCAAGGAGGTGAGGAGGGGTGAGGAGGAGGAGGAGGGAGGAGGGGTGAGGAGGAGGAGGAGGTAAGGAGGAGGAGGAGGAGGAGGAGGAGGTAAGGAGGGGTGAGGAGGAGGAGGGAGGAGGAGGAGGAGGAGGTAAGGAGGGGTAAGGAGGAGGAGGAGGGAGGAGGGGTGAAGAGGAGGAGGTAAGGAGGGGTGAGGAGGAGGAAGGAGGAGGAGGTAAGGAGGAAGAGTGAGGAGCGGGAGGAGGCGAGGATGAGGGAGGAGGGGTGAGGAGGAGGTAAGGAAAGATGAGGAGCAGGAGGAGGGAGGAGGGGTGAGGAGGAGGTGAGGAGCGGGAGGAGGGGTGAGAAAGGAAAGGTGAAGAGGGAGGAGCGGGCGGAGTTCAGGAGGGGTGAGGAGGAGAAGGGAGGAGGGATGAGGAGGAGGAGAAGGGAGGAGGGGTGAGGAGCAGGAGGAAGGAGGAGGTGAGGACACTCCTCTCCCCCATGTGTTTCTGTCCTCTTCCACATCTTTGATCTCCTCCTCATAACTTTCCTCCCACTGAAGCTGCTGAGCTCTGGGCTCCTATTGGCTGACCTCTCACCCCTGACCCTGGAATAGGAGGATGTGAGAATCATGGACCCACCGCTGCCTCTCTCTCTCTCTCTCTCTCTCTCTCTCTGTCTCTCTCTCTCTCTCTCTGTCTCTGTCTCTGTCTCTGTCTCTCTCTCTCTCTCTCTCTACAACGTGTTTGCTCTCTCACCCATCTCGCTTCCTCTTATTCTCTTCCCCTTTCCCTCTCTCTCTCCCACTCTCATTTCCTGTCGTTCTCTCTCTCTTCCTCTCGCACTACATGCTTCTCTCTCTCTCTTTTCTACTGACCATCTTCTCCTTTCTCTTCATTAATGATTCTCCCAACTCTCTCTCTCTCTCTCTCTCTCTCTCTCTCTCTCTCTCTCTCTCTCTCTCTCTCTCTCTCCCTCTCTCTCTCTCTCTCTCCAACTCTCTCTCTCTCTCTCTCTCTCTAACTCTCTCTCTCTCTCTCTCTCTCTCTCTCTCTCTCTCTCTCTCTCTCTCTCTCTCTCTCTCTCTCCCAGTCAAGGTTAGGTTGCCGGGCAACAGCCAGAGGGAGAAGGGATTCAACAAAGCGAGGTCAAGGTCCACTGCTTCTCTCTCTCTCACACACACACACACACACACACACACACACACACACACACACACACACACACACACACACACACACACACACACACACAATTAGCCATCTTAAACCAAAATCCAATCTTCCCTGGTTGAGGACTTTTCTCCTGTGCCCCAGCCCCCCCTCTGTCTCGTAGTCCTCTCTCCTTGACTCCTAACTCCTGTCTCCTCATCCTCACTCCTTGGCTCCTAACTCCTGTCTCCTCATCCTCTCTCCTTGGCTCCTAACTCCTGTCTCCTCATCCTCTCTCCTTGGCTCCTAACTCCTAGTTATGTCTCCTTGGCTCCTAACTCCTGTCTCCTCATCCTCTCTCCTTGGCTCCTAACTCCTGTCTCCTAGTTATGTCTCCTTGGCTCCTAACTCCTGCCTCCTAGTTATGTCTCCTTGGCTCCTAACTCCTGCCTCCTAGTTATGTCTCCTTGGCTCCTAGCTCCTGTCTCCTAGTTATGTCTCCTTGGTTCCTAACCCCTGTCTCCTAGTTATGTCTCCTTGGCTCCTAACTCTTGCCTCCTAGTTATGTCCCCTTGGCTCCTAGTCCTGTCCCCTTGGTTCCTTACAAACTGGGCCCTATCCTCTAACAGGTCCTCAGGTTCCAGCAGAGTTCTGTAAAGGTCATGTAAAGGTCACAGTATGTTCTAGAGGTGGTGACCTTTAACCTATAAGCGTGTCTGATGTGTAGATTAGATTAAAGCAAGATTCAAGATGTTTTAATTTGCCATATGCAACAAGTACAATGGAATGCTAACTCCATTCTCTCCTGCAGTATGACTTTTCAAAAAACTATATTATAAAAATACTGTACACAATAAAAATAACAATAAAAATAACAATAAGGTGACTGATAGATGATATGGTCATGTGTTGAATTGTGCAAAAATCTTTAAAAGCATTTAAAGTGCCAGTAGTGCAGCAGCATCATGAATACAGAGCAGTAACTAATGAGTCAGAAAGTCCAGCAAAGTATGACAGAGTAATGTTAATGACATGTTATGATAGTGTAATGTTAATGACATGTTATGATAGTGTAATGTTAATGACATGTTATGATAGTGTAATGTTAATGACATGTTATGATAGTGTAATGTTAATGACATGTTATGATAGTGTAATGTTAATGACATGTTATGATAGTATAATGTTAATGACATGTTATGATAGTGTAATGTTAATGACATGTTATGATAGAGTAATGTTAATGACATGTTATGATAGTGTAATGTTAATGACATGTTATGATAGAGTAATGTTAATGACATGTTATGATAGTGTAATGTTAATGACATGTTATGATAGAGTAATGTTAATGACATGTTATGATAGAGTAATGTTAATGACATGTTATGATAGAGTAATGTTAATGACATGTTATGATAGTGTAATGTTAATGACATGTTATGATAGTGTAATGTTAATGACATGTTATGATAGAGTAATGTTAATGACATGTTATGATAGTGTAATGTTAATGACATGTTATGATAGAGTAATGTTAATGACATGTTATGATAGAGTAATGTTAATGACATGTTATGATAGAGTAATGTTAATGACATGTTATGATAGAGTAATGTTAATGACATGTTATGATAGAGTAATGTTAATGACATGTTATGATAGAGTAATGTTAATGACATGTTATGATAGTGTAATGTTAATGACATGTTATGATAGTGTAATGTTAATGACATGTTATGATAGAGTAATGTTAATGACATGTTATGATAGTGTAATGTTAATGACATGTTATGATAGTGTAATGTTAATGACATGTTATGATAGAGTAATGTTAATGACATGTTATGATAGTGTAATGTTAATGACATGTTATGATAGTGTAATGTTAATGACATGTTATGATAGAGTAATGTTAATGACATGTTATGATAGTGTAATGTTAATGACATGTTATGATAGAGTAATGTTAATGACATGTTATGATAGAGTAATGTTAATGACATGTTATGATAGAGTAATGTTAATGACAACAGGTCAGTAGGTCACTACCTGTGGATAAAGACCTGGTAGTCCTTGCTGTACGGATGCTGCGCAACCGGCGACCAGACAGTAGGAGGAGAAGAGATGGAGCCTAGGGTGGTTGCAGTCCTTTATGATGGACATGGCCGTCTTCCTACATCTGGTCCTACAGATCTCCTCAATGCATGGAAGTGCACACCCCATGATCTTCTCTGCCGTCCTCCTGACCCTCTGGATGTCTTTCTTGTCCTGTTCAGTGGTGTCTCCGTACCACACGGTGACGTCTCCCGTCAGGACGCTCTCTACGGGCCACGGTAGGAGTTCACTAGCCACCTCTGGCCTATTCCACTTCTCCTGAGGCACCGCAGAGCATAGAGGCGCTGGTGGGCCTTCTTCAGCATGACCTCCGTGTTGGGGGTCCACTCCAGGTCGTGGGAGATCTATCTTGAGATCTACGTTCAGAAATGTGTCAAAGTTGCTCATCTCAAGGGCGTTCTAATGTTCTAATGTTCTAATGTTCTTGTTCCAGAACCGGTTCCAGAAGAGCTGCTGTGATGAGACCTCATGGACACTAAGCGCTCAGACAGAACCACCTTTAGGTCACAATACTAAGATATACTTTGATATTACGACATTCAATAATACTTAAATAGGCATTAATACTAAGATATACTTAAATACTTTTTTGTTGCTTCAACAAATGTACTCCTTAAGTCGCTTTGGATAAAAGCGTCTGCCAAATGTCCTAAATGTAAATACTATGAGATTCATTTATACTAAGATATACTTTAAGACTAAGATATACATTAATACTAAGATATACTTTAAGACTAAGATATACATTTATACTAAGATATACTTTAAGACTAAGATATACATTTATACTAAGATATACTTTTATACAAAGATAAACTTTTATACTAAGATATTACATTTCATTCATCATTCATAATATTACGTATTAGATATACTTCAATACTGATATACTTTAATACTAAAATATTCTTTAATACTAAGATATACTTTTTTAATTCCAGACGGCACAGAAAGTACATTAATAAGAATATGTTAATATTCTTCAATATATATATTATATAATATGTTTTAATTAAAGTGTATAAAGTGTTGGAAGGACTAGGGTGCAGTAGGAGAGAAGCAGTAGGAGAGAAGCAGTAGGAGAGAAGCAGCAGGAGAGAAGCAGTAGGAGAGAAGCAGTAGGAGAGAAGCAGTAGGAGAGAAGCAGCAGGGTTCAAACCAACGTCTGCTCCCAGTGAGGAAGTTACCAACGATGCACTGAATTATTAACACCAGCAAGACTTAAAGGGGAGGCTGAGTGTGTGTTTCTCTCTCTCTCTCTCCTCTCTCTCTCTCCTCTCTCTCTCTCTCTCTCTCTCTCTCTCCCGTCCTCTTCGATATTCTCTCACCGTTTTTCTTCTCCTCCACATGTCTTCTCTTGTTTGGGGTATTTCACACCTCGACACAGCATCAAGACACACCGTTCCTCCCCCATCTCCTCCCTCTCCCTCTCCCCCTCTCCCTCTCCCTCTCCTCCTCTCTCTCCCTCTCCCTCTCCCTCTCCCTCTCCCTCTCCCCTCTCCCTCTCCCTCTCCTCCTCCCTCTCCCTCTCCCTCTCCCCCCCTCTCCCCCTCTCCCTCTCCTCCTCTCCCTCTCCCTCTCCCTCTCCTCCTCCCTCTCCCTCTCCCTCTCCCTCTCCCTCTCCCTCTCCTCCTCTCTCTCCCTCTCCCTCTCTCTCTCCCTCTCCCTCCCCCCGACGGTGTAAAAGTGCTCCTGAGTGTCGGCATGACAACCCTCCTGTCACACGCCGAGCGCTAAGTTCCGATCTCTCGAGTGGTTTGGTGCCCTCGGATTGGCTGTCAGCAAAAGGCTTGACCCCAGATGGGTTTTTAAGTGAGAGAGGGAGACACCCAAACCTGACCTCTCCAACCAGAGAGAGAGAGAGAGAGATGCTGTGTAATGGTCCTTGGAGAGTGTTGTTTCCGTGCCAACAGAGGAGGGAAGGGGGATACGGTCTAGGATACATGTTGACACTTTCATCCTCTGGAAGACTTCTTCCTGGAAGACATTGCTGATTGGTTTACTTCAAGGAGAGAGAGGGAGAGAGGGAGGTGGAGGAGGGAGAGAGAGAGAGGTGGAGGAGGGAGAGAGAGGGAGAGAGAGGGAGAGAGAGGAGAGAGAGAGGGAGAGGGAGAGGGAGAGAGAGAGAGAGAGAGAGAGAGAGAGAGAGGAGAGAGAGAGAGAGAGAGAGAGAGAGAGAGAGAGAGAGAGAGAGAGAGAGAGAGAGAGAGAGAGAGAGAGAGGAGAGAGAGAGAGAGAGAGAGGAGAGAGAGAGAGAGGAGAGAGAGAGAGAGAGAGAGAGAGAGAGAGGTTTCTGGGGCAGCCTGGGCTCCACCCGGGAAGGTAAACAAGTTGAGTTCTGGTATTGGAGCAGGTCGGGGTTAGAGGTCATTAAGGAGCAGGTAGGGGTTGGAGGTCATTAAGGAGCAGGTAGGGGTTGGAGGTCATTAAGGAGCAGGTAGGGGTAAGAGGTCATTAAGGAGCAGGTAGGGGTTAGAGGTCATTAAGGAGCAGGTAGGGGTTGGAGGTCATTAAGGAGCAGGTAGGGGTTGGAGGTCATTAAGGAGCAGGTAGGGGTTGGAGGTCATTAAGGAGCAGGTAGGGGTTAGAGGTCATTAAGGAGCAGGTAGGGGTCGGAGGTCATTAAGGAGCAGGTAGGGGTCAGAGGTCATTAAGGAGCAGGTAGGGGTTAGAGGTCATTAAGGAGCAGGTAGGGGTTGGAGGTCATTAAGGAGCAGGTAGGGGTTGGAGGTCATTAAGGAGCAGGTAGGGGTTGGAGGTCATTAAGGAGCAGGTAGGGGTTGGAGGTCATTAAGGAGCAGGTAGGGGTTGGAGGTCATTAAGGAGCAGGTAGGGGTTAGAGGTCATTAAGGAGCAGGTAGGGGTTGTGGGTCATTAAGGAGCAGGTAGGGGTCAGAGGTCATTAAGGAGCAGGTAGGGGTCAGAGGTCATTAAGGAGCAGGTAGGGGTTGTGGGTCATTAAGG
>CM051005.1:3059938-3064938 GCA_027704905.1 Muraenolepis orangiensis | reverse complement strand
AAGGCAAACACAGGAAGTGCTGAATCTGGGAGCCGACAGCTCACGGACAATAAGGAGTAAATCAAGTGTCTGAGACGACTTCATGGGAAACCTCCTCGTCTCCTAGTCTCCTAGAGGAGTGGAGCACTTCACTACACAGTGTTTGGATCCCAGAGAGCTGTGGTGCTTTTACTCACTACTTAAGACTCCTACCCACTAGACCTTAACACTTTGAGTAACTACCCTACTGTTAAGGTACTACTGTTAAATAACTATCCTACTGTAAAGTAACTACCCTACTGTTAAGGTACTACTGTTAAATAAATAAGTAACTACCATACTGTTAAGTAACTACTGTACTGTAAAGTAACTATCCTACTGTTAAGTTACTACTGTTAAGTAACTACTGTTAAGTAACTACTGTTAAGTAACAACCACACTGTTAAGTACCTACCCTAGTGTTAAGTAACTACCATACTGTTAAGTAACTACCATACTGTTAAGTAACCTCTACTGTTAAGTAACTACCATACTGTTAAGTAACCTCTACTGTTAAGTAACTACCATACTGTTAAGTAACTACCATACTGTTAAGTAACCTCTACTGTTAAGTAACTACCATACTGTTAAGTAACCTCTACTGTTAAGTAACTACTGTTAAGTAACAACCATACTGTTAAGTACCTACCCTAGTGTTAAGTAACTACCATACTGTTAAGTAACCTCTACTGTTAAGTAACTAGTGTTAAGTAACCTCTACTGTTAAGTAACTAGTGTAAAGTAACTACTGTTAAGTAACCTCTACTGTAAAGTAACTACTGTTAAGTAACCTCTACTGTAAAGTAACTACTGTTAAGTAACTACCATACTGTTAAGTAACCTCTACTGTTAAGTAACTACTGTTAAGTAACAACCATACTGTTAAGTACCTACCCTAGTGTTAAGTAACTACCATACTGTTAAGTAACTACCATACTGTTAAGTAACCTCTACTGTTAAGTAACTAGTGTTAAGTAACCTCTACTGTTAAGTAACTAGTGTAAAGTAACTACTGTTAAGTAACCTCTACTGTAAAGTAACTACTGTTAAGTAACCTCTACTGTAAAGTAACTACTGTTAAGTAACTACCATACTGTTAAGTAACCTCTACTGTTAAGTAACTACTGTTAAGTAACAACCATACTGTTAAGTACCTACCCTAGTGTTAAGTAACTACCATACTGTTAAGTAACTACCATACTGTTAAGTAACCTCTACTGTTAAGTAACTAGTGTTAAGTAACCTCTACTGTTAAGTAACTAGTGTAAAGTAACTACTGTTAAGTAACCTCTACTGTAAAGTAACTACTGTTAAGTAACTTCTCACTACTACGACCCCAAACTCCTCGCTGTTCAACGTCAACGTGATTACGCAAACATCCAACGGACAGGAAGTGACACGTGGAATGCGTGTGATAAAGTGCTGGAGCTCACGGGTTCACATCTGAAGTGGTGTTTCCTGTGTGAGGGGGAGGGGTCACTTCCTCCCGGGGTCAGAGCTGACAAGACGGCAGCCATCTTGGATCTCACGCTCCGGCTGTCAACACAACGCTGTGATAAACACACTGGACTCTCTCTCTCTGTCTCTGTCTCTGTCTCTGTCTCTGTCTCTCTCTCTCTCTCTCTCTCTCTCTCTCTCTCTCTCTCTCTCTCTCTCTCTCTCTCTCTCTCTCTCTCTCGTGTTCTCTATTTCTCAGGCTTCAACTCTTAACCTCTTCCCCATCTCCCCTCCTTAACTGGGAAACCTCCCCCCCTCCTCCTCCTCCCTCCTCCTCGTCCCCCACCTCCTCGTCCCCCTCCTACTCACCCCCCACCTCCTCGTCCCCCTCCTCCTCACCCCCCACCTCCTCGTCCCCCTCCTCCTCACCCCCTCCTCCTCACCCCCCAGCTCCTCATCCCCCTCCTCCTCACCCCCCAGCTCCTCATCCCCCACCTCCTCATCCCCCACCTCCTCACCACACACCTCCTCACCCCCCAGCTCCTCACCCCCCAGCTCCTCATCCCCCACCTCCTCACCCCCCACCTCCTCACCCCCCACCTCCTCATCCCCCTCCTCCTCGTCCCCCTCCTCCTCACCCCCCAGCTCCCGGGGACCAGGAGGATGGAGGCTGGATGGTTGGTCTGGTTGAACCTCTAGGAGCACATAAAGGAAACTCCCGTTACAACACAGACCGGTACAGGAACCCCTCTTACACTCACCCTTCCTCCTCCTCCTCCTCCTCCTCCTCCTCCTCCTCCTCCTCTCCCTCTCATTTAAAAAATGTCATACTTGCGGGGGGGAATGGGGAGTAAGCATTCCATTGTACTTGTTGCACATGGCAAATAAAAACATCTTGAATCTTGAATCCCTCCCCCCTCCTCCTCCCTCCTCCTCATTCTCCCTCCTCTCCCTCCCCATCCTCCTCCTCCCCCTTCTCCTCCCTCCTCCTCCCCCCCCCATCCTTCTACCCTCTCCCCCTTCTTCTCCTCCTCCCCTCTCCCTTCTCTTCCCCCTTCTCCTCCCTCCTCCTCCCTCCTCCCTTCTCCCTCCCCATTCTCCTCCTCCCCCCTTCTCCTTCCTTCTCCTCCCCCTCCTCCACGCCATCCTCCTACCCCCTCCTCCTCCTCCTTCCCTCTCCCTCCCCCTCTTCCCTCTCCCTCCCCCTCCTCTCTCCTCTCCCTCCCCCTCCTCTCTCCTCTCCCTCCCTCCCCCTCTTCTCTCCCTCCCCCTCTTCCCTCTCCCTCCCCCTCCTCTCTCCTCTCCCTCCCCCTCTTCCCTCTCCCTCTCCCTCCTCTCTCCTCTCCCTCCCCCTCTTCCCTCTCCCTCCACACCCGCCTCCAAAGCGAGGCTCGCTCAAAGAAATGTGTCCACGCTGCTGCAGAGGCAGAGCGATGAGGCTCCACCCTGCTGCCTGAAGGCTAGCCCCTACATGACTATCTACATGTATCGTTTATTATTAATGTCATGATTACTACTTCATGTTTAGTACTTCATGATTAGTACTTCATGTTTAGTACTTCATGTTTACTACTTCATGTTTAGTACTCAGTGATTAGTACTTCATGATTAGTACTTCATGTTTAGTACTCAGTGATTAGTACTTCATGATTAGTACTTCATGTTTAGTACTTCATGTTTAGTACTCAGTGATTAGTACTTCATGATTAGTACTTCATGTTTAGTACTTCATGATTAGTACTTCATGTTTAGTACTTCATGTTTAGTACTTCATGTTTAGTACTTCATGTTTAGTACTCAGTGATTAGTACTTCATGTTTAGTACTTCATGTTTAGTACTTCATGTTTAGTACTTCATGATTAGTACTTCATGTTTAGTACTTCATGTTTAGTACTCAGTGATTAGTACTTTATGATTAGTACTTCATGTTTAGTACTTCATGTTTACTACTTCATGTTTACTACTTCATGTTTACTACTTCATGTTTAGTACTTCATGTTTAGTACTTCATGTTTACTACTTCATGTTTAGTACTTCATGTTTAGTACTTCATGTTTAGTACTTCATGTTTACTACTTCATGTTTACTACTTCATGTTTACTACTTCATGTTTAGTACTCCATGTAATGTTTCAGAGGTTCAGGAGTCTGCGATGCGTGAGAAAGAATAAAAGCTATTTTCCATTTCATAACATCTAACACCAAACATCCTTCAGGCGCTGACACATCTCAGAATGCTAAATGATAGCGTGGCGTAATCATGGCTATTAGAGTGGAGTTGTTGTGTTGGTGGTTGGAGTAAGTGATGGAGTCAAGGCGCTGGTGTCTCTTCAGCCGGGAACAAACAGCATCTTTGAATAATAGTCATTTGGGGGCATTACGGGGAACTGGTCTGCTTTACTGCCTTTAAGAGTAAATATATGTCTCTCTTAAAACCCAAACACTCTATCCTATCTCACGTCTTACACACACACACGTGCACACACACACGCACACACACACACACGTGCACACACACACGCACACACACACACACGTGCACACACACACGCACACACACACGCACACACAAGCACACACACGCGCACACAGTAAACCAAATGGCTTTCAGCGAGGCGGTCGTGTCGTGCTTCTGAATTCTCTCACACCGTTAGACTCACTCACCAAAAACAATGGTGTGACTTAATGGGAACTGGATCATTCATTATCCTGTAGCGGCCGCATGTCGTAAAGCCGCCCCGCGCTTTTAATGAAGCCTGTTAGCTGTGGAGGAGCCCACGGTGGTGGGTGGTGCAGCGGTGTTGGTGGTGGTGTTGTTGACGTTGTTGTTAAGGATCCGATGCTAACCTTCAGCACATATTGCTAAACTGTCACAATGTGGTCCAGTCGCCGGTTCCGCAGCATCCGAACAAGGACTAGCCGGTTCAAGGTCTAGCAGGTTCAAGGACTAGCAGGTTCAAGGAGGTTCAAGGACTAGCAGGTTCAAGGACTACAAGGTTCAAGGACTAGCAGGTTCAAGGACTAGCAGGTTCAAGGACTAGCAGGTTCAAGGAGGTTCAAGGACTAGCAGGTTCAAGGACTAGCAGGTTCAAGGACTACAAGGTTCAAGGACTAGCAGGTTCAAGGACTAGCAGGTTCAAGGACTAGCAGGTTCAAGGACTACAATGTTCAAGGACTGGCAGGTTCAAGGACTACAAGGTTCAAGGATTAGCAGGTTCAAGGACTACCAGGTTCAAGGACTACAAGGTTCAAGGACTAGCAGGTTCAAGGACTAGCAGGTTCAAGGACTACCAGGTTCAAGGACTACAAGGTTCAAGGACTACAAGGTTCAAGGACTACAAGGTTCAAGGACTACAAGGTTCAAGGACTAGCTGGTTCAAGGACTAGCAGATTCAAGGACTAGCAGGTTCTAGGACTACCAGGTTCTAGGACTACCAGGTTCAAGGACTACAAGGTTCAATGACTAGCAGGTTCAAGGACAGCTTATATCCCCAGGCAGTGACCTACTGAACTGCTAGGAGTGCTGCCACTATCACTTTCATAAC
>CM051005.1:3052438-3054938 GCA_027704905.1 Muraenolepis orangiensis | reverse complement strand
CCGCATACAGAGAGAATTGATGACACCAGATGGGGAATGACAGAGACCGCCAGATAGAGAGAGAGAGAGAGAGAGAGAGAGAGAGAGAGAGAGAGAGAGAGAGAGAGAGAGAGAGAGAGAGAGAGAGAGAGGTGAAGGCGCAGACGGTGATGGTGATGGTGATGATGATGATGATGATGATGAAGATGGTGATGGTGATGATGATGAAGATGGTGATGGTGATGATGATGAAGATGGTGATGGTGATGCCACTGAATAATGCATGCTGGGCGGTCGAAGTGATGACTTGTTGTACAAGCTGGTGTCAAGGGGACGCTCCCGCTAGTCTCCAGCTAGCTAGCTAGCTACCAAGCTATCTAGCATGCGCCAGCGGCCGGCCGTTTGCCATGGCACCCGCGGAACGACTCATTAGCAAATATTAGCATCGCCAGCCGGCTAAACACTTCATGAACTTACATTTACGGCGTTTGTTTGTTAGGCGCAAATACACAATAATTAAGTTCAGTTCCGCGCTGACGGTTCTAATTAAAACACACAAAAGAAGAATTAACTTGAGGGCAGAATCATCTCCGACACGCACAATAACTCTGAGCTGCTGTTGTTGTTGTCATTGTGCAGATGAGAGTGTTGTTTATGAAAGGTGTTTTAATTAATTTAATTAACCTGCACCTGTCGTCAGTAGCGGCTCACCGTGTCTCTCTCTCCGTCTCCATGACGCCGGAACCGAGGGTGAGACGCGCTCCTGGTGAGTTATGACTCATTCATGTTCCTTTGTGTGGCTTACAGTAGGAAAACATACACACTGTCTGATAGCATTTGGTGAAAAACAGAGACCACCATTCTCCGTGTGTGTGTGTGTGTGTGTGTGTGTGTGTGTGTGTGTGTGTGTGTGTGTGTGTGTGTGTGTGTGTGTGTGTGTGTGTGTGTGTGTGTGTGTGTGTGTGTGTGTGTGTGTGAGTCGTGTCCCTCTGAGAATCGAAGAGAATGAAAAAGTCAGTTGATAGCCCAGAGAGAGAGAGAGAGAGAGAGAGAGAGAGAGAGAGAGAGAGAGAGAGAGAGAGAGAGAGAGAGAGAGAGAGAGCGAGAGAGAGAGAGCTAATGAACAGCAGTGTAGCCGAGTGACATTTTCCCGCCTGAAGTCGGTTGACATTTGCGTGAGGAGGAGGCCGGTCAGAACAAGATGGAGGAGACTCTAGCCTCGAGCGTAGGGTCGAGGCTAGAGTCTCCTCCATCTTGTTGGGCCTTCATCAGCTGTCGTGTCTACAGGTGGCTCTCCTGAGACACTATATTATGTATTTTATATTATTAAGTTACACCACGAGACGGTACTTCTAATTACTGCCTAGAGCAGCTAACGCCTAGCGCAGCTAACGCCTAGCGCAGCCAACGCCTAGCGTAGCTAACGCAGAGCGCAGCCAACGCCTAGCGCAGCCAACGCCTAGCGTAGCTAACGCAGAGCGTAGCTAACGCAGAGCGCAGCCAACGCCTAGCGCAGCCAACACCTAGCGCAGCTAATGTCTGGCGCAGCTTTGAGGTTAGCCGACATTGTTTCCGCCATGTTGTTATCTAAATCAGAATCAGAACGCCTTTATTATCATCGTACAAGTAGCTCAACTAAAGTAAATATACAGGTTAGAAAATGAAAGGGGCGGGAAGGCGCTTGATGTTACCCCCGGCAACAGGCAGCATCCGGCGTGTTGCCGGGGGCGATAAGGGGATGAATATGCGTGTGATGGGGGGTCTGGACCCAACAGATAATTCAGTTAAACACGGTGACTCTGGACCAAGAGGAGACAGAAATACGTTAGAAAGGACGTCTCTGAGGAGGGAGACGGTGTGGAGACGGTGGTCTTCACCCCTGTCTGTCTGTCTGTCTCTGTCTGTCTGTCTGTCTGTCTGTCTGTCTGTCTGTCTGTCTCTCTCTCTGTCTGTCTGTCTGTCTGTCTGTCTGTCTGTCTGTCTGTCTGTCTGTCTGTCTGTCTGTCTGTCTAGTTGTTGTTACAAAGGTGTCTTGTCTCAAGTTTCATGTCAGATTATTTGTGGAGTGCACAAGCTTCACTGGCCCAGACGCATAACCCTCACCCCCTCATAACCCTCACCCCCTCATAACCCTCACCCTCATAACCCTCACCCCCTCATAACCCTCACCCCATAACCCTCACCCATAACCCTCACCCCCTCATAACCCTCACCCCCTCATAACCCTCACCCCCTCATAACCCTCACCCCCTCATAACCCTCACCCATAACCCTCACCCCCTCATAACCCTCACCCTCATAACCCTCACCCATAACCCTCACCCCCTCATAACCCTCACCCCCTCATAACCCTCACCCCCATAACCCTCACCCATAACCCTCACCCCCTCATAACTCTCACCCCTCATAACCCTCACCCCCTCATAACCCTCACCCTCATAACCCCAACCCATAACCCTCCCTCATAACCCTCACCCCTTCATAACCCTCACCCCCTCATAACCCTCACCCCCTCATAACC
>CM051005.1:3022438-3047438 GCA_027704905.1 Muraenolepis orangiensis | reverse complement strand
TCTTGGGTCCCGACCCACAGGTTGGGCACCCGGTGAGTGCTTATGTGCCTGGGGGTCATCTGGGGGTCATCTGGGGGTCGTCTGGGGGTCGCGGGAGACTGCTGATTCTGTATTTTTGATGATCAAAATCAATTAAAAGGTTCGAAAGGTCTCACTCAGCTCCTGTGATGTACATACTAATGCTTAATGATCGGTTCCCACGAGAGAACGACTGCTAATCCCAGTGTGGAGCCATGTGCATACAGGTACATGATCTACAGACACTGGAATACAAAGGGTCTTTTACAGTGGATTGAGATGCACGTCATTAAGGAGCAGGTAGGGGTTAGACAGTACAGAGACGGGTCATTAAGGAGCAGGTAGGGGTTAGACAGTACAGAGACAGGTCATTAAGGAGCAGGTAGGGGTTAGACAGTACAGAGACGGGTCATTAAGGAGCAGGTAGGGGTTAGACAGTACAGAGACAGGTCATTAAGGAGCAGGTAGGGGTTAGACAGTACAGAGACAGGTCATTAAGGAGCAGGTAGGGGTTAGACGGTACAGAGACAGGTCATTAAGGAGCAGGTAGGGGTTAGACGGTACAGAGACAGGTCATTAAGGAGCAGGTAGGGGTTAGACAGGTCATTAAGGAGCAGGTAGGGGTTAGACAGTACAGAGACGGGTCATTAAGGAGCAGGTAGGGGTTAGACAGTACAGAGACAGGTCATTAAGGAGCAGGTAGGGGTTAGACCGTACAGAGACAGGTCATTAAGGAGCAGGTAGGGGTTAGACAGTACAGAGACGGGTCATTAAGGAGCAGGTAGGGGTTAGACGGTACAGAGACGGGTCATTAAGGAGCAGGTAGGGGTTAGACAGTACAGAGATGGGTCATTAAGGAGCAGGTAGGGGTTAGACCGTACAGAGATGGGTCATTAAGGAGCAGGTAGGGGTTAGACAGTACAGAGACAGGTCATTAAGGAGCAGGTAGGGGTTAGACGGTACAGAGACAGGTCATTAAGGAGCAGGTAGGGGTTAGACAGTACAGAGACAGGTCATTAAGGAGCAGGTAGGGGTTAGACAGTACAGAGACGGGTCATTAAGGAGCAGGTAGGGGTTAGACAGTACAGAGACGGGTCATTAAGGAGCAGGTAGGGGTTAGACAGTAGAGAGACAGGTCATTAAGGAGCAGGTAGGGGTTAGACGGTACAGAGATGGGTCATTAAGGAGCAGGTAGGGGTTAGACAGTAGAGAGACAGGTCATTGAGGAGCAGGTAGGGGTTAGACGGTACAGAGATGGGTCATTAAGGAGCAGGTAGGGGTTAGACCGTACAGAGATGGGTCATTAAGGAGCAGGTAGGGGTTAGACAGTACAGAGACGGGTCATTAAGGAGCAGGTAGGGGTTAGACAGTAGAGAGACGGGTCATTAAGGAGCAGGTAGGGGTTAGACGGTACAGAGACGGGTCATTAAGGAGCAGGTAGGGGTTAGACGGTACAGAGACAGGTCATTAAGGAGCAGGTAGGGGTTAGACAGTACAGAGACGGGTCATTAAGGAGCAGGTAGGGGTTAGACAGGTCATTAAGGAGCAGGTAGGGGTTAGACAGGTCATTAAGGAGCAGGTAGGGGTTAGACAGGTCATTAAGGAGCAGGTAGGGGTTAGACAGGTCATTAAGGAGCAGGTAGGGGTTAGACAGGTCATTAAGGAGCAGGTAGGGGTTAGACAGTACAGAGACGGGTCATTAAGGAGCAGGCAGAGCATAAATAACACACTTAGCTTCATAGCAGATTGTGCTATCATCACATTTAGCTTAATAGCTAAGTTAGCTCACCGGCGGCTATAAAGCTCACTGGCAGATGTTACGATCAAGCTGATTTATCTTATCTAGCTTGTTTAGCCGCGATAGTGCCGCAGCCTGTTCAATCGGTAATGTCCCACCAGATGTGGCGTCACGAGAGGCTAATGCTCCGTTAGCGCTTTTGTTTACGAGCACCGGGGTCCCCCCCCTGCTGTGATGCCATCCCCAGGAGACGCTGCACCACGCCCTGCCTCGCCACGGCCCTGGAGCAAGGCAGCCAGGGAGAACCAGGGATGGAACTGAAGATCGTTCAACTTACGGATGGTGGTGACCTGGTATGACACACACACACACACACACACACACACACACACACACACACACACACACACACACACACACACACACACACACACACTGAACTGAACTGTTGTTGAGCAGTAGAATGCTTTAACCCTCCCTCTCTCTCTCTCACTCTCTCTCTCTCTGTTGTGTGTGTGTGTTTGTATGTGTGTATATGTATCTCTCAGTAGTGTGTGTGTGTGTATGTGTGTGTGTGTGTGTGTGTGTGTGTGTGTGTCTCAGTATTGTGTGTGTGTGTGTGTGTGTGTGTCTCAGTAGTGTGTGTGTGTGTGTGTGTGTGTCTGTCTCAGTAGTGTGTGTGTGTGTGTGTGTGTGTGTGTGTGTGTGTGTGTGTGTGTGTGTGTGTGTGTGTGTGTGTGTGTGTGTGTGTGTGTGTGTGTGTGTGTGTGTGTGTGTGTGTGTGTGTGTGTGTGTCTCAGTATTGTGTGTGTGTGTATTTATGTGTCTCAGTAGTGTGTGTGTGTGTGTGTGTGTGTGTGTGTGTGTGTGTGTGTGTGTGTGTGTGTGTGTGTGTGTGTGTGTGTGTGTGTGTGGTGTGTGTGTGTGTGTGTGTGTGTGTGTGTGTGTGTGTGTGTGTGTGTGTGGTACCTCCATAAAGCCAGTGGATTGGCAGCATCACAGCGAGTGTTATGCATCGGCTCTGTGAATATCCGTCTAATCAGCTGCGCGGGGAGGAAGAGAGAGAGAGAGAGAGAGAGAGAGAGAGAGAGAGAGAGAGAGAGAGAGAGAGAGAGAGAGAGAGAGAGAGAGAGAGAGAGAGAGAGAGAGAGAGAGAGAGAGAGAGAGAGAGAGAGAGAGAGAGCGGGGGGGGTAATTGATGCATGGCTAATGATGGGGTGATTAATCGCCTGTCGTTCTCCTCTCCCCCTCCGAGGTGTCACCCACCGCTCAGATACCAACCGGATCTCTCCTCACCTCCTCCACCCCCCTCCCCCCGTGTCTCCCCCATACAGGGGGGAGGGAACCTTCAGCCGAGGGAGGAACCTCCTCCCCCCCCCCCTCCCCCTCCCCTCCCCCGTGTCTCCCCATACAGGGGGAGGAACCTTCAGCCGAGGAGAACCTCCCCCCCCTCCCCCTCCCCCTCCCCCTCCCCCCGTGTCTCCCCCATACAGGGGGGAGGGAACCTTCAGCCGAGGGAGGAACCTCCTCCCCCCTCCCCCCGTGTCTCCCCCATACAGGGGGAGGGAACCTTCAGCCGAGGGAGGAACCTCCTCCCCCCCCCATGTCTCCCCCATACAGGGGGGAGGGAACCTTCAGCCGAGGGAGGAACCTCCTCCCCCCCCCTGTGTCTCCCCCATACAGGGGGGAGGGAACCTTCAGCCGAGGGAGGAACCTCCTCCCCCCCCCATGTCTCCCCCATACAGGAGGGAAGGGAACCTTCAGCCGAGTGAGGAACTTCCCCCCTCCCCCCGTGTCTCCCCCATACAGGGGGAGGGAACCTTCAGCCGAGGGAGGAACCTCCCCCCTCCTCCCCCTGTATGGGGGAGGGAACCTTCAGCCGAGGAAGGAACCTCCCCCTTCCCCCCCTGTGTCTCCCCCATACAGGGGGAGGGAACCTTCAGCCGAGGGAGGAACTTCCTCCCCCCCCCTGTGTCTCCCCCATACAGGGGGGAGGGAACCTTCAGCCGAGGGAGGAACCTCCTCCCCCCCCCCCATGTCTCCCCCATACAGGGGGGAGGGAACCTTCAGCCGAGGGAGGAACCTCCTCCCCCCCCCCATGTCTCCCCCATACAGGGGGAGGGAACCTTCAGCCGAGGGAGGAACCTCCCCCCTCCTCCCCCTGTATGGGGGAGGGAACCTTCAGCCGAGGAAGGAACCTCCCCCTTCCTCCCCCCGTGTCTCCCCCATACAGGGGGAGGGAACCTTCAGCCGAGGGAGGAACCTCCCCCCTCCTCCCCCTGTATGGGGGAGGGAACCTTCAGCCGAGGGAGGAACCTCCCCCCTCCTCCCCCCGTGTCTCCCCCATACAGGGGGAGGGAACCTTCAGCTGAGGGAGGAACCTCCCCCACTCCCCCCTTTGTCTCCCCCGTCTGGGAAAGGGAAGGTTCCTCCTGTGGCTGAAGGTTCCCTCCCCCCGGGGGGGGGGGGTCAGACACTCTCCGTTCATTAAGTGTGTCCAGGATGACGTGTGCGTGAAATCTTCAAATGAACACACACACACACACACACTTCCACGTGTGATGATGGTGAGGGGCTCCTATTGGCAAACAGCTGCCATGGTGACCACGTTCCACAAGTCATCTGTGTGTGTGCGGGGTTGTGTGTGTGTGTGTATTTGTTTGTGTGTGTGTGTGTGTGTCTCAGTCTCAGTATTGTGTGTGTGTGTGTGTGTGTGTGTCTCAGTATTGTGTGTGTGTGTGTGTGTCTCAGTATTGTGTGTGTGTGTGTGTGTGTGTGTGTGTGTGTCTCAGTATTGTGTGTGTGTGTGTGTGTGTGTGTGTGTGTGTGTGTGCGTCTCAGTATTGTGTGTGTCTAAGTCTCAGTATCGTGTGTACATGTGTGGGGGGGGGGGGGGGGGGCTATAAAGGTTAAAGGTCACAAGAAAGTGCTTCTGGAACAGAACGGTTTGAACCGGTCTGGAAGGAAACACAACCGGTAGTCGATGCCTCACGGGAGGAGCTAGCTTCATTAGCATGCTAGCCTCTTTAGCATGCTAGCTAACCAGATGCCACTCCACTGTGTTGAGTTGTCTGGCATCTTGACAGGAAACTTATTATCCCATCAGCACCAGGGGCGGGACAAAAAATGATCCAATCAGGGGCGGGACTAACAATTATCCAATAGGCACCAGGGGCGGGACTAACAATTATCCAATAGGCACCAGGGGCGGGACCAGCGATTAGCCAATCAGCACAAGAGGCGGGACCAGCGATTAGCCAATCAGCACAAGAGGCGGGACTAACACCGTCTGATGACGTTTCTTTCGAATAATTTGAGAATTTTCAGGCGTAAATGTTTAACAGGAATCCTCCCAGAACAGACGGAGGTCTGTAGCCGGAACTTTCTCTTCATGGGCTCTCTGATGACCTCCTTGATGAATCAAGTCCTGTAGTTGATTCTCCTGATTGAGACACGCCCCCCATGGTAGTTTGTTGGTGCTGCGCTCCACTCTTTAAACCCCCGCATCGTCGGGATGTTGGCATGGCGACGCATCCTCGGCCTCTCGTCATTGGTGGGGAAAAATATAAACCCCTCCCCCCCGCCTAAACCCGCCCCACGCCCAGCGGTCTGAGCCGTCCCATCGGCCGCCCGGCGGTCTGAGCCATCCCATCGGCCGCCCAGCGGTCTGAGCCATCCCATCGCCGCCCAGCGGTCTGAGCCGTCCCATCGCCGCCCGGCGGTCTGAGCCGTCCCATCGCCGCCCGGCGGTCTGAGCCGTCCCATCGCCGCCCGGCGGTCTGAGCCGTCCCATCGCCGCCCGGCGGTCTGAGCCGCCTCATAACCGCTTACTAAAACTCTCATCTCTGAACCGCCAAGCGGAGGGAGATTCGGTTTGGGGGAGAGACTCAAACCTCTCTCCCACGCCGCTCCATCCTCCTGCTGCTCGCACGCCCATCAAGGACCTGGTGCTCCCTGAGGGAACGGTTGAGACCTTCCTCCTCTCCCTCCCCCCTCCTCTCTCCCCCCTCTCCCTCCCCCCTCCTCTCTCCCTCCTCCTCTCTCCCCCCTCTCTCTAGGAGGCCCAGGAGGCTGCTAGCTGCCAGAGAGAGAGAGAGAGAGAGAGAGAGAGAGAGAGAGAGAGAGAGAGAGAGAGAGAGAGAGAGAGGGCGGGGTGCTAATATTAGCCACATACAGCCCCCCTGCTGAGAGAACACATTTAGCATCAACCGGCGAGTTAGCGGAGTTCTCACTCCTGCTAATACCATCCCCTGAGGAGGAGGAGGATGGGGGGGGGAGGAGGAGGAGTGGGGGGGGGGAAGTAGAGAGTGAGGGGAGGGAAGAGGAGGGGAGATGAAGAAAGTGGTTTGTGCCTCTATGATGAGAGGAGGAGGAGGAGGAGTGAGAGGGGAAAGGAAGAGAGACTGAAGATGTTTAATTACCATTTGCAACACAATGGAATGATTCCTGTCTGTTCCTCCCGCTTTATGAATTACCTACAACTGATGAAGGGAGGAGAGGAGGAGAGGAAGAGAGGAGGGGAGGAGGAGAGGAGAGGAGGAGGGGAGGAGAGGAAGGGAGGAGAGGATGGAGGAGAGGAAGGGAGGAGAGGAGGGGAGGAGGAGAGGAGGAGAGGAGGGGAGGAGCGGATGGAGGAGAGGAAGGGATGGGAGAGGAGGGGAGGAGAGGATGGAGGAGAGGATGGAGGAGGGGAGGAGGGGAGGAGAAGAGGGAGGAGAGGAAGGTGTTACGCCCTCCCCCGAGGTGTTCTTCTAGGGTACAGGGGGAGTCGCAACAGCCTACCTAAACACAGTGGGCAAGTGTAAGCAATGTATGGGGTTTGGGGTAAACCCTGGTGTGGGGCACCCAAAACTAAAGACACAAACAGAAAGCAGTGTTAAACAGGTATTAAATAGTTTAATTAACTATTTACTCCAACAAAAGAAAAAGGAACAACAGGCAATCAAACAGGAGCAACATACAGACTAAATCAAAACTCTACGAGGACAGGAGAGGCAAAACAAACTAACAATTTGCTAAGGACAGCTAGACAGAGGGTTTGGGAACAGGGAGAAGGCCCTAGTGTGTATAGACAAAGAAAACTACTACGTGATGCAGCGTAGAGCCCAGGGTTTCTTACCTAGCCCTTCTCCCAGGCTGGGGAACAAAAACACAAACAAAAGGAATCCTACACTACTCTAAAAAGGGTTGCAAAGGCCGGAAACAAAAAACGGAGGAGAGGATGGAGGAGAGGAGGAGAGAGGAGGGAGGAGAGGAGGGAGGAGAGGATGGAGGAGAGGAAGGGATGAGGGAGGAGGGGAGGAGAGGAGGAGGAGAGGAGGAGGAGGGAGGGAGGGGAGGGGAGGAGAGGAGAGGAGGGAGGGGAGGAAGGGAGGAGACAGGAGGGGGAGGATGGAGGAGAGGAGGGGAGGAGGGGAGGAGGGGAGGAGGGGAGGAGAGGATGTAGGAGAGGAAGGGATGGGGGAGGAGGGGAGGAGAGGAGGAGGAGAGGAGGAGGAGGGAGGGGAGGGGAGGAGAGGAGGAGAGGATGGAGGAGAGGAGGGGATGAGGGAGGAGGGAGGGGAGGAAGGGAGGAGGGAGGGGAGGATGGAGGAGAGGAGGGGATGAGGGAGGAGGGGAGGGGAGGAGGAGGGAGGAGATGAGGGGATGAAAGAGGAGGGGAGGAGGGATGGGAGGAGGGGAGAGGAGGGAGGAGAGAAGGGAGAAGAGGAGGGATGAGAGGAGGGGAGGAGGGAGGAGAGGATGAAACACACACACACAGAGTCTGCTGTCAGAGTGTCATCCACTGCCAACTCTATCTGGTGTCTGCCCTCCAGGGACCTGTCTGTCTGACCTGTTCCTCTCTCTCTCTCTCTCTCTCTCTCTCTCTCTCTCTCTCTCTCTCTCTCCCTCTCCCTCTCCCTCTCTCTCTCTCTCTCTCTCTCTCTCTCTCTCTCTCTCTCTCTTCCCCCCTCCCTGCGAGCCTACCAGTCTGTTTGCATCTCCGTATATCTGTCTTTCTGCCTGTCTGTCTATTTGTCTGCCTGCCTGTCTGTGCCTGTCTGTCTGTTTATCTGTCAGTCAGACATCACCATCATTTAACCAGCAAGGCAACACAACATTAAATATTGAATATTAAATAACTGAAAGAAGGATTTTCCTCATTAAAACCCGGAGCTTTTATCTCTCAACAGATCCTTCATGAGTTAATTAACACTCAAACGTAATTAATCAAACCTAAAAACATTAAGGAGAAAATTAAAACCATTAATCAAAAGGGAATCGGCTTGGTGTCCACGGTGAGACCGGAGATTAACACGCACAATACATTTACTAATAGAAATTAAGATTACAAATTCAAATGAATATTTCAAATAAAATTAAGATTACAAATACAAATTAAGATTACAAATACAAATAAAGATTAAAAATCACGATTACAAATACTAATTAAGATTACAAATACAAATGAAGATTACAAATACAAATCAAGAATTTAAATCCAATTAACCATTACAAATGTTTGACTACAAATGTGTTCATGATATATTTATATTTACTATAAGCGTTTCTCCGTCTGAATGAGTGGTGTTATTAAAACTAGCGCTCATAACGTATAGATAAGACAAGATAAGATAAAGTTCTATGTTTCATAGGAGGGGACATTCAAGATGAGGATCACTCCTGTTTACGTTTCAAACCAACACATGCCCAGCTGTTGGCTTAATGAATCAACCTCTAGGGTGGGTGGGTGGTGTGTGTGTGTGTGTGTGGGTGGGTGGGTGGGTGGGTGTGTGGGTGGGTGGGTGTGGGTGTGTGGGTGTGTGTTATTGAAATCAGTTGGTTTGCGGGTGACAACACCTTCCTTAATCACAGTTTCAAAATCAAACTCCATCCATGTTTTTCCATCAACCGATCTTTTAAATCATACAGTCATACAAAAAGCAGCCTATGTTTTTAATTACTGAATTTAAATTGTGATATCACATGAAAGAGGTTAAATCGTTGAAAAATATATGTGAATAGTTTGAGAAGATGTGGGTTGAATTAAAGATAAAGGCCCTTGATAAGGAGATGGATTGTATCCGGAGAGCGTCCTTTCAGAGTAAGAGTCCTGAGTCTGGAACCTCGGTTCTTCTACAAAGATAAAAGCATTGCCTTGGAAAATGATCAGAAACACCAACCAGCTAAAAGATAAGATGGAAAGATACAGATGTTCAAGAGGACGAGGATATTATTCATAAAGATACAAGCGTCGAACTTGAGACAAGATGTCTGTTCATGTTTGTTCCGTGGGTTTTTGGTCACCTAATCAAATTAAGACATCTTTTCTTTCGTTACGACGTAAAACCTCTTAGAAAGGACCGTCCTTCATCACGTGTCCTTCATCACGTGTCCTTCATCACATGTCCTTCATCACGTGTCCTTCATCACGTGTCCTTCATCACATGTCCTTCAGAACGTCAGCTGCTCCATCTACTTCAGTACTCCTGGGTTCCTCTATTCTGTTCCCGTTCTTTATATTCATTATAATTCAGAAAAAGGCATAAAAAAGCATCGTTGTAACTCCCATGTCCTCATCCTCCCCCTGACCCCTGACCCCTGACCCCTGACCCCAGCCTGTGAAGCCCCTCTCACCGTGTGTGTTGTTATTGTCTTACCGGGTCTATTTATTTACCGCCGTTGACCCCGTGTGTGTTGGCCAATCGCAGCACAGAGATCACAGGAGGCAGTCTCACGGTAACCCACGGTAACCCACGGTAACCCCTCCACACGCCGAGGGCCCCTCCACACACCAGGGCCCCTCCACACACCGAGGGCCCCTCCACACACCAGGGCCCCGCCACACACCAGGGCCCCTCCACACGCCGAGGGCCCCTTCACACACCAGGGCCCTCCACACACCAGGGCCCTCCACACACCAGGGCCCCTCCACACGCCGAGGGCCCCTCCACACACCAGGGCCCCTCCACACGCCGAGGGCCCCTCCACACACCAGGGCCCCTCCACACGCCGAGGGCCCCTTCACACACCAGGGCCCCTCCACACGCCGAGGGCCCCTCCACACACCAGGGCCCCTCCACATGCCGAGGGCCCCTTCACACACCAGGGCCCCTCCACACACTAGGGCCCCTTCACACACCAGGGCCCTCCACACACTAGGGCCCCTTCACACACCAGGGCCCCTCCACACACCAGGGCCCCTCCACACACCGAGGGCCCCTCACACACTAGGGCCCTCACACACCAGGGCCCCTCCACACACCAGGGCCCCTCACACACCAGGGCCCCTCCACACACCAGGGCCCCTTCACACACCAGGGCCCTCCACACACTAGGGCCCCTTCACACACCAGGGCCCCTCCACACACCAGGGCCCCTCCACACACCGAGGGCCCCTTCACACACTAGGGCCCTTCACACACCAGGGCCCCTCCACACACCAGGGCCCCTCCACACACCGAGGGCCCCTTCACACACCAGGGCCCCTCCACACACCAGGGCCCCTCCACACACCAGGGCCCCTCCACACGCCGAGGGCCCCTCCACACACCAGGGCCCCTCCACACGCCGAGGGCCCCTCCACACACCAGGGCCCTCCACATGCCGAGGGCCCCTTCACACACCAGGGCCCCTCCACACACTAGGGCCCTTCACACACCAGGGCCCCTCCACACGCCGAGGGCCCCTCCACACACCAGGGCCCCTCCACACGCCGAGGGCCCCTTCACACACCAGGGCCCCTCCACACACTAGGGCCCCTTCACACACCAGGGCCCCTCCACACACCAGGGCCCCTCCACACACTAGGGCCCCTTCACACACCAGGGCCCCTCCACACACCAGGGCCCCTCCACACACCGAGGGCCCCTTCACACACTAGGGCCCTTCACACACCAGGGCCCCTCCACACACCAGGGCCCCTCCACACACCGAGGGCCCCTTCACACACCAGGGCCCCTCCACACACCAGGGCCCCTTCACACACCAGGGCCCCTCCACACACTAGGGCCCCTTCACACACCAGGGCCCCTCCACACACCGAGGGCCCCTTCACACACTAGGGCCCTTCACACACCAGGGCCCCTCCACACACCAGGGCCCCTCCACACACCGAGGGCCCCTTCACACACCAGGGCCCCTTCACACACCGGGGGCCCTCAACACTAGGGCCCCTCCACACACTTCACACACCGGGGGCCCTTCACACACCAGGGCCCCTCAACATACTAGGGCCCCTTCACACACCAGGGCCCCTCCACACACCGAGGGCCCCTTCACACACTAGGGCCCTTCACACACCAGGGCCCCTCCACACACCAGGGCCCCTCCACACACCGGGGGCCCTCAACACTAGGGCCCCTCCACACACTTCACACACCGGGGGCCCTTCACACACCAGGGCCCCTCCACACACTAGGGCCCCTTCACACACCGGGGGCCCTCAACACTAGGGCCCCTCCACACACCGGGGGCCCTCAATACTAGGGCCCCTCCACACACCGGGGGCCCTCAACACTAGGGCCCCTCCACACACCGGGGTCCCTCAACACCAGGGCCCCTCCACACACCGGGGGCCCTCAACACTAGGGCCCCTTCACACACCGGGGGCCCTCAACACTAGGGCCCCTCCACACACCCGGTCAGACACTCCAGATAAGAGCATCGATTTCCACCGGCGGTGGATTTCCTCTGTCGAGATGATAAGGAGGAGGAGAAACAGGAAGAGGAGAAGGAGGAAAAGCAGGAGGAGCAGGAGAAGGAGAAGGAGGAGCAGGAGGAGGAGGAGGAGGAGGGAGAGGAGGAGGTGCGTTTAGCAAACATAGCCTCAACCAGCCCCCCCCCTGGGGGCTGACATTCATGGCGTTGTTTTTTTTATTAAAAATATTGAACGTTAAGAACTATAATTATGGTCTTAATGGATCCTCAGCCTCTCTGAGGAGACTCCCTAGAGGAGGAGACTCAGAGGAGGAGACTCCTAGAGGAGGAGACTCTCTAGAGGAGGAGACTCAGAGGAGGAGACTCCTAGAGGAGGAGACTCAGAGGAGGAGACTCAGAGGAGGAGACTCGAGAGGAGACTCAGAGGAGGAGACTCCCTAGAGGAGGAGACTCCTAGAGGAGGAGACTCCTCAGAGGAGGAGACTCAGAGGAGGAGACTCCTAGAGGAGGAGACTCAGAGGAGGAGACTCCTAGAGGAGGAGACTCAGAGGAGGAGACTCCTAGAGGAGGAGACTCAGAGGAGGAGACTCCTAGAGGAGGAGACTCAGAGGAGGACTCCTAGAGGAGGAGACTCAGAGGAGGAGACTCCTAGAGGAGGAGACTGAGAGGAGGAGACTGAGAGGAGGAGACTCCTAGAGGAGGACTCCTAGAGGAGGAGACTGAGAGGAGAAGACTCAGAGGAGGAGACTCCTAGAGGAGGAGACTCCTAGAGGAGGAGACTCAGAAGAGGAGCCTCCTAGAGGAGGAGACTCAGAGGAGGACTCCTAGAGGAGGAGACTCCCTAGAGGAGGAGACTCAGAGGAAGAGACTCAGAGGAGGAGACTCAGAGGAGGAGAACCCCTCTGGGGGATGTGATTTTAATCCCAGCCCCTAATGGGAGCTAATGAGAACCTCCATTCACGCCACCAATCTGCATATCAATGGAACCCGACGGCGGCCATGTTTAAACACCATCCAGCTCAATTTGGACGCCCCCTGCCGACACTTGCTTTCTCTCTCTCTCTCTCTCTCTCTCTCTCTCTCTCTCTCTCTCTCTCTCTCTCTCTCTCTCTCTCTCTCTCCCCCCCAGCACTATGTTACAACACTTCCTATCAAATATTCATATATTTTATCCACTGCGCGTTTCTGCAGACAAACGCATTTCACTGCTAAGATCGCATGGGGGGGTGAGGGGGAGGAGGAGGGGATGAGGAGGTGGGGGGTGAGGGGGAGGTGGAGGGGATGAGGAGGTGGGGGGTGAGGGGGAGGAGGAGGGGATGGGGGGTGAGGGGGAGGAGGAGGGGATGAGGAGGTGGGGGGGTGAGGGGGAGGAGGAGGGGATGAGGAGGTGGGGGGTGAGGGGGAGGAGGAGGGGATGGGGGTGAGGGGGGAGGAGGAGGGGATGAGGAGGGGGGGGGGTGGAGGGGGGGAGGAGGGGAGGGGATGGGGAGGTGGGGGGTGAGGGGGAGGAGGAGGGGATTGGGGGGTGAGGGGGAGGAGGAAGGGATGAGGAGGAGGGGGGTGAGGGGGAGGAGGAGGGGATGAGGAGGTGGGGGGTGAGGGGGAGGAGGAGGGATGAGGAGGTGGGGGGTGAGGGGGAGGAGGAGGGGATGAGGAGGTGGGGGGTGGAAAGGAGGAGGAGGGGATGAGGAGGTGGGGGGTGGAGAGGAGGAGGAGGGGATGAGGAGGTGGGGGGTGGAAAGGAGGAGGAGAGGATGAGGAGGGGGGGGAGAGGATGAGGAGGTGGTGGGGAGGGGATGAGGAGGTGGCGGGTGGAGAGGAGGGGAGGAGGGGAGGAGGGGTGAGGGGTGGGGGGGGGGAGGGAGGTGAGGGATGAGGAGGTGGTGGGGATGAGGAGGTGGCGGGTGGAGAGGAGGGGAGGAGGGGATGAGGAGGTGGAGAGGGGGATGAGGAGGGGATGAGGAGGTGGCGGGTGGAGAGGAGGAGGAGGAGGAGGGGATGAGGAGGTGGCGGGTGGAGAGGAGGAGGAGGGGGTGAGGAGGTGGTGGGGAGGAGGAGGATGAGGAGGGGGGATTCCCTGGGAGCACGGCGGCACAAGAAGTGGATTATTACTGCACTGCTCAAGGACACTACAGCGGTAAACACAGCTGTTGCCGGGCGGATATTGGCTCCAACGCCGCGTTGGTAATTAATTAGGACCCCCCCCTCGGTGGCCCCCTGCGGCCCTCCCCCGCGAGGAACATATAAATACACATATATATAAATATATATATGTGTCAAACAACGTTAGAGAGAGCGGCTCAGAACATAAATATATCGGAAACAATCAAAAATGGGATTGGGGAATAACGGTTTGTGCTGCCAGTGATTTACACCTGAACCTCCGTTATTGATGAAGCTCGCTCTCCTCGCCACTCCGCTGGTGGAATGGGATGTTTATTTCCTGTCGGCCCGCGGGCTGCTAGCAACTAGCTGCTAGCTGCTAGCTGCTAGCCTCATTGATGGAGTCTCGCTTTGTTCATTCTTTGACTCGCTGCCTCCGAACCACGGACTGGCCTCAGACAAATTAACCTGTTGTCAGATGAATCCCCAGCTCCCCCATCTCTCTCCCCCATCTCTCACCCCATCTGTCACCCATCTCTCTCCCCCATCCCTCCCCATCTCTCTCTCCCATCTCTCACCCCATCTGTCACCCATATCTCTCCCCCATCCCTCCCCCATCTCTCTCCCCCATCCCTCCCCATCTCTCTCCCCCATCCATCCCCCATCTCTACCCTCCATCTGTCACCCATCTCCCTCCCCCATCTCTCTCTCTCCAACCCCTGTCTCTCTCCCATCCCTTCCCCATCCCTCCCCCATCCCTCCCCCATCTCTCTCTCACCAACCCCTGTCTCTCTCCCACCAACCCCTGTCTCTCTCCCATCCCTTCCCCATCCCTCCCCCATCTCTCCCCCAGCAACCCCATCTCTCTCCCCCATCTCTCCCTCATCTCTCCCCCATCTCTCCCTCATCTCTCCCCAGCACCCCATCTCTGTCCAGGTTTTAAATCCCCTGGAGAGAAACCAAACCTTCAGGTCCAGATCTCTGCTTCGTTTGGTGTGGTGAGACTATCCAAGACCATCCAAGACCACCAAGACCATCCAAGACCAACTACATGCTCAAGGTTCAATGGTTTGGGTCCAAACCTTCACTGAGATGTTGTGGTCCGGACCCTCCACCTTCAGGTCGACTCAGACTTCAGCTCCAGACCCGGACCCTCTCTCAGTCGCTCGGCTCTGGCTGTGGGTTGGATGGTTTCACCGCCGGGCCAAACACTGCAGCTAGGAACCCAGTAAAACCAACAGTAGTCTGGGATGTTCTGTTTAAGGCACGTTTGGGTGGCTTGTAATCAGTCTGTTTGTCCAACAACAACACAGGCTCCAGCTGGCAGCAGCAGCAGCTAAAGGATAACATCATCACTTTAAGAAGACATAGAATATAATCTCAATACTCTGACGGCACCACACATAACATATAGCTTATAATGTGTAGCTTAAAGGAGCCCTGTTTCACTCTGTGGCTCAGGTGTGTGTCTTACTGGGGCTCAGGTGTGTGTTTCACATTTGTATGTTTCAGGTGTGGGTCTCAGGTGTGTGTTTTTCAGGTGTGGGTCTCAGGTGTGTGTGTGTCAGGTGTGTGTGTTTCAGGTGTGGGTCTCAGGTGTGTGTGTGTCAGGTGTGTGGTTCAGGTGTGGGTCTCAGGTGTGTGTGTGTCAGGTGTGTGTGTTTCAGGTGTGGGTCTCAGGTGTGTGTGTGTCAGGTGTGTGTGGCTCAGGTGTGTGTGTTTCAGGTGTGTGTCTCAGGTTTGTGTCTCAGTCTCTGCCTACTCCCATACACTAGCATGTCTCCTACTCCCTTACACTAACCTGTCTCCTACTCCCTTACACTAGCCTGTCTCCTACTCCCTTACACTAGGCTGTCTCCTACTCCCTCATACTAGCCTGTCTCCTACTCCCTTACACTAGGCTGTCTCCTACTCCCTTGTAGACTAGGTTTCTTTCTTCTTCATCCTAGCTAGTAAAACAGCCTTTATCAGTGTCTATATATATATATATAAAGTGGTATATTTCCTTAATATTACCTGTGACATTTACTTGGCATTTAAATCCACTCTCGTCCCGTTTACATACGAGTGAGATTAGCCGTTTAAATTGGATTTTAAATCCCGGGATCTGAATTCCTGTTACAATACACCCCGCGGTCGGATTCCCACTGACATTTGCGTTGGATGATTGCTGTTTTCCCGCCCGCTGCCCCAGCTAGCGTGTTATTTAGATGCCACGCTGGATAGCGAGCTAGCATTTGAGCTCCCATTCAGAGATTACACTCTGGGGTTTTTACCACTGTGTGAAGCGTGACTTTACAGACCATCAGAACCCGTCTCTGTGGTTCAGATTACCGTATTACGCAATCTGTTGAAGACTGAGGAACGCTCAGTATCTTGAGTAACAGCTAACTGCCGTTAGCATTAGCGCCAAGACAAGAGCGGGAATGCAATTATTATTATTTTTTTCAAGACATGTAAATTCTCTGATATAATCTACTGTATCCTAATATAATCTAATATAATATACTGTACAGTAATATAATCTACTGTACAATGATATACCCTACTGTTCCCTAATATAATCTATTGTACCCCAATATAATCTACTGTACCATAATATTATCTACTGTACCCTAATATCTACTGTACCCTAATATCTACTGTACCCTAATATAATCTACTGTACCCTAATATAATCTACTGTACCCTAATATCTACTGTACCCTAATATAATCTACTGTACCCTAATATAATCTACTGTACCCTAATATCTACTGTACCCTAATATCTACTGTACCCTAATATAATCTACTGTACCCTAATATCTACTGTAGCATAATATAATCTTCTGTACCCTAATATCTACTGTACCCTAATATAATCTACTGTACCCTAATATCTACTGTACCCTAATATAATCTACTGTACCCTAATATCTACTGTACCCTAATATAATCTACTGTACCCTAATATCTACTGTACCATAATATAATCTACTGTACCCTAATATAATCTACTGTACCATAATATAATATAATATAATCTACTGTACCCTAATATAATCTACTGTACCCTAATATAATCTACTGTACCATAATATAATATAATATAATCTACTGTACCATAATATAATATAATATAATCTACTGTACCATAATATAATATAATATAATATAATCTACTGTATCCTAATATAATCTACTGTACACTAATATAATATACTGTACCCCAATATAATCTACTGTACCCTAACATACTTTACTGTACCATAATATAATATAATCTACTGTACCCTAATATCATCTACTGTACCATAATATAATCTACTGTACCCTAATATAATCTACTGTACCATAATATAATATAATCTACTGTACCCTAATATAATCTACTGTACACTAATATATCTACTGTACCCTAATATAATCTACTGTACCATAATATAAAATAATATAATCTACTGTACCCTAATATCATCTACTCTACCATAATATAATCTACTGTACCTAATATAATCTACTGTACCACAATATAATATAATATAATCTACTGTACACTAATATAATATACTGTACCTCAATATAATCTACTGTACCCTAATATAATCTACTGTACCATAATATAATATAATATAATCTACTGTACCCTAATATCATCTACTGTACCATAATATAATCTACTGTACCCTAATATAATCTACTGTAGCATAATATAATATAATCTACTGTACCCTAATATCATCTACTGTACCATAATATAATCTACTGTACCCTAATATAATCTACTGTACCATAATATAATATATATAATCTACTGTACCCTAATATAATCTACTGTACCGTAATATAATATAATATAATATAATATAATCTACTGTATCCTAATATAATCTACTGTACCATAATATAATCTACTGTACCCTAATATAATATACTGTACCCTAATATAATCTACTGTACCCTAATATCATCTACTGTACCATAATATAATCTACTGTACCCTAATATAATCTACTGTACCATAATATAATATAATATAATCTACCTTACCCTAATATAATCTACTGTACCCTAATATAATCTACTGTACACTAATATAATCTACTGTACCGTAATATAATATAATATAATCTACTGTATCCTAATATAATCTACTGTACACTAATATAATCTACTGTACCCTAATATAATATACTGTACCCTAATATAATCTACTGTATCATAATATAATATAATATAATCTACAGTATCCTAATATAATCTACTGTACACTAATATAATCTACTGTACCCCAATATAATCTACTGTACTATAATATAATCTACTGCACCCTAATATAATCTACTGTACACTAATATAATCTACTGTACCCTAATATAATCTACTGTACACTAATCTAATCTACTGTACGATAATATAATATAATATAATCTACTGTATCCTAATATAATCTACTGTACCATAATGTCATCTAATCTAATCTACTGTACCATAATATAATCTACTGTACCATAATATAATATAATATAATCTACTGTATCCTAATATAATCTACTGTATCCTAATATAATCTACTGTACCATAATGTAATCTAATCTAATCTACTGTACCATAATATCATCTACTGTACCATAATATAATCTAATATAATCTACTGTATCCTAATATAATCTACTGTACACTAATATAATCTACTGTACCCTAATATAATCTACTGTATCCTAATATAATCTACTGTATCATAATATAATCTACTGTACCATAATATAATATAATATAATCTACTGTATCCTAATATAATGTACTGTACCATAATGTAATCTACTATACTCTAATCTAATCTACTGTACCTCAATCTAATCCACAGTACTAATTGGGCTGTTACAGAGGGATAAAGAGGATCTGTAAACGGTCTCCCTCCTATGACCTTCTAACCACAGAGGGAGAGGAGGAGGATTAGGAGGAGGGGAAGTCAGATTACCTTTAATATGCTTCAATCCATAGGTCACAGAAAAATACATTGAAAATCAGACAAAATGAACAAAGAGTCTTCTTCAAAAGTCAGCATCTTAAATGTGCAGAGAGAGAGAGAGAGAGAGAGGAGAGAGAGAGGGGGAGGGAGAGAGAGAGAGAGAGAGAGAGAGAGAGAGGGAGAGGGAGAGAGAGAGAGAGAGAGAGAGAGAATGAATATCCAGGACTTTACTCTTGGTTCCCTCAGATTCATTATTTGAACATTAGAAGTTTGTGTCAGCAAGAACAATAAAACCTTAATCTACCTATACTCTGTTCTACTCTCGTTCTAAAGTGTGTGTGTGGTGTGTGTGTGTGTGTGTGTGTGTGTGTGTGTGTGTGTGGAGGGGGCTATAAATGCTATCAATGTGGCTAATGCTATGCGTGGCTAAGCTAATTGTGTTAGCGTAGCGCCATCTGGTAAACACTTCGCCGACAACCGTGTGGAATCAACTCCGCTGTAATGGAGGACCAATTATGAGCCTGACTTATGTGTGTGTGTGTGTGTGTGTGTGTGTGGTGTGTGTGTGTGTGTGTGTGTGTGTGTGTGTGTGTGTGTGTGTGTGTGTGTGTGTGTGACTACATTACTCAGTTCACCTGTTGGGTGGGTGGGGTGATAACCATCGATATCGCCATGGCAACTGTCACCGCGCGGGGCTCCTGGGGCCCGGTGGGGGGGGGGGGGGGGGGGGAGGAGGAGGAGGGGGGGGGGAGTTCTCTTTCAGCGGGTCACATGACACAGCAGGTAACGCGCGGGACGCGGCGGCCCTCGGCCAATGAGAGACGAGGACACCTCCCGCTGAGCCCCTTCACACTGGTTACCACGGTAACCGGGGAGCAGGGGGAGAGAGTGGCCCTAATGTTGGACAGAAAAAAGAGAGAGAGAGAGAGAATGGATGAGAGAGGGGGGAGAGAGAGAGGGGGGAGAGAGATATATTTACAGTTTCAGGCATAAAGTCCTCTGCTGTAAGATTGTGTGTGTGTGTGTGTGTGTGTGTGTGGTGTGTTGTGTTGTGCTTATGTATTGATAGCCTGGTGTATTGATCATTAGCTGTTGTCCTTGTAAAGACAACCTTGGAACACACACACCTGTGTTACACACACACACACACACACACACACACGTCTATCATCATTATCTATGTGCAACTTTCTCCCTCCCTCCATCTTTCTCTCTCCTTTAAGTCCCCCGGTCCTCCACATCTCCTCTCATCTCCGAACCTTTAACGTTGGGTTCTCCTCCTCTCCTCCCCTCATCCCCCTCAACTCCTCATCCTCTCCCTACTCCCTCTCTCCCCCTCAACTCCTCATCCTCGCCTCCTCTCCTCCTCTCTTCTCTTCCTCTCCTCTACTCCTCTCCTCCCCTCCTCTATCCCCCCTCAACTCCTCATCCTCTCCTCTCCTTCTCTCTTCCCCTCCTCTATCCCCCCTCAACTCCTCATCCTCTCCTCGCTCCTCTCTCTCTCCTCCCCTCCTCTACTCCCCCCTCAACTCCTCATCCTCTCCTCTCCTTCTCTCTTCTCTTCTTCTCCTCTACTCCTCTCCTCCCCTCCTCTATCCCCCCTCAACTCCTCATCCCTCTCCTCTCTCTCTCTCTCTCTTCTCCTCTCCTCTATCCCCCCTCAACTCCTCATCCTCATCCTCTCCTCTCTCTTCCCCTCCTCATCCCCTCTCCTCTCCTCCTCTCCTCCTCCTCTCTCCCTCCTCTCCTCTCTCTCCCCTCCTCTATCCCCCTCGACTCCTCATCCTCTCCTCTCCTCTCTCTTCTTCTCTCCCCCTCGTACTCCTCATCCTCTCTCCTTTCTCCTCCTCTTCTCCTCCCCTCCTCTATCCCCCTCTACTCCTCATCTTCTACTCCCTCTCTCTCTTCTCCTCATCCTCTCTCCTGTCTCCTCTCCTGTCTCCTCTCTCCTCCTCTTCCCTTATCTCCTTTCCTCTCTCAGCATCATTCTCCTTCGCCTCTCCTCTCCTGCTCACCTCTCTCTTCTTCTCTCCTCATCTCCTCCTCGTCTCCTCCACTTCTCTCCTCCTCTACCTTCTCCCCTTTTCTCTTCTCCTCTCCTCCCTCCCCTGGTCTCCTTCTCTCCTCCTCTCCTCCTCTCCTCCTCTCCTCCTCTCCTCCCTCCCCCCTCTCCCCTTGTCTCCTCCTCCTCTCCTCTCCTCTCCTCCCCCCTCTCCCCTGGTCACCTCCCTCCCCCTCTCCTCTCCTCCCCCCCCCTCTCCACTCTCCCCTGGTCTCCTCCTGTCCTCTCCTCTCCGCCCTCCCCCCTCTCCCCTCTCCCCTGGTCTCCTCCTGTCCTCTCCTCTCCTCTCCTCCCTCCCCCCTCTCCCCTCTCCCCTGGTCTCCTCCTCTCCTCTCCTCTCCTCCCTCCCCCCTCTCCCCTCTCCCCTGGTCTCCTCCTGTCCTCTCCTCTCCGCCCTCCCCCCTCTCCCCTCTCCCCTGGTCTCCTCCTGTCCTCTCCTCTCCTCTCCTCCCTCCCCCCTCTCCCCTCTCCCCTCTCCCCTGGTCTCCTCCTGTCCTCTCCTCTCCTCCCTCCCCCCTCTCCCCTTGTCTCCCCCTTTCCTCCTCTCATGTCTGTCTGGTAAAGATCACACATTCCAGCACAGTCCATCTTCTTCAGGACATTAGACACTGCCTGAGGCACACACACACACACACACACACACACACACACACACACACACACACACACACACACACGCACACACACACACACACACACACGCACACACACACACACACACACACACACACACACACACGCACACGCACACGCACACACACACACACACACACGCACCCTCTTTGCTGCAGTAGCCTGCACTGTTGGAATCGATGTTCTTCACAAATTAAGTTAAAGGTCCACAGATCAATGTCTCAGCACCAGCCGAAAGGTTTAAGGTTTGATTCCCAGTGCTCCTTAATGACCCCTAACCCCTACCTGCTCCTTAATGACCTATAACCCCTACCTGCTCCTTAATGACCCCTAACCCCTACCTGTTCCTTAATGACCTATAACCCCTACCTGCTCCTTAATGACCTCTAACCCCTACCTGTTCCTTAATGACCTATAACCCCTACCTGCTCCTTAATGACCCCTAACCCCTACCTGTTCCTTAATGACCTCTAACCCTACCTGTTCCTTAATGACCTATAACCCCTACCTGCTCCTTAATGACCCCTAACCCCTACCTGTTCCTTAATGACCTATAACCCCTACCTGCTCCTTAATGACCCCTAACCCTTACCTGTTCCTTAATGACCTATAACCCCTACCTTCTCCTTAATGACCCCTATCCCCTACCTGTTCCTTTATGACCTATAACCCCTACCTGTGCCGCTCCTTAATGACCCCTTTTCCTCTCCTCTCTCCTCTGCTTCTCCTGTCCCTCCCTTCCTCCCTCCTTTCTCTCCCCCTCTCCTTCTCCTTCTGGTTTCGGAGACCTGTTGTTACATCATGTATGAATAAAGAAACCGTTTCATCGGTGACTAAAAGCCTCCAGTGTTGACTGCTTTGCTTTGATCTTTCCCGAGGAGAGGAGGGGAGGAGGTGAGGGGAGGTGGTGGAGGAGGAGGTGAGAGGAGGTGGTGAGGAGAGGAGGTGGAGGAGGAGGTGAGGGGAGGAGTTGCGATGAGGAGGTGGAGGAGGAGTTAAGAGGAGGAGGTGGAGGAGGTGGTGAGGGGAGGAGTTGAGAGGAGGAGGGGAGGAGGAGGAGTTGAGAGGAGGAGGAGGTGAGGGGAGGGGAGGAGTTGAGAGGAGGAGGTGAGGGGAGGAGGAGGTGGAGGAGGGGGTGAGGGGAGGAGGTGAAGGAGGACACGTGGGCACTCCCTCGTCTCAATGCACAACATCAACCTCAACATAAACCTCATTTGGTCTCACACACATCCCAGCGGTACATCCCTCGCTCCTCCTCTCCTCCACCGCTACTCTCCCTCTCCTCCCCCGCTGCTCTCCCTCTCCTCCCCCACTTATCTCGCTCCTCTTCCCCCTCTCTCTCTGCTCCTCCCTGTCCTCCCCTCACCTTTCCTCTCTTCCTCTCCTTCTCTCTCCTCTCCTCTCCTCCCTCTTTCCTCTCTCCCGCTCCCCTCTCTCTCTCTACTCCTCCCCCCTCTCCTCCCCCCTCCCCCCTCTCCCCTCCTCCCCCCTCCCACCCTCCCCCCTCCCCTCTCTCCTCCCCCCTCTCCTCCTCCTCCTCTCTTAATATTGTTTGTATTTATCCTGGGAGTGAAAAGCCTTCAACACCCGATTATCAAACACAACACAAGCAGATTCCAGGAATCTATTGATCTGTCATCTGCTTTCATCAACTTGTGTGTGGATGTATGTGTGTGTGTGTGTGTGTGTGTGTGTGTGTGTGTGTGTGTGTCTGAGTCTGGATCTGTGTTTGTGTATCGGTGTGTGGGGTGTGTGTGTGTGTATATCTTTCTGTGTGTCTGTCGGTGTGTGTGTCAGTATCTGTGTGTGTGTGTGTGTATATCTTTCTGTGTGTCTGTCAGTGTGTGTGTGTGTGTGTGTGTGTGTGTGCATATCTTTCTGTGTGTCTGTCAGTGTGTGTGTGTGTGTGTGTGTGTGTATATCTTTCTGTGTGTCTGTCAGTGTGTGTGTGTGTGTGTGTGTGTGTGTGTGTGTGTCAGTATCTGTGTGTGTGTGTGTATATCTTTCTGTGCGTCTGTCAATGTGTGTGTGTGTGTGTGTTTTCTTTTCATCCTGATCCAGAGGATTTCCTCCTCCTTGTTTCATAGGATTTTCTAACTAAACTCAAAGTTCTGATCTCTTTCTGATATTTTAGACCCCCAGTCGACCTCTGACCCCATAAACCCTGCATACCAAACCCTCAGCAGCCAATAGGAAGCCTCGGCCAATAAAGCGCCCGGTCACTAATTAACCAGTCACGCCGTCCGGGGGTCGGAGGCCACGGCTGCCCTGGTGTTATACACACGACCTTTGACCCCTGAGGGCTGTTAGACGTGATCGGCATGTCGGGCACCCCCCGGGGCCTCACCCCCCCTCCCTCTCTCTCTCTCTCTCTCTCTCTCTCTCTATCTAGATGCTGTAGACTCTTGTGAGGAGAGTGTGCGTGTGTGTGTAAACACACACACGCACACACACACACACATATGTAGCTACAGTTCACACACCCACACACTCTCACTAACACATCCACACTTTTTCCACAACCTCGCTCACACTTCCTGTGTCCAACACACACACACACACACACACACACACACACACACACACACACACACACACACACACACACACACACACACACACACACACTGTGACACCCATGTGACCCTCCTGTTCAGCTGACCTCCCCCAGGGTCACATGACCCTGGGGGCTGGCTGGTCCATCTCTGTCCACCCACCCCAGACCTCAGCCCCCTCCCCCGCTGGGACCCCTCTGCTCTGCTCCTCCTAGGCCTCCTACTCCTCCGTGTCTAGTATGTACCTCTTCTCCTCCTCCTTCTTGTCTCATCCTTCTCCTCTCCTCCTCCTCATCTCTTTATCTTCTCCTCCTATCCCACTATTCTCCTCCTCCTTGCAGCCTCATCAGCCAATCAGTCTGACTCAGACCAGGTGAGGCTGCTTCAACCAGCCACCAACCACACACACTCCACAACAGTATAGTAATATTGTATAGTACAGTATAGTAATATTGTATAGTACAGTATAGTAATATTGTATATAGTATATAGAGTACATTTCAGTGAGCCTGTTATCTTGTCTCTGGTCTTACATTTAATTATATTACTTATTTCTGTTAGTTTTTTATTCCGGCATGTCTGATTCATCTGATTCATCCTGACCCAATAGACGTGTCCTCCTCCATCTCCCCTGGTGGAGGCGTCCTCCTCCATCTCCCCCTGGTGGAGGCTCTGCTCCGTGGACGTGTCCTCCTCCATCTCTCCCTGGTGGAGGCTCTGCTCCGTGGACGTGTCCTCCTCCATCTCTCCCTGGTGGAGGCTCTGCTCCGTGGACGTGTCCTCCTCCATCTCTCCCTGGTGGAGGCTCTGCTCCGTGGACGTGTCCTCCTCCATCTCTCCCTGGTGGAGGCTCTGCTCCGTGGACGTGTCCTCCTCCATCTCTCCCTGGTGGAGGCTCTGCTCCGTGGACGTGTCCTCCTCCATCTCTCCCTGGTGGAGGCTCTGCTCCGTGGACGTGTCCTCCTCCATCTCTCCCTGGTGGAGGCTCTGCTCCGTGGACGTGTCCTCCTCCATCTCTCCCTGGTGGAGGCTCTGCTCCGTGGACGTGTCCTCCTCCATCTCTCCCTGGTGGAGGCTCTGCTCCGTGGACGTGTCCTCCTCCATCTCTCCCTGGTGGAGGCTCTGCTCCGTGGACGTGTCCTCCTCCATCTCTCCCTGGTGGAGGCTCTGCTCCGTGGACGTGTCCTCCTCCATCTCTCCCTGGTGGAGGCTCTGCTCCGTGGACGTGTCCTCCTCCATCTCTCCCTGGTGGAGGCTCTGCTCCGTGGACGTGTCCTCCTCCATCTCTCCCTGGTGGAG
>CM051005.1:3004938-3009938 GCA_027704905.1 Muraenolepis orangiensis | reverse complement strand
TGTGTTCCTGTCCCTTGGCGAGAGCTGGCGTTATTCTTGGGTTGGAGACGAGCGCTAGAGCTGTGGCCAGCGCGCGGTGGCGGACCTCAGCCCTACTTACAAGAAACCCAAAACGCTAACTCTCCATCGCTGGCCCGCGCCGGACCACACAGATACAAGCCAGCAGAACCCGATAGCTTCATCCGCATGAAGCCAGAGCGTCTTTCTGAAGCACGACCCGCCACCCTGACCCGTCCTCCTAGCACTCGTTAGCTCCACTGTTAGCTTGCTTGCTCTATTGTGAGCCAAGTTCTATTGTTAACCAGCTTATTGTACTTTCACCTGAGCACTGGTTGGGCTCTTGGAGGCTTGTTAGGAAGGAAATGTAAGGTTTTATATATTGTATTTATATATTATATTATTATGATGACTAGTAGTTCTCTAGTCTACCTGCTGAATGACCTTATCGTAGGTGGCTTTGGACTAGACAGACAGACTCTGCAGAACGACTGTAATGTAATGTTCCGCTCTGAGTCAAACGGAAAACAGAACCGGCAACTGTCCTGCCTTGGCGCCTTTGAGCAAGCAAACAGCAAAGCTAGTCTGTGCTCGAAAAATTCACCTCAAGTGTGTGAGAGAAGAGATTTCTCCTCATTATCCGAAGCGTGTTTCTCCGGGTTTTCAACAAACCTCCAGAAAGGAGGTCAGACCGACAGCAGAGCGTTTGGTTCCGTCGGACCGCGGCGGAACCCAAACTCCTGTTTCCAGGACACCCAGTAGCGGGGTCACGATCCCGTGTGTATTTCGCCGCCGCAGGGGTCAGAGGTCAATGCAGTGTATGCGAGATACATCATGGATTTATTGCCAAGAGCGGAGCAGTCTCTCCGAGATGGATGGCTATAAAGCTCTGCAGTAGAACCCTCCTGTCTTCTACCCACTGAGTGGGAAACACATGATTAACTGTTTACTGACACAAGGCTTTTGCTCCAAAGTGACAGATAATGAATTTATTTTAGGTACATTAAGGAGCAGGTAGGGGTCAGAGGTCATTAAGGAGCAGGTAGGGGTCAGAGGTCATTAAGGAGCAGGTAGGGGTTAGAGGTCATTAAGGAGCAGGTAGGAGTTAGAGGTCATTAAGGAGCAGGTAGGGGTCAGAGGTCATTAAGGAGCAGGTAGGGGTTAGAGGTCATTAAGGAGCAGGTAGGGGTTAGAGGTCATTAAGGAGCAGGTAGGGGTTAGAGGTCATTAAGGAGCAGGTAGGCGTTAGAGGTCATTAAGGAGCAGGTAGGGGTTAGAGGTCATTAAGGAGCAGGTAGGGGTTAGAGGTCATTAAGGAGCAGGTAGGCGTTAGAGGTCATTAAGGAGCAGGAAGGGGTCAGAGGTCATTAAGGAGCAGGTAGGCGTTAGAGGTCATTAAGGAGCAGGTAGGGGTTAGAGGTCATTAAGGAGCAGGTAGGGGTTAGAGGTCATTAAGGAGCAGGTAGGCGTTAGAGGTCATTAAGGAGCAGGTAGGGGTTAGAGGTCATTAAGGAGCGGGTAGGCGTTAGAGGTCATTAAGGAGCAGGTAGGGGTTAGAGGTCATTAAGGAGCAGATAGGTGTTAGGGGGCATCTTGCTCTAGGATGCCAACAGATAGACCAAACAGTGGGAATCGAACCCAGAACCTTTTGTCTAGCCACTGCGCTCTCCTAACCACTCATGAATCTCAGTACATGTTCTTGTTCTCTGGTTCCAGTATGAGAGCCAGTCAGTCAGTGTGTGTGAGGCTGGTTCAGTTCCATGTTCAGACCAGCTCCACGCCTCCCTGGAATAGAAACATGGCCGACGGGCGGCTGTCCCTGTGGAGAGAGAGAGAGAGAGAGAGAGAGAGAGAGAGAGAGAGAGAGAGAGAGAGAGAGAGAGAGAGAGAGAGAGAGAGAGAGAGAGAGAGAGAGAGGAGAGAGAGAGAGAGAGAGAGAGAGAGAGGGAGGTGTTGGTCACGGGTGGATCATTTAGAACATCTTTTAACAGACTGTCTGGCCTCATTTCCACTATATGGGGGGGGGGGGGGAGAGAGAGGGGGAGGGAGAGAGAGAGAGAGAGGGGGGGAGAGAGAGAGAGAGAGAGAGAGAGAGGGGGGGGAGAGAGAGAGAGAGAGAGAGAGAGAGGAGGGAGAGAGAGAGAGAGAGAGAGAGAGAGAGAGAGAGAGAGGAGAGAGAGAGAGAGAGAGAGGGGGAGAGAGAGAGAGAGAGAGAGAGAGAGAGAGAGAGAGAGAGGGGGAGGGAGGGAGAGAGAGGAAAGGAAAGGGTGGTTTTCCTTGCTATGTCCTCAGGCCAAGTTCTCCAGAATTAGTCAAAGCATTTCCTAAAGTCACAGGACCTCACACGCAGACACACACACACACACACACACACACACAGACACACACACCCGCACACACATACAGACATGCACACACACAGACACGCAGACATGCACACACACACAGACACACAGATACGCACACACGCAGACATGCACACACACACAAACACGCACGCATGCACACATACCACAACATGCACAAACACACACACACTGCATCATAACACACACATATACACACATCCAACCCACACACACACACACACACACACACACACACACACACACACACACACACACACAAACCTCATCATAGCACACACACACACACATTACAAATGGCGCACTAAACCATTTGAATAGCACTGGGGTGTGTGTAGTGAAGCTAACTGTTGCAATTCTGAGAGCTAACTGTTGCAATTCTGACAGCTAACTGTTGCTATTCTGACAGCTAACTGTTGCTATTCTGCTAACTGTTGCTATTCTGAAAGCTAACTGTTGCTATTCTGCTAACTGTTGCTATTCTGACAGCTAACTGTTGCTATTGTGCTAACTGTTGCTATTCTGAGAGCTAACTGTTGCTATTGTGCTAACAATTTCTACTCTTAGACCTATCTGTTGCTATTGAGAGAGCTAAGTGTAGCTACACCCTCTGTCTCTCTACAGGCTATTGGAATGATTTATGCTCTTTTTTATCACATAAAGATACGCTAGGATGGTTTCAGATTGGATAAGATATCAGGTTGTTAATCCCAGATGAGCGATGAGAGTGAAGCTGATGGAGAGGGAGAGGGAGGAGGAGGAGAGGGAGGAGGAGAGGGAGAAGGAGAGGGAGGAGGAGGAGAGGGAGAAGGAGAGGAGGAGGAGGAGAGGGAGAAGGAGAGGGAGGAGGAGGAGAGGGAGGAGGAGAGGGAGGAGGAGAGGGAGAGGGAGGAGGAGGAGAGGGAGAAGGAGAGGGAGGAGGAGGGAGAGGGAGAAGGAGAGGGAGGAGGAGAGGGAGAAGGAGAGGGAGGAGGAGGAGAGGGAGGAGGAGAGGGAGGAGGAGAGGGAAGAGGAAAAGGAGAAGGATAGGGAAGAGGAGAGGGAGGAGGAGAGGGAAGAGGAGAGGGAGGAGGGGGAAGAGAGAGAGGAGGAGGAGAGGGAGGCGGGTCCCTGGATGAGGACCGTCTGAGTGATGCTCTCATGTCGGTCTGAGGCCATCAGACGAGATCTCATTCAAACCAGGTAAGAGTAGAGATCCACTGATTCTCGTGATCTAGAAGGACACTTGTTGTCTAGATGTGTCTGGACGGTCTACGTGTTCAATCTGCTCATTCTATGTTTTATATTATACTACATTTTGAGTAGTTTGTTTAAAATCATACATTCCACATTGTAAAATGTTTGAAATCGTACGTTCGATCGTGTAAATCGTATAGTCGGAAGCACTTCTAAGCATACATTCTATGCTTTATAAACCTGTGCATTATACGTTTTAGAACTGTACAGTCATATGTTCTAAACCTCTACCTTCTATATATATAAATAGTACAGTCTATGTTTTTAAACCGTGCATTCTATGTTTTGTAGCGCACATTCTGCATGGTGAGAAGATCCACCCCGGCGGTGGTTTTCCTCACTGCTGTCTCCGTGGAGACCCGGTGGCTCCACCACACACACACACACACACACACACACACACACACACACACACACACACACACACACACACACACACACACACACACACACACACACCACACACACACACACACACACACACACACACACACACCACACACACACACACACACACACACACACACACACACACTGGACTAAAAATGTTCTCCCAAACAGACACATGAGAGAGATGCTTAGGTTTCCTCCAGCTCTCTGTGGCCCAGCGTAGCTTCCTCTCCTTGGTTTTACTTAGTCACAGGGATGGTCATCGGCTCTTTCCAGAAGGTTCTTTCCATAGGGTTTTTTTTTCTTCACTATGACTAGACTAAACTAGTCAGCAGTTTGTGTGTCTTGTTCCTGAGGAAGTCTGAGACTCGGAGATGTTGGGAAAAAGAAGAACGGTTTGTTCTTCTTCTCCGTCTCTCTGTTCCAGAGCCTTGGCCGTCGCTTCACCAACAAAACATGTTTGTTTGAAGTTTGTCGGAACAAAATATGATCGGCACGCGGGAAAGACCCACATCTGTTCACCACTTAACTTACCCTGAGTCTGTTCACCACAACACTTAGCTTACCCTGAGTCTCTTCTAACAACACTTAGCTTACCCTTAGTCTCTTCTAACAACACTTAGCTTACCCTGAGTCTCTTCTAACAACACTTAGCTTACCCTGAGTCTGTTCACCACAACACTTAGCTTACCCTGAGTCTCTTCTAACAACACTTAGCTTACCCTTAGTCTCTTCTAACAACACTTAGCTTACCCTGAGTCTGTTCTAACAACACTTAGCTTACCCTGAGTCTGTTCACCACAACACTTAGCTTACCCTGAGTCTGTTCCCCACAACACTTAGCTTACCCTGAGTCTGTTCCCCACAACACTTAGCTTACCCTGAGTCTGTTCCCCACAACACTTAGCTTACCCTGAGTCTGTTCACCACAACACTTAGCTTACCCTGAGTCTGTTCACCACAACACTTAGCTTACCCTGAGTCTGTTCTAACAACACTTAGCTTACCCTG
>CM051005.1:2997438-2999938 GCA_027704905.1 Muraenolepis orangiensis | reverse complement strand
TCTCACTCTCTCTATTTCTCTCTCTCTCTCTCTCTCTCTCTCTCTCTCTCTCTCTCCTCTCTCTCTCTCTCTCTCTCTCTCTCTCTCTCACTCTCTCTATTTCTCTCTCTTTCTCTTCTTGTTGGTCTCTTTGTTGGATAAACACAAGATGGACATTCAACTTTACGCAATCTGTTGGACACATACTGAGAGAGAGAGAGAGAGAGAGAGAGAGAGAGAGAGAGAGAGAGAGAGAGAGAGAGAGAGAGAGAGAGAGAGAGAGAGAGAGAGAGGAGAGAGAGAGAGAGAGAGAGAGAGAGAGAGAGAGAGAGAGAGAGAGGTTGTTCTTGGCTGTATCAGTGGTTGAGGGTTGAGGTGACATGGTGGGTCCCAGACGTCTATTAGAGTGATGCTGACCAGATGAGAATCAATCCTCAGCAGCAGATCTTCAGCTCAGGGGGAGGAACTCTGGGATGTGGGAGGAGCTCTGGGATGGGGGAGGAGCTCTGGGATGTGGGAGGAGCTCTGGGATGGGGGAGGAGCTCTGGGATGGGCTCATCTCTACTCTATTGTGGTTGTGGACAGTCGTTGTGTATTCAGCATTACAACATATGAGATCTGACATCTGGCACACACACACACACAGTGGAATACACACACACACACACAGTGGAATACACACACACACACACACAGTGAATACACACACACACACACAGTGAATACACACACACACAGTGAATACACACACACACACACACAGTGAATACAACACACACTCACACACACACACACACAGTGGAATACAAACACACTCACACACACACACACACACACACACACAGTGGATACACACACACACACTCACACACACACACACACACACACACACACACACACACACACACACACAGTGAATACAAACATACACACACACACACACACACACAGTGGAATACACACACACACACACAGTGGAATACAAACACACACACACACAGGGGAATGCAGACACACACAAACATACACAGCGGAATACACACACACACATATGAAAACACATGTCAGATTAGGATCTTTAACGGGCAGATTAATGAGAAAGAGTTTGGGTGGGGGGTGTCAGTCTCTCTCTCTCTCTCTCTCTCTCTCTCTCTCTCTCTCTCTCTCTCTCTCACACAGCTGAACTTTCTCTCAGTAACAGGGACCAGATGTTCCGTGATCAGCCCCCGCTCCACAGTTTGAATCACCCCGCTAGCTGCCTCTTAAAGGGAGCTACAGTTAGCAGCTCGTCGCTAGTACTACAACAACAACAACAACAAATCGTGAGGATTGAATCCTCTTTATTGGTCACATACATGAAGACATACAGTGAAACATGTTCTCTGCATTTAACCCATCCTAGTATTAGGAGCAGTGGGCAGCTATTTATACAGCGCCCGGGGAGCAGTTAGGGTTAGGGTCTTCCTCAAGGACACCTCGACAGTTTTTGCTAGGAGGAGCCGGGGATCGAACCAGCAACCTTCCGGTTGTGAGGCGACCGCTCTACCTCCTGAGCTAGACTGCCGCCCAAGCCCGTCAACAACGACTGCTCAGCTTGTTAGCTGTCAGGAATAGAGGACTAGTGGTCCTGTCTCGCAGCCTGTGTGTGTGTGTGTGTGTGTGTGTGTGTGTGTGTGTGTGTGTGTGTGTGTGTGTGTGATACAGAATCCTCATTCAGGTTCAGAGCTCTGAGCTGAACACATCTACCATCTCCATCCTCCTCCTCCAAAGAGAAGTGGATTCACAAAGATCAATGTCAACTCTTCTCTCATGTCAACCAAACAGAACGCCTGCCTTTAAATAACCTTAATAACCTTAATAACCTCGTGACACATTTACATGTGTAATAATCTTTATTGCCCTCTACATAAAATAATAAAATGACCGGTTTCTTGGACAATTTTCTTCATAGATACAAGGCCATGTTTATTGTAGACAATGCGATTCAAAGAACATGGTTTGATAACATGTCCACCGCACCACGTGGTGACTCGTCCCCGGGAGGTTCCAAGTACGGCAGGTCCGTTGGTAGTCCGTTGGTCTCGCTTTAAGTACGTTGTCGATCCGTCTGATTGGACGGGATCACATTAGAGCTCCGAGTCCTAGAGCTCCAAGTCCTAGAGCCCCAAGTCCTAGAGCCCCAAGTCCTAGAGCCCCAAGTCCTAGAGCCCCAAGTCCTAGAGCCCCCCCCCTACGAGCCCGTCCATCAAGTCCGTCAAAAGACTGTAAATAGCTGCTCCTGCGTCCACTCCGTTCACACACAGCTGGAGCAACATGTCACCAGCGTGTTGAGGACTAGTTCGTGGGATGGGGCGTGTTGAGGACTAGTTCGTGGGATGGGGCGTGTTGAGGACTAGTTCGTGGGATACAACAGACAAACAGACAGGGGTGGAAACATAACCTTCCTTCCATCTTTGATGGCGGAGGTAAAAGCGCCTTGTGTCTCGCTAGCAGAACTTCCCCAACCACGAGGGGTCAAAGG
>CM051005.1:2977438-2994938 GCA_027704905.1 Muraenolepis orangiensis | reverse complement strand
TCTATTAGATGAACCAGCACACAGGAAGCAGCCTGAAGGCTAGTTTTACACTTTAGGAGGAGAGAGGTAACCCACGGCAACGGCCTCTCCTCAGGCGGGTGATGGAGAAGTATGACTTGAAGGCTACGTCCGGGGAAGTGATGTGTGTCTAGATATTAGAATTACATTAGATATCTGTATATCTATATGTTAGAATTACATTAGATATCTGTATATCTATACTTCTATATTATATACTGTATATCTATATCTATCTATATAGATATATATATAGCTATATCTATATATTTAAATTGATATCTATATATATATATATATAGATATAAATATATATATAGAAAAATATCTATCTTTCAGTGTCAGTTGTAATGGTAGTTGTGAGGGTGAGGACAGTGTTAGCTCCCGTGCGTAGCGGGTCGAGGAGGCGTCGGCCATCTGGTTCGCACGCCGCCCACCGGCCAATCGCCCGCCAGCTCCGCGTGTCTGACCGCCAGGTGGGCGGGGCCTGCTACTCTGAGTAGCACGTGGCCGCTTGGAACGCGGTGTGGTTGTGGGGCTAGTGTTGCTAAGTTGCCATGGCAACATGCCTCGTAGCGGTATAAACGACAACAACAATTCAAATGGGATTGTCTGGAACGACTGGAAGAGATTTGTTCTTCTTCTTCTTTGACGCAAACATTTCGCTGTCCTCGCGGGGTACCGTTATGTCTGTTGTGTGTGTTTTTTATATGTTAGTGTGGAGGTTACACGCTATATAACTTGAGGTTTTCCAATCAATAGTCAATATGTACCAATCTGAAAGAGCTGTAGCTACCTCCCAGCTTCACCCAGGATGTGCACAGATCTGAAGGACATTGAGCGATGGCGAACATTGAGTTGTTGGGTCTTTGACTCCGAGTCGTGGAGTAATTCACCTCAGGAGTGCGTTTGCTCTCAGGCGAGGAAGGTTTCCCAGCAACATGTCGGGAATTGTAAAAAACTGAACAACGTCTCAGAAAAGTCAACGCTCCAAAAAACACATGTTTTCAACATTCATCGGCAGGTTTAAATGTAAACAGATGCAGTCTGATCTCCGGAGCTGAATTCAGTCATTTTCTATTTCTGCTTTGACCCACTTTGGATTCTTATGTGCTTCTCTGCGGCGGATGCCTATCTGATCGGATGCCTATCCGCAGTTCCTTTGTGTGTGTCGATAGGGAACAGTCTGTGAGGCTAAATGTATTTTATCTTAGCGCTGTTATTTTTAACCACAGCGTGTTGCGTGACTCCTGTCCAACTCACCTGAAGTTCAGAGTGCTGAACAATGCCTCGCTCTGCGGTAAACAAGCCTCCCGGCTAACTTTAGATCCCCTTCCCATGTCTCCAGGAAGTACGGCGCAGCGCTGAGATGCGGCTTCTGCCAATCACCACGACAACCAAGGCCTGTTTCCCCCACTGTCAACAGGGGGGTAATAGACCGCCGTTAAGCTAGCCAGGGCAATAGGCTATCACATGACTGAGCGAGCGCATGTGTGTTTTTATGGGTTGAGTCCAGTAGTCGCTGAATGGGGCTTGGATTCCCCAAACGGTTATCAGATGGCTGGGAAATAAAAGTTGATTGTGGGAGCGTCTCGTCTGTGCTACTCTGGAGGAGAGCTCCATGTGGGGATAACAGCACAACACACCTCAACGTAATGGAGGCTCAGTGCCGGCTTCCCATTGTGGGAGCTGGTCACAATGAGCCTCTTCTATATATTTTAAAACGTCTTCCAAATCTGAATCTAATTACCGGATTTCTTTGGCGACATTCAAACTTGAACATGTGCCGTGTGGGCTAATGTAGCACTACCAGCATTTCCATTCCACTTGGTTAGCGTTACGTTTTGTTAGCATTATTGGCATATCAATCGTGTTCGTGTTCTAAAAATCTTTTGCATATATATTCATGAGAGATGTACTTTATTCATCCCAGATGGGCAATTTGGGAATGCTAGAAAGAAGTTCGAGGTTAGCTAGCCAGAGGAAGTAGCAGGAAACATCCTCAGAGTATGAAGGAGTTTGGGGAATCCATTCCTGCACCGCGGGAGGTGAACATAACGACAGCTTTACACGGAGCTCTTTAAATGCCCCACCCTGATGCCTTTCAGGCGCTAGCTGAACACAACGCCGCGGGGCGCTACAGTAAAACACCGCGGAGGAGCTAGCATGTTAATGAGCTAGCCCCGTAAAAAAACCCTAACAGACTGGAGATGTTTAGCGGAGAGTTTAACGACTTTGTTAAAACTTTGCCTTTATTGTCTAACTTTGTATTAATTACTGGAACACACTTGTGTGTGTGAGTGTAGAAAGTAGAAAGTCCTTGTGGGTAAATAACGCTAAACTAGTGGAATGGCTAATTGGTGCAAACCAACGCTACGATCCATGGCTATAATCCGCCGGGTCACCGGCGGCACCAGGCAGGACCGGGACTGGGAACGGTGGAGCGCCCACCTGCTGCGTCTGTCTGGAGGGGGAGTTGATTGGGTTGCCTCTTGTTAGCATGTGAGGTTGTGGCTACATGTTGTGATATGTCAGTAACGACGTGGGGAACGGAAACATCTGCTTTAGTTCCCACGGATAAAGTGGCAGCGCCGGCTTTATTGCTGCCCCTGAGCAAGGCATCTACTTTGGAATGGTGCGGGTTTGACGTGGGAGAAGTGGTATGAACGAGATGAAGTTGTGGGAAGACGCAGGACGACTGGAATGATGAGTGGGAAACGGACTGAAGGAATGGACCTCCTCCATCCAGTACAGACGCAGGAGACACCAGACCAGCTTTACTCACCGTTCATCTACTGCAATGTAGACTGTCTCTCTCTCCATCCCTCTCTCTCTCACTCCCTCTATCTGTCCCAATGTCTCTCTCTCTCTCTCTCTCTCTCTCTCTCTCTCTCTCTCTCTCTCTCTCTCTCTCTCTCTCTCTCTCTCTCTCTCTCTCTCTCTCCCTCTCCCCCTCCCCCCTCCCGGCTCTTGTTAATGATGTCATGAGGTGGGCGAGGGGTGGATTGTAATACCCATGAATAAAAGCACCATCAGTAAGCAATAACTGTAAGCACTGAGACTTTACTAGCGGACGTTTAACACTCACACACACTGGAGAGAGGGAAGGAGGGAAGGAGAGAGAGAGAGAGAGAGAGAGAGAGAGAGAGAGAGAGAGAGAGAGAGAGAGAGAGAGAGAGAGAGAGAGAGAGAGAGAGAGAGAGGAGAGAGAGAGAGAGAGAGAGAGAGAGAGAGAGAGATGGTTAGAGACCAAGTGAGAGAGAGAGATTCAAAGAGAGAGAGAGAGAGATTCAAAGAGAGAGAGAGAGATTCAAAGAGAGAGAGAGAGATTCAAAGAGTGAGAGAGAGAGATTCAAAGAGAGAGAGAGAGGCTTCAGAATCTGATGAGTATTTCCTATAATCTTCCCCTCACTGTGGAGCTGATGTCCTGTTGATGGTCACTCCCATCAAACTGCTCCAGTCATACAGAAACATCCCTTTGGAATCACAAGTTAATTATGGTTTGTGTTCTCTGCCGGTGGGGAATCAGCTATCAGTCTCCTCCTCTGCTGCTGTCTCCTTTAGCGCCAACAAGTCACTTAGCTGGCTATCTCTGCTGAGTGACTATCTTTAGTTGAATAGATATTATATTATTACAGATATCGAACCGCTAGCCGGCGCTAAGTGCGTCATGTCTCGTGGCTAGTGTGTGGTGTTACTTTATCCTAGCTAACCTGGTTAAGCTCCATCGGAGAGTGACACCATTTGTAATGACATCTTATAGTGACGCACATTTGTGTATGATGTGTGTGATATGATAATAATAATAATAAGTATGTGCGTGTGTGTGTGTGTGTGTGCGTGTGCGTGCGTGCGTGTGTGTGCATGTGTGTGCGTGCGTGTGTGTGAGAGAGGGCCCCTGTGTAACTATAGGGCCCCCCGGGGCCCGGCCCCCTCTCTCTCTCTCTCTCTCTCTCTCTCTCTCTCTCCTCTCTCTCTCTCTCTCTCTCTCTCTCTCTCTCTCTCGACTCAGACGGGTGAGGGGGTGAGGGAGTGAGGAGGTGAGGGAGTGAGGGGGTGAGGGAGTGAGGGGGTGAGGGAGTGAGGGAGGCCAGTCCTCATATCAAGGGGGGTGGTGGTGGGGGATAAGTGAATTATCTGAGAGGAGGACAAGATCTCTATCTATCATGTAGCTCTGTGACTGGGTGACTCACATACACACACACACACACACACACACCCGCACACACACACACACACACACACACACACACACACACACACACACACATACTGTTCAATACACTAGTGCTATGATATACTTACACTCACACACACACACACACACACACACAAATTCACTTACTAATAATAGACACACCCTATAACACACACACATACACTCACACACACTCACACACACTGATACACACACAAACAGTGTGATATACTCTCCCTCTCTCCCTCCCCTATCTCACACACACACACACTAAGATATACTCTCTCCCCCTCGCTCTCACACACACACCCACACACACACACACACACACACCCACACACACACACACACACCCACACACACCCACACACACACACACACACACACACACAGATCACACCAGTTGATGAAGTCATCTCTGTGACCCTGTAGGGCCTGCAGGCCCCGGGCTGCTGCTCTCTCTCTCTCTCTCTCTCTCTCTCTCTCTCTCTCTCTCTCTCTCTTCTCTCTCTCTCTCTCTCTCTCTCTCTCTCTCTCTCCACTGAGGAGCAGACTGACTCTGGGTCAGATTGAGACAGACGGACAGAGGATTTTATTGGCTCATCCTCTTCCTCCTCTTCCTACCCCAACCCCCCCCATCTCCTCTCTCCTTTCACCCTCCTCTCTTCTCTCCTCCTCCTTTCCTCCTCCTCCTCCTCCTCTCCTCCTCTCTTCATCGTTCTCACCGTCCTCCTCCTCCCCTCTCCTCCTTCTGCTCCTCCTCCAGGTACGACTACGTGGAGGTGTACAACGGGCGTGACGAGGCGGCGGCCATGTTGGGGAAGTTTTGTGGGAAGATCGCCCCCTCCCCCATCGTCTCCCACGGCCACCAGCTGCTCATCAAGTTCGTGTCCGACTACGAGACGCACGGCGCCGGCTTCTCCGTCCGCTACGAGGTCTTCAAGACGGGTCAGTCTTCACCGGGGGGCGTGGCCTGGCTAGGGAGGGGGTGTGGCCTGTGAGGGGAAGGGGTGTGGCCTGGGAGCTGGAGGGGTGTGGTCTGGGAGAAGGCCAGCCAATAGAACCCGTCATTGCTGTAGCAAGCAGGACGTGTCGGGAACGATCATGATGTGGGCGGAGCCCCGGAATGATTCACAGCGCTGCTGCCGTCTTATTGGTCAGACCTGCTGAATAGGGAGCGCTTGATTGGTCATCACAGCCTTCCTTCAAACCCCCAACCGACCAATAAGAACATTCTCTCTGACTGAAGACATTTAAAACCCAAAAACGAAATCAGGTTGTATATACAGGTACTACCATATCATAGTATTAATGATATGAGGTACAGGTACTACCATATCATAGTATTAATGATATGAGGTACAGGTACTACCATATCATAGTATTAATGATATGAGGTACAGGTACTACCATATCATAGTATTAATGATATGAGGTACAGGTACTACCATATCATAGTATTAATGATATGAGGTACAGGTACTACCATATCATAGTATTAATGATATGAGGTACAGGTACTACCATATCATAGTATTAATGATATGAGGTACAGGTACTACCATATCATAGTATTAATGATATGAGGTACAGGTACTACCATATCATAGTATTAATGATATGAGGTACAGGTACTACCATATCATAGTATTAATGATATGTATATGTGTATATATACAATTCAAACATCCTACCGCCCTAGCCACCAGGATGGGGGTGGGGGCTGGGAGACAGGATGTGATGAGGAGCGGTCTTCATAAACTACTTCCTGTCAGGGAAGCAGTCCGGCCGCTGCTGTCCTACATTCTGATTGGCTCTCCCTCCCTCCCTCCCCCTCGGGGCCAATTGAGAGAGCGGCAAGCGAGGAAGGGAGACCCTGGGGGGTACTTGGAGGACTGCCAGCTGGGGGGGGGGGGGTGTGTGGTGTGTGTGTGTGTGTGTGTGTGTGTGGGGAGGGGGGGAGGGGGGGAGGACTGGGGGGAGAAGAGAGAACATATGATAAGAAGAGGACATGTGTTCTACTCTCTGGACCCCAAAGAGAAGTAATCATTCATAGAGACCGCAATATTCTCTCTTCCTCTCTCTCTCTCTCTCTCTCTCTCTCTCTCTCTCTCTCTCTCTCTGTCTCTGTCTCTGTCTCTCTCTCTCTCTCTCTCTCTCTCTCTCTCTCTCTCTCTCTCTCTCTCTCTCTCTCTCTCTCTCTCTCTCTCTCTCTCTCTCTCTCTCTCTCTCTGTCTGTCTCTCTTTCTGACTCTTGCTCTCACACACACACACTGTCTCTTTCTCACCCCTGTGTGTGTGTCTCTCTGGGTTTGTTTTTTTTATACGACAAAGAGACACAATCACTCACTTCCTGTTGCTGATAAGCACTTCCTGTGTACTTCCTGCTTCTGTCCTCACATTGCTGCTGGCTACTGTTTGGCTGCAGGAGTGTGTGTGTGTGTGTGTGTGTGTGGGTGTGTGTGTGTGTGTGTGTGTGTGTGTGGTGTGTAATGGAGTGTGAAGTTCCAGGGTGACCTGCATACCAGATGGATGTGGGTCTAGGTGTGTGTGAGAGAGAGAGAGAGAGAGAGAGAGAGAGGAGAGAGAGAGAGGAGAGAGAGAGAGAGAGAGAGAGAGAGAGAGAGAGAGAGATGCATGTCCAATGTTTTACCATTAAAGGACAAAGAGAGTAGTCTTGTATGTGTGTGTGTGTGTGTGTGTGTGTGTGTGTGTGTGTGTGTGTGTGTGTGTGTGTGTGTGTGTGTGTGTGTGTGTGTGTGTGGAATGGAATAAATATTCTCTGCTTCCTTATTGGTTTGCTTTTTGTTTTCAGTCCAAACCATGTCTAAGACCTCTCTCTCTCTCTCTCTCTCTCTCTCTCTCTCTCTCTCTCTCTCTCTCTCTCTCTCTCTCTCCTCTCTCTCTCTCTCTCTCTCTCTCTCTCTCTCTCTCTTCCTCGCTCTATCTCTAGCTCTATAGCGTGAGACAGACAGAGAGAGACAGACAGAGAAAGAGAGAACACACTCCAAATACAAACCACTTTGTAAAAGAATATAACCCACACACACACACACACACACACACACACACACACACACACACACACACACACACACACACACACACACACACACACACACACACACCACACACACACACACACACACACACACACACACACACACACACACACACACACACACACACACACACACACAGGGAAACCCATACTGTTCACACACATACACACACACACCCCTTATGGTGTCTCCATCCATCATGTAGTTTAATGATTCTGAGTTACAGCAAGCTGCCAGAGAGCACCAGGTGTGTGTGTGTGTGTGTGTGGTGTGTCTGAGTGAGAGTATATTTGTATTCATGCATTTCATTATTCTTTTGCTGTGTGTGTGTGTGTGTGTGTGTGTGTGTGTGTGTGTGTGTGTGTGTACATACTCTGCTTCTACTGTTTGATGTTCAGAAGCATTCCTGCAAGACTCTGAGGTCACATCTGGTCTAGACCCTCCCACATACTCACACACACACACACACACACACACACACACACACACACACACACAACACACACACACACACACACACACGGCCCTCCTAGTAACCCATGACCCTGTCATCAACGCCTCCCTCCGACTGATCAACTGATTTGTGGCGGTCATGTGACTATGCCGAGGTCACATGACCGGGAGGTCTTCCTGTCTGCCTTCCATACTATAGTAATAGAACCCCTGACCCTGGCAGTCTTAGTGCCTTGCTCCACCAGTTGAGGTAGACAGGGAATCGAACCTGTAACCCTGGCAGTGTTAGTGCCTTGCTCCACCAGTTGAGTTAGACAGGGAATCGAACCCCTGACCCTGGCAGTGTTAGTGCCTTGCTCCACCAGTTGAGCTAATCAGGACCTTATGTGCAGTTATCCACATATTCAGAATGATTAATGATTATTTATACAATCTTTCGGACAAGACATAAATCAATGCTTAAAAAGAAAATCCATATTAATGACACAAGATAAATGACAAACATAATTTGCAGTGGGAGAAATCCAATCCAATCCAATAAATAGGAAGAAGTTAAGCCAGTAGAGTTATTGAACCCTAAACGTCACCAACAATGAAAGAGAATGTGTTAAATACTTTTGAAACACAGTTTGAATCATGTGGCTTCACTCCGCTCTGAGTGGACTGTTTAGCATTTATATGGAAAACCTGTTCATTTACCAACCCTTACCTTTACTTTATACTGCCCTTAACTTAACGGTTAACGAAACATTACATAACTCTCAACTCCTACCTTATGGCTCAGCTTTACCTCATCTAACCTTACCTCAACTTCTACATCAGAAGCAGCCTAAAGGGAACCATTTCAAAATATGAAATCAAAATCCTAAATCTCTGAAAATACTTTATACCTAAGCTTAGTCATCCTTAACATGATACCTGAACCTAATGTCATACCTTTCCATCTGAAATGCATTATGGGAAATGTGTGTGTGTGTGTGAATGTGTGTTCCCAGCATGCGATTGTGGGTCATTTTGCTGTGTTCTAACAGGCTCTAAATCTGTCCTATCACAGCCCATACACGCCCCTCAGAGCCTCACTTAGCCCCGCCCCCCATGGTGGAATTGAATCAATCACGGAGCGTCTGGTTTGTCAGACTCAATGCCATATATATATATACAATATATATATATATATATCACATTGTCGCAATAAGTCAACACAAGCTAAAAACATACACCAAGGACTTCAGTGGAACGCTTTTGCAACTGAATTACATTACAGTTTTAAAATATGACTGAAGTTATATTCATCGTTATGAGGAGGGTTTAGTTGGCCTCAATCTTTCAACAGGCGTCCTAGAATAGATCTCGGGCCAAATCGATTTCATGGCGCAAGACATGAAATGTAGGGCAGCAGCCAACACACACACACACACACACACACACACACACACACACACACACACACACACCACACACACACACACACACACATGGAGAGTGTGTGATGGAGAGAGAAAAACAGACAAAAACAAACACTGTATATATCTATATACTAGATTGATTTGATTGTTGCTGTTTGTGCTGCTAGTACAGAGATCACATTTCATTGTCTTGTTCTCGTACGATGAAAAATTACGTTAAATGTTGAAACCTTACCCTCTCTCTCTCCCTCTCTCCCCTCCTCTGTCTCTCTCCCTCTCTCTCTCCCCCTCTCTCTCTCCCCCTCTCTCTCTCTCTCTCTCTCTCTCTCTCTCTCTCTCTCTCTCTCTCTCTCTCTCTCTCTCTCTCTCTCTCTCTCTCTCTCTCCCCTCCTTTTCTCCCCTCCTCTCCCCCACTCACTCTCTCTCCTCGCTCCCCTCCACTCTCTCTTTCTCTCTCCCCCGCCCCTCTCTCTTTCCCCCTCCTCTCTCCCCCCCTCCAGGTCCGGAGTGTTCCCGGAACTTCACGGCCCCCTCGGGGTCGATCAAGACGCCCGGGTTCCCTGACAAGTACCCCAACAACCTGGAGTGCACCTTCATGATCTTCGCCCCCAAGATGTCTGAGATCGTGGTGGAGTTCCACAGCTTCAACATGGAGCCTGACACCACGCCGCCCCCCGGGGCGCAGTGCCGCTATGACTGGCTGGAGATCTGGGACGGATACCCTGCTGGTGAGGGGTGTGTGTGTGTGTGTGTGTGTGTGTGTGTGTGTGTGTGTGTGTGTGTGTGTGTGTGTGTGTGTGTGTGTGTGTGTGTGTGTGTGTGTGTGTGTGTGTGTGTGTGTGTGTGTGTGTGTGTGAAGGGGTGACTAGATAGAGAGAGGAGTGGGGTTCGAGAGAAGTGGAAAGAGGAGAGAGAGTACAGAGAGAGAGAGAGAGAGAGTAGAGAGAGGGAGAATAGAGAGAGAGAGAGAGAGAGAGAGAGAGAGAGAGAGAGAGAGAGAGGGAGAGAGAGAGAGAGGAGAGAGAGAGAGAGAGAGAGAGAGAGAGAGAGAGAGAGAGAGAGAGAGAGAGAGAGAGAGAGAGAGAGAGTAGAGAGAGGGATAATAGAGAGAGAATAGAGAGAGAGAGTAGAGAGAGAGAGAGAGAGATCATGGACAGAGTGGACGGGTGGGCAGGAGCAGCTGTGAGGGATGGAGAGCATGAAGCAGTACAGACGGAGGAGGGGATGGACCAACAGAAGTCAGGGGAGAGGAGAGAGAATGGAAAGGTACAGACATCCACACAGTGTCCTCCCGCTGGATGCCACATGGTCCCTCATCATGTCTTCATGGCTTGTCAGAAAACTGTAAGATAATGCATTGTTTTCAATAGGATGAAAGGGTGATTGAAGGACAGCTTTACATCTGTTTTAAGTCGTCTTCTTGTTGTCCAATCAGATGTCAGACAGGTTACATTTTTGAATAAATTAAATCTCTTCCCCGTTAATGCTGTGCAACAAAGCGTGCACAACCCCCCGTGGGCGTTCTGCGCTTGTGTGTGTGTGTGTGTGTGTGTGTGTGTGTGTGTGTGTGTGTGGGTGTGTGGGTGTGTGTGTGAGTGGTGACATGGGAGTAAGTGGCACACCAAGTGACTGGCACATCACCACAGACCAGAGCAGACGATCGGGCACACTTTAAAACCCAGCCAGCATTCAAGAGCTGCCAAGATGACACCCCCTGTGTGTGTGTGTGTGTGTGTGTGTGTGTGTGTGTGTGTGTGTGTGTGTGTGTGTGTGTGTGGTGTGTGTGTGTGTGTGTGTGTGTGTGTGTGTGTGTGTGTGTGTGTGTGTGTGTGTGTGTGTGTGTGATGTAGTGTGTGTGTGTGTGTGTGTGTGAGATGTGTTTCATGTACAGAGTGTGTACCTGTTGGTTCCACAGCAGCGTGTTGCGGTAGCGTGTGCGTCTGCCAGATAACACACACCGTGTCGCTGTACCAGGGGAACGAGCAAGGCACAGCTGTAGGTTCAGATCCCATCACACAGGCTCACTGTGTTAACACAGGGAGAAGCCTCGGAACAAGAGAGAGAGAGGGAGAGGGAGAGAGAGAGAGGGAGAGGGAGAGGGAGAGGGAGGGAGAGAGAGAGAGAGGGGGAGGGAGAGAGAGAGAGAGAGGGGGAGGGAGAGAGAGAGAGAGGGAGAGGGAGGGAGAGAGAGAGGGAGAGGGAGGGAGAGAGGAAGAGGGGGGGAGGGGGGGAGAGAGATAGAGAGAGGTTGGTTGGTTCTGTGCTGTTCATTAGCGTCTCAACCCAGGTGTAAAGAACCAACCATCCAGATGCTCTCACCTTTATTCTGGTCCCCAGGTGTGACATCACCTGGTGGGGGTGATAGAGGGAGGTGATAGAGGGGAGGTGATAGAAGGGAGGTGATAGAGGGGAGGTGATAGAGGGGAGGTGGTAGAGGGAGGTGATAGAGGGGAGGTGATAGAGGGGATGATAGGGGGGAGGTGATAGAGGGGATGATAGGGGGGAGGTGATAGAGGGGAGGTGATTGTCATGTTATGTGTTCTGTAGCAGCAGCTCTAGCAGGAAGAGACGAGGCAGCAGACAAATGTCAAACATCCTGCTGTACCTGACTATCGGTTCTGACTCTCCTCCCTCCTCTCCCCTCCTCTCCCCTCCTCTCTCCTCTCTCCTCTCCTCCTTTCCTCTTAATCCTCTTCCCTTCTCTCCCCTTCTCTCTCTGTTCTACCCTCCTCTCTCCTTCTCCCCTGTTCTCCTCTTCTCTCTTCTCCTCTCCCCTCCTCTGTCTTCCTCTCCCCTCCCCCCTCCTCTCCCCTCTCCTCTTCCTCTACCTTCCCCTTTCTCTCTCCTCTTCCTCTTTGACCCCCTCTCCCTCCCTCCAGTGGGTCCCCATATCGGCCGCTACTGTGGCCAGTCGTCCCCGGGTCGAGTGGTGTCCTACACGGGCATCCTGTCCCTCACCATCACCACGGACAGCGCCATCTCCAAGGAGGGCTTCTCCGCCAACTACACGGTCCACCAGCGGAGCCTGCCGCCTGGGCACGGGCAGCAGGGTGAGAGACCCCCTCCACCGGGGCAGTTAACCGTTAACCACTCAGAGAACACTGGCCTTCAGCGGCTGTTTGCTCTGTGGGAGGTGTACGTGTGTGTACGTGTGTGTGTGTGTGTGTGTGTGTACGTGAGGAAAGGCATGTATTTGTATGTTTGAGTAGTGGTAGGGGCATTTGTGAGTGTGTGTCTTTGTCTGTACGTGTGCGTGTGTGTTGTATGTACGTGAGGGCAGTCATGGGTTTTGTGTAAGTGTGTGTGTGTGTACTTGTGTGTACTTGTGTGTGTGTGTACGTGAGGGCAGTCATGGGTTTTGTGTAAGTGTGTGTGTGTGTGTGTGTGTGTGTGTGTGTGTGTGTGTGTGTGTGCGTGTGCTGCTCATGAGCCAGGTGTGAACCCTGGTAGGTGATCATAGCGTGGTCTAAACGGCCCCATAGGGAGAGAGGTGAGGCTGCCTCCCCCTCCACAGCACTCACCCTGAACCCCCCTCAGAGGGCTGGGGGCCACTGAGGGGCTATCACTCTGAACCCCCCTCAGAGGGCTGGGGGCCACTGAGGGGCTATCACCCTGAAACCCCCCTCAGAGGGCTGGGGGCCACTGAGGGGCTATCACCCTGAACCCCCCTCAGAGGGCTGGGGGCCACTGAGGGGCTATCACCCTGAACCCCCCTCAGAGGGCTGGGGGCCACTGAGGGACTATCAGCTGAACAGCCCTCAGAGGGCTGGGGGCCACTGAGGGCTGGGGGCCACTGAGGGGCTATCAGTTGAACCCCCCTCAGAGGTCTGGGGGCCACTGAGGGCTGGGGGCCACTGAGGGGCTGGGGGCCACTGAGGGCTGGGGGCCACTGAGGGCTGGGGACCACTGAGGGCTGGGGGCCACTGAGGGGCTATTAGTTGAGTTTTGATCCAACCCAGAACATACCGGAAAGGTTCTGGTTCCCTCATGTCCTCAGTCTACCTGTAGGCATCCTGAGCAAGCTAACCTCTGACCCCTACCTGCTCCTTAGTGACCTCTAACCCCTACCTGCTCCTTAGTGACCCCTAACCCCTACCTGCTCCTTAGTGACCTCTAACCCCTACCTGCTCCTTAGTGACCTCTAACCCCTACCTGCTCCTTAATGACCCCTAACCCCTACCTGCTCCTTGGTGACCTCTAACCCCTAGCTGCTCCTTAATGACCTCTAACCCCTACCTGCTCCTTAGTGACCTCTAACCCCTACCTGCTCCTTAATGACCTCTAACACCTACCTGCTCCTTAGTGACCTCTAACCCCTACCTGCTCCTTAATGACCTCTGACCCCTACCTGCTCCTTAATGACCTCTAACCCCTACCTCCTCCTTAATGACCTCTAACCTAAATGACAGTGTAGTGCAGTGAAGTATTGAAATAGATCGATCCAGACTCTCTCTTGGATGTGTTGCCTTCAGACTGATTTGTTATTTTAATTGAGTTCCTCTTCTAAAGTGTCCTGAAGCGTTTCTACCAGACGCTCTTATAGACGTGTAGCCGTCGACGTGTTATAGATTGTGTGTTCCTTTCAGATCAATAATCAACAGTCTTTCCTGTGTCAATAGTTTGAAAGGTTTTTTTCAGGGCTCAAGGTTTTCCGAACTCACTCTCCCCTGTGTCCGTGTCGATAAAGTTTTCCTGTGTGCCTCCTGTGTTAATAAAGTTGTGTGTTGCGTGCGGTTCCCTCCAGACTTTGAGTGCATGGCGGCTCTGGGCATGCAGTCAGGGGACATCTCCTCAGAGCAGATCACCGCCTCCTCCCAGTACAACGCCAACTGGTCCCCGGAGCGCTCCCGCCTCAACTACCAGGAGAACGGCTGGACGCCGTCCGACGACACCATCCGGGAGTACATCCAGGTACCTGCCACCCAGGGTCTTCATGTGTCTGTCCGGGACCCTTAGTGACCGTCCTCTCACCGCTGACAGGGCTGACCAGCGCCTGCTTCCACACTGGTTGTTGTTGTTGTGTATTTGACATATGACCATCAGCCGTGCCAAGGAGTAAGAAGTACTCAGCAGAGCCCAGTCCTCACACACAATCAGATCCAGATCTTATCTAACAGACAAACAGACAGACAGACAGACAGACAGACAAACAGAGAAATCGCTCTGTTCAGGAGAGATGAGTGACTCGTTAGTGACTCGTTAGTGAGTAGTCTTTCAGAATCCTCCATTGTCCAGTCCAACAAAACAAAAAACCTCCAGCAATCCTCACCACACTCTTACAAACAATACAAGATAAAACTAAACTAAACTAAATAAACAGGTAAAGTTGCCATAAGATTGAATATACGTAAACATATACATAGGTATATATATATATATATATATATATATTAAGCTCATGTACGAATCATTACACAGTCTGAATAAAGACGGTTGGGCACGTATTGATCTAATACTGCATTGATCCCCAAGGAGTGTTCCAATAGTTACACCAATGTATACCAGAGAACAGAAGTTACTGTAATTGTTTATAGCCTTTTGTGACATATATAAAACATGTAGTGGTGTAAGTTTCAAATCCCGCTATATTGCCCAGAAAGCGTTACTATATCTAATATATGATATATGATATATAAGATATGAGGGTCCAGGGCCCCTACGGAGACACTATGCTCTCCAAAGCCCTGGTGGTGGTGAACCCAGGGACCCCTCTGAGGCTATTATTCTACACAGGAACTCATACAGGAAGTCTCCCCATGCCCCCGACCCCTCCTCGCTTCCTGTGGCCGGTGAAACAGGAAGTAGCCGGGATGTGAGCCGCTAACGGCTCTCTCAGGGCCAATCCACCGCCTGCCAGGGGACCATTTGAGGCCCCTGGAGGGAAAAAGCATTTTTAACTACCGAGAATGAATGAGTATGGTATGTGATATACCATTCTTACTTACATTTGGTCGACGCTTTTATCCGAAGCATCTTACAATGCCTAGTGTGTGTGTGTGTGTGTGTGTGTGTGTGGGGGGGGGAGATTCTTGATCAAGTCAAGTGACTGGTAGGCCTTAACCTGAGGACACGGTTGCTGAAGATGGGGAGATTGTGAGATAGTGAGGAGGACATACGTCGAAGACGTCCATTTTATTTGATGCACTGTTTATTTGACCACCTCCACCACCTCCACCTCCACCTCCACCACCTCCACCACCTCCACCACCACCTCCACCATCACCACCACCACCACCACCACCACCTCCACCACCACCACCACCACCACCTCCTCCACCACCTCCACCTCCACCACCACCACCACCACCACCTCCACCACCACCACCACCACCACCACCTCCTCCACCACCACCACCACCACCACCACCACCACCACCTAGGATCGATTAACTATAATCATACATATCCTGTTTCACTATGGAAGCCCCAATACTGTCAGTCACCGCTAGTGCGTCTGCTGGGGACACCAAACCCGAGTTTTCCACATATAAAGGCGCCAAGTCGGATGGTGGTTTTATTTAGGATGAAGGGACCACCCACCGAGCCAGGATGGTGGAGCTGCTTTAGGAAGGAGGTGCAGGAGGTGGTGTTGCAGGAGGATGCGGAGGAGGGGAAGGAGGTGGTGGTGGAGGTGGAGGTGGTGGTGGTGGAGGTGTGATTGACATGTTATTGAGGGCTGTGAGGTAAGATGAGGAAGGGTTTCCTTCCCCTCCGAGCGGAGAGTATTTATAGAGGTCCCGTGGCGGGGAGGAGAGAGGACTCTGATGCCACCAGGAAGAGCTTCTGACAACATCTGGAGAACACATTGGAGACGGAGGGCGGGACTGTTGTTGTCTTGGGTGAGAGGACAGAGACGGTGTGTTGTCCAGACTCGGAAGCAGGGAAGCTCATACAAAGGTCCCCCTCCTGAGCTTCTGGAGGGGCTGTCTGAGGTTTCTCACGGTGAACTTGTTGAGGTCAAAGTTCATGGCTCAGAAACATCTCTGAATTTGCGTTGTATATTTAAGGACGTTGTGAAGATGTCGAGACTTGCTATGCCGTAGAGTTTCCATGTGTTTCACGCTTCATAAATCTGAGATGGAATGGGGACAGGAATGTATTTGGATTCTGGTGTTGATTAAAACCGTGTGTCAAGGACTTAGTTTGGATCCCACATCTAAGCCTTTGTTACCCAGGCCAGCTTAACCCCAAACCACCTGTGTTCGTGGAGCTTTCAGCACTTAGAAACCTTGGAATAGTGTGTCACTAGCCCCTGCCCTGGCGTGGCTAGCCCTGGCGTGGCTAACCTGCGTGGCTAGCCTGCCCTGATTAGTCCTTGCGTGGCTAGCCCTGGCGTGGCTAACCCTGTCGTGGCTAACCCTGGCGTGGCTAACCCTGTCGTGGCTAACCCTGGCGTGGCTAACCCTGGCGTGGTTAGCCCTGGTGTGGCTAGCCCTGGCGAGGTTAGCCCTGGCGTGGCTAGCCCTGGCGTGGCTAGCCCTGTCGTAGTCACTCCCAGGGTAGCAGAGGAGGGAAACTAACCTCCTTCTGCCCAGGCAGAACATTCAGTCTATATTCAGACAGTAGAATTTTAGAGTTTTAACTGTAGAACTTTCAACATTCTACAATGTTCTTAATCCACAAGAGGAAAACCCCTGTCCCAGTCCCAGTTTCTGAAAGCCAGTAGAATGTCTGGGGTGTTTTTTACCCTAAAAAGCCCTTGGAACATCCATCTAGATCCCACCTCTTCATGGTTGTTGGCAGTGAGAGAAGTAAAGGAAGTGCTTTGTGTGTTTGAGTCTCCTTCAGTCCTGCAACGCCAGAATGTCAGTCATTTCCTGCTCCATTCAGAGCCAAACTACCATCGATTACAACCGGTCGGTCAATCGAGGCAACTCATTATTTTTGGCGTGTCGGCATGTGGTCGAGTTCCCAGGCACTCTAACAGCCTTAAAGGATAACTAGCTCTAACTTTACCACTGAAACTGGGACATAATTAATGTTTTCAACAATCCTGTGTAGCCATTAATGTCAAATGGGCTCAGATTCCCATGAGAGTCAATGACATCCCTTGTGCTGCCAGAGTGGTTAAATGCCAGAAGGGAAAACTCCCCAAAGGAGGAGCTATTTTAGTTCTCCTCTGGGCTTCCTCTCTGTGTGAACAAACACTGGGAACAAACACACCCGACCACGCTCTGTGGTCATCCAGGATACGCTGAGTTATTTCATGAGCTTAGAGAGAGATAAGACGTATGCCTGCTGTATTCATCCCAGATGGTCAAAGGAGGGCAGCACAAAGTGCACAGGAGAGAGTAGTAGGAATTAGGAAGAGATCCAAGCAAGAGGATCCTCAGTCGAGTGCATACCTCCTCCACACCATGAAG
>CM051005.1:2917438-2964938 GCA_027704905.1 Muraenolepis orangiensis | reverse complement strand
CTCTCTCTATTCTTCTGTTCATCTCTCTCTCTCTCTCTCTCTCTCTCTCTCTCTCTCTCTCTCTCTCTCTCTCTCTCTCTCTCTCTCTCCCTCCCTCTCTTAACTCTAAACATGTGTTCTGGAGCTGGTTTGTGGAACATATCTTGCAGTGCTCAACACTGTATGCATTGTTAATGTCTCTCACTCTGTTATCCTCTCTCTCTTCCTTCTGCCTCTACTAATATCTTAAAGGTGCCATTGGAAAGATTAGGATTTTGAATCTAAACAACCCAAAAAGCTCTCTATTTTGGACCTGTCTCTCTCTCTCTCTGTCCTGTCAGTACCTGTGGTCTTAGCAACCTGTCTCTCTCTCTCTGGCCCGTCGAAATACCTGTGGTCTTATCCTGTCTCTCTCACTCTCTATCCTGTCAGTACATGGTGTCTTAACAACCTGTCTCTCTCTCTCTGTCCTGTCAGTACCTGTGGTCTTAACCTGTCTCTCTCTCTCTGTCCTGTCAGCACCTGTGGTCTTAACCTGTCTCTCTCTCTGTCCTGTCAGTACCTGTGGTCTTAACCTGTCTCTCTCTCTCTGTCCTGTCAGTACCTGTGGTCTTAACCTGTCTCTCTCTCTCTGTCCTGTCAGTACCTGTGGTCTTAACCTGTCTCTCTCTCTCTGTCCTGTCAGTACCTTTGGTCTTAACCTGTCTCCCTCTCTCTGTCCTGTCAGTACCTGTGGTCTTAACCTGTCTCTCTCTCTCTGTCCTGTCAGTACCTGTGGTCTTAACCTGTCTCTCTCTCTCTCTCTCTGTCCTGTCAGTACCTTTGGTCTTAACCTGTCTCTCTCTCTGTCCTGTCAGTACCTGTGGTCTTAACCTGTCTCTCTCTCTCTGCCCTGTCAGCACCTTTGGTCTTAACCTGTCTCTCTCTCTCTGCCCTGTCAGTACCTGTGGTCTTAACCTGTCTCTCTCTCTGTCCTGTCAGTACCTGTGGTCTTAACCTGTCTCTCTCTCTCTGTCCTGTCAGTACCTGTGGTCTTAACAACCTGTCTCTCTCTCTGTCCCGTCAGGGTACCTGTGGTTCGCCTGTGACTTTGACTTCTCCTCCCTCTGTGGATGGTCACGGGAGGGCGGACTGGGAGCAGAGTGGGCCTATAAGAGTGCCCATGGAGCCCCCAACACAGGTAGAGACACACCTGGACTCACCTGGTGGGGGGGACACACCTGGACTCACCTGGTGGGGGGGACACACCTGGACTCACCTGGTGGGGGGGGACACACCTGGACTCACCTGGTGGGGGGGACACACCTGGACTCACCTGGTGGGGGGGACACACCTGGACTCACCTGGTGGGGGGGACACACCTGGACTCACCTGGTGGGGGGGACACACCTGGACTCACCTGGTGGGGGGGGACACACCTGGACTCACCTGGTGGGGGGGACACACCTGGACTCACCTGGTGGGGGGGGACACACCTGGACTCACCTGGTGGGGGGGGACACACCTGGACTCACCTGGTGGGGGGGACACACCTGGACTCACCTGGTGGGGGGGACACACCTGGACTCACCTGGTGGGGGGGGACACACCTGGACTCACCTGGTGGGGGGGACACACCTGGACTCACCTGGTGGGGGGACACACCTGGACTCACCTGGTGGGGGGGACACACCTGGACTCACCTGGTGGGGGGGGACACACCTGGACTCACCTGGTGGGGGGGACACACCTGGACTCACCTGGTGGGGGGGGACACACCTGGACTCACCTGGTGGGGGGGGACACACCTGGACTCACCTGGTGGGGGGGACACACCTGGACTCACCTGGTGGGGGGACACACCTGGACTCACCTGGTGGGGGGGGACACACCTGGACTCACCTGGTGGGGGGACACACCTGGACTCACCTGGTGGGGGGGACACACCTGGACTCACCTGGTGGGGGGGGACACAATCTCCTAACTTTTAATTAAAAACAGCAATACCAAAGAAGTAGAGCAGGTCCTCCAGGAAGGTGTTCTTTGATGGGATCATCATAGTATCCTTCATTGGGTTAAAGTGTAGCAGTCCATTCTGCAGCCGATTCTGACCTTGTGTTCTACCGCCCCCTGCAGGCGGACCGGATCACTTCCTCTACATGAAACTCCAGGACTACCGTACCCCGGACCCCACCGGCACAGAGCAGCTGGAGAAGGAGCCGCAAGGAGGAGGAGGAGGAGGTGAGGAGCAGCAGGAGAAGGACTTGGGAGGAGGAGGAGAGGAGCAGCAGGAGAAGGAGCTGGGAGGAGGAGGAGAGGAGCAGCAGGAGAAGGACTTGGGAGGAGGAGGAGGAGAGGAGCAGCAGGAGAAGGAGCCGGGAGGAGGAGGAGGAGAGGAGCGGGAGGAGGAGAGCGTGGCTCATCTGGCCAGCCTCCCCATCGCGGTCCCGCATGGCGAGCTGTGTCTGTCCTTCTGGTACCAGATGCCCGGCGAGTTCACGGGGTCGCTGCACATCAAGCAGCGGGGCCCGGGGGGCGGGGCCCAGCTGCTCTGGACCGTCAGCGGCCCGCTGGGTTGGTGCTGGAGGGAGGGGCGGGTCATACTGCCCCACGCACCTTCGGCCTATCAGGTGAGGGCGTGAGACGGTGAATCGGGAAATGGTTCGGTTTTGGTTTATTTTGTTTCGGTTCTCCTACAACAAGTTATTGAAGATGTGTGTGTGTGTGTGTGTGTGTGTGTGTGTGTGTGTGTGTGTGTGTGTGTGTGTGTGTGTGTGTGTGTGTGTGTGTGTGTGTGTGTGTGTGTGTGTGTGTGTGTGTGTGTGTGTGTGATCCCTTAACGCTGCGTGACATCACAGGTGCTGGTGGAGGGCGTGGCCGACCGACGGAGGACCGCCCACATCGCCATCGGCCACTTCCAGATCCTGGGAACCCTGGAGCAGGTCCAGTGTAAAGGTGAGAGGAGGTCTCTGCTCCCTGGTCTCCTGTTCCGCTACCCGGGGACCAGGGGCTTTAAGGAAGTCACTTCTCTATAAATGACCTAACAACTCGTCTCTGTTTGGTTCAGATCCAGAAACACCAACAACTCCTCCCACAGAGGTCTTCAAACTGCGTGAGTAGTACGGTATTCAGGTCATATTGTGGAGAGATGAGGAGATGAGGAGAGAGGAGAGGAGGAGAGAGGAGAGGACAGGAGAGAGTTGGTGTGGGTTTAGTGTGTCAGGGCCTAAATGTCTCTCTCTCTCCTCCCCCTCTATCTCCATCTCTCTCTCTCTCTCTCTCTCTCTCTCTCTCTGTAGCGATGGACCCGTACCAGCAGGGGGACCTGGGCGCCCCCGGCAACATGCTGAAGACCCTGGACCCCATCCTCATCACCATCATCTCCATGTCGGCTCTGGGCGTGGTGCTGGGCGCGGTGTGCGGCGTGCTGCTGTACTGCGCCTGTTCCCAGGGGCCGCTGGCCGACCGCAGCCTCTCCGCCCTGGAGAACTACAACTTCGAGCTGGTGGACGGAGTCAAGCTCAAGAAGGAGAAGATCGCCACGCAGACCAACTACTCCTCCGAGGCGTGATGGGGGAGGAGGAGGAGGAGGAGGAGGAGAGAAGGGGAGGAGGAGGAGCAGGAGGAGGAGGAGGAGGAGGGGGAGGAGGGCGGGACAGTGGCAGTGGACGCTCTTGAGAGTGACAGTGGGACGCCACAGCCGATCAGTGATTGAAGCTTCAGGCGGCGCCCGCGAAAAAGCCACCGTCGGGACGTCAGGGGGCGTGGCCATGATGACAGGGGTGATGATGATGATGAAGATGAAGAGTATAGTCAGGAGCTGCGGGGGAGGGACTGCAGGGGGCGCTGTGTGTCCGGAGGGAGGGACCCAGAGGGGCGCTGTGTGTCCGGAGGGAGGGACCCAGAGGGGCGCTGTGTGTCCGGAGGGAGGGACCCAGAGGGGCGCTGTGTGTCCGGAGGGAGGGACCCAGAGGGGCGCTGTGTGTCCGGAGGGAGGGACCCAGAGGGGCGCTGTGTGTCCGGAGGGAGGGACCCAGAGGGGCGCTGTGTGTCCGGAGGGAGGGACCCAGAGGGGCGCTGTGTGTCCGGAGGGAGGGACCCAGAGGGGCGCTGTGTGTCCGGAGGGAGGGACCCAGAGGGGCGCTGTGTGTCCGGAGGGAGGGACCCAGAGGGGCGCTGTGTGTGTCCGGAGGGAGGGACCCAGAGGGGCGCTGTGTGTCTCCGGCCCAAACACCACATGGCCATCAGGCCGTCTGTCCTCCGGGGAATCAAGACATTCCATCTCTATGGGGGACCTTTGGTTTTTCCTTTGTTTGGTTTCCATTAGATCACGAAAAAAGATGATTGACAGATTGTAGGATTTAACCTCCCTGATGTACTTCTGCTGGCCGTGTGTGTGTGTTTCATGTGTGTGTGTGTGCGTGTGCGTGTGCGTGTCCATCCCAGCCGGCGTGTCGTTCCGATAGTGCCTTTCATTTCTGTTGCCTTTTCTTTGATTTTTCCCGCCTGACCGGACGGCGGCCATCTTGTCCAGGGTCCTCATGGGACACCTTGAAAGTAGCCACCGCATAATGTTTAAAGTATTATAAAGTAAAGGAGACGGTTTAAAACAAGATGGAAACACTTATGACATCCATCTGGACGTAGATATATTGAACCTGGAGGATCAAACCAAGTGGGGAGCTGGTTTGGAACAGTTGAGACTTGTTTCAACCGGTTGGGTCTGGTTTGGACCGATTTCGACTGGTTGAGACTGGTTTGGTCCATTTTGGTCTGGTTTGTTTCCAGTTAGGGTCTGGTTTTGCTGGTTAGATTTGGTTTGGTCTAGTTGGGACTGGTTTGGTCCAGTTGGGTCTGGTTTGGTCCAGTTGGGTCTGGTTTGGTCCAGTTAGGGTCTGGTTTGGACCGGTTGGGTCTGGTTTGGACCGGTTGGGTCTGGTTTGGTCCAGTTGGGACTGATTTGGTCCAGTTAGGGTCTGATTTGGTCCAGTTAGGGTCTGGTTTGGTCCAGTTGGGTCTGGTTTGGACCGGTTGGGTCTGGTTTGGTCCAGTTGGGTCTGGTTTGGTCCAGTTGGGTCTGGTTTGGACCGGTTGGGTCTGGTTTTGACCGGTTGGGTCTGGTTTGGTCCAGTTGGGTCTGGTTTGGTCCAGTTGGGTCTGGTTTGGACGGGTCGGGACACAGTATGCTGTGAAGATGTGCAGGAAGTGGTCACATGCTACGGCTAACATACTGTACAAAGGTTTAATATATTTCAGCGTCTTTTTCTATATGAAGGGAGAGTTAGACGTTAATGCTCTTTTTTAACTCTATATATAGACAGTACTGCAGTATCCTTTCTCTCTTCTGGGGTTAATGAATATACCAGGAAAAATATGAATTACATTTCTGTTTCCTCCCCGACACGAGAGCTGTGTGGTCACGTTGTGATTCACAGGACAATGGCTGCTCCTTCTCCTTCTCCTTCTCCTTCTCCTTCTTCTCCTCCTCCTTCTCCTTCTCCTTCTCCTTCTCCTTCTCCTTCTCCTCCTCCTCCTCCTCCATCTCCTTCTCCTTCTCCTTCTTCTCACCGGACGGACACACAGACAGCATGCAGGGTATCAACCTCCTGCTGTTTAAACCAGGCCCTCCAGAAGGTCACGGAGCACGTGACTTAAGGGTTGGATTGCGTTGACTATCAGAGATGTGAGGGTAAATCAATAAGAATGTGTTCATTAGCTTCTGTCTGAGATCACCTGTACAATCGACCTCCGCTGGTATCAACACGAGACCAGGGGACGAGTCTCTCTGGTGCTCCACCTTTTAAAGACTGTTCTCCAGGTGTTCTCGCGTTGCTGTGTGGGTCTGGTGCTATGTGGTCGTAGAACGTAGAATTCACCCCCGCAAACAGGAGTTGAAGAGGTGCTCCAGTGAGCCAGGTCCCCGTACCATGTGGTCTTGTGTGTAACACAGCCTGTCCTGAGTGGAACCGGCTACTGGACTGGCTACCTCACACATGTTTACCGCCAACACAACTAGCGTTCCGGAGCCCCTCTGGAGTCCGTCCGTATCCGTACCCGGAGTCCCAGAGTCTCCGTCCGCACGGCTCCGTTCGGAGTGGAATTTGTTGCCGAGGTACCGGTTTGGTCCGATGTGTCACGTGACCTCGTCCGGACCACCGACTGGGTTCTGTTGAAGCAAAAAGGGATGTTCCTAATGTCGTGTTCCTGTGTTGTGTTCCGTTGCTGTGCCGTCGGTGAAGTGGACTTTTTAGTGTCAGAATGTAAAGTCTGGGAAACGACTTCTCCCGAACTTCGGTCCAAACGGAATTCGACACTCGCTTGTGTTTTTGGTTTGTTTTTTACCCGCCGATATTTTTGGTTGTTTTTGCGCTCACTGCTTGTGGAAAAAAACCACGGAAGGATACTGCAGTTCTTTATGTGAAAATAATGTTGCACTGATATATTTAAAAAATATATATATAGAAGCTATGTCTTTATGATGTTGATTTATGAATCGAGGTGAAAGAGGACAATTACAAAATCCTGTTATCATTGTTTTTCGGCCACCATTTCAGACCACGTGGTAAAATTCTGAAATGTAAAAAAAAAATGTTCGCAAATGTTTTTCATTGTTGAGAAAAAACCTACTTTGAGAGGCGTACATTTGAGACTTTAATTTCCTTGGTATGCTATCATGCTGTGTTTTTGTAGCCTCGTGGATGTGCGCCATTTTGTTTGGGTTCTTCTTCGTCTTTCTTCTTTCTGTGTTTCTGTCTGGAAGAAAAACACAAGGCGGGAAACAGGGACGGCCTTAAGGTGTCGCCTTAAGGCACCTAAAGTAACTCTGTATTTAACTCTCCTTCTTCTCCCCTCTCTATGTCTCTCTCTCTCTCTCCGTCTCTGTCTCTCTCTCTCTCTCCCCTCTCTCTCTCTCTCTCTCCCCCTCTCCCCCTCTCTCTCCTCTCTCTCTCTCCTCTCTCTCTCTCTCTCTCTCTCTCTCTCTCTCTCTCTCTCTCTCTCGCTCTCTCTCTCTATGTCTCTCTCCCCCCCCCCTCTCTCTCTCTCTCTCTCTCTCTCTCTCTCTCTCTCTCTCTCTCTGTTGTCCAACAAGACTCATCGTTGACTACTACATTCCAAAGAATTGGATAATAAATAAATGTTTTAATTAAGAGTTGTTTCCCCCCCACTGTTGTGTCTAAATGATTTAAAGAACTTTAATTGAACGTGTATTCAACCTGTGAACCATGCGTGTAGTTCCGCTGGTGGCCAACAGGGGTCAGTGGTGTGACCCGAGAAGCGGATGTTGAAGGTGAGAGTCGCGGCGGAGGTTTGTGAGCTCCTTCCTGTTTTCTGTGGTTTGGTTTTTCTGGTTTTCTGGTGGCGCCCGCCATCCGCCATCCGACATCCGACATAACGACCGGATGTTATATTGTTAGACATATATATATATATATACTATATATATATAGTATATATATGTATATACGATATGTATATTTATATATCCGATATATATATATATATATATAATATAATCCCCCAAAACAGTCCTCAAAATCAAACGTAATAATTAAAGAACATAATTAGTTTATTATTATCGAACTGGTCTTATATAACACCCTAGCGCTGAATATTACATTAAATGATTATTCCTAAAAGGTTAGTATCTGTCGTTGGCTGGACGGCCAGCAGGCGGCGCGGCCACGTGACGCTACACTGAGCAGCCGTCATAACGGTAGCTCAACGCCTCTGTTTTGGGGGAGCATCATCCACCTCCATTACGGTAAGTTGATGTGTGATAAGACTGAAGTTATGACCATAACATATAATGTCGTTGGTAAGCTTATAGGGAACACACCAAGCTCTCCCCCTCTCTCCCTCCTTTTCTCCCACTCTCTCTCTCTCTCTCTCTCTCTCTCTCTCTCTCTCTCTCTCTCTCTCTCTCTCTCTCTCTCTCTCTCTCTCTCTCTCTCTCTCTCTCCCCTCTCTGAGTCGTATCTTCTAGTGACTAATCATGAGTATGACGTCAGTAGGTGTGGCCGGAAGTTTCACATCTCATAAAACATTTAATTTCTGCTCCGTTGTGTAAAACCGCACAAAATAAAACTATTAGGATGTTATAACACTACAAAATACAGTTAAATGCTCTATATGGAGTGTGTGTGTGTGTGTGTGTCTGAGTGTGTGTGTGTGTGTGTCTGAGTGTGAGTGTGTGTGTGTCTGAGTGTGAGTGTGTGTGTGTGTGTGTGTTTGTGATGGTCTACTGGCGTTGGGCGGGGCTACTCGGTGACGTCATCCACTCGGGATGAGAGAAAGAAAGAAAAAAAAAACAACGCGTCGTCTCCCGAAGCAGCAGCGTGTCGCCAGACCCGCTCAACGCCTCCCAACTTATTTACCGTTAGTTAGTTAGCTAGTTGGTTAGTTAGCTAGTTGGTTAGTTAGTTGGTTGGTTAGTTGATTGGTTTTAGTTTCCTGGGGGGATCCGGCCTCTCTGAACCCGGGTCGGTGGACGCGGACCCAAACTCTGAAAGACTTTTTTTGTTGGTCAGGAAGACCAGGAAGACCCCCCGGGGTCCGGGACACGGGACACACGGTGAGTGACCCGGATAACCCGGGTTAATACCTCGGGGGTGTGGGTGGTCGGGGTGGTAACCCGGGTTAGTGCATCGGGGTGTGGGTGATCGGGGTGGTAACCCGGGTTAGTGCATCGGGGTGTGGGTGGTCGGGCTGGTAACCCGGGTTAGTGCATCGGGGTGTGGGTGGTCGGGCTGGTAACCCGGGTTAGTGCATCGGGGTGTGGGTGGTCGGGGTGGTAACCCGGGTTAGTGCATCGGGGTGTGGGTGGTCGGGCTGGTAACCCGGGTTAGTGCATCGGGGTGTGGGTGGTCGGGGTGGTAACCCGGGTTAGTGCATCGGGGTGTGGGTGGTCGGGGTGGTAACCCGGGTTAGTGGCTCGAGGTCGGGGTGGTAACCCGGGTTAGTGGCTCGAGGTCGGGGTGGTAACCCGGGTTAGTGGCTCGAGGTCGGGGTGGTAACCCGGGTTAACGGTCGGTCGTCGCTTTGGGGGGTTTCTCTGGTTAGGTTTGACGGTTTCTTCTGTAGTGCTTTGTTCTGCCCTGTAGGGCTGTTTCTGTTAGGATTGTTTCTGTAGGGCTGTTTCTGTTAGGATTGTTTCTGTAGGGCTGTTTCTGTTAGGATTGTTTCTGTAGGGCTGTTTCTGTTAGGATTGTTTCTGTAGGGCTGTTTCTGTTAGGATTGTTTCTGTTAGGATTGTTTCTGTTAGGATTGTTTCTGTAGGGCTGTTTCTGTTAGGATTGTTTCTGTAGGGCTGTTTCTGTTAGGATTGTTTCTGTAGGGCTGTTTCTGTTAGGATTGTTTCTGTAGGGCTGTGTCTGAAGGACTGTCTTCTGTATGACTGTTTCTTTGTTTGGTCTGTTCCTGCTTCATGTATGACTGTCTTTCGGACTGTCTTCTGTAGGACTGTCTTCTGTGTCTTCTGACTGTTTCTGTTAGGATTGTTTATGTAGGACTGTTTCTTTGTTACGTCGGTTTCTGTTGGACTGTTTCAGTGGTTCTGTTTGTTAGCACCTTTTCTGTAGTTCTGTTTCTGCAGGACTGTTTCCGTAGGACTGTTTCTTCTGTAGGGCTGTTTGTGAGCACAGTTTATGTAGTTCCGTTATCACTGTTTCTGTAGTTCTGTTTGTTAGGACTGTTTCTGTTCTGGTAGGACCGTTTCTGTAGTTCAGTTTCTGTAGGACTGTTTCTGTAGTTCTGTTTGTAGGGCTGTTTCCTCCAGAGAAAGCAGGCCTCCAGGAGAACCCAGTCCCTGTTTCCCTTCACTGTGTTTGTGTCAAATTTAACTTCCACTAACCTGTAGGAAGACTCTCTGGATCCACACAAACCGCGCCGAAACAGGCTTCACAAAACAGTCTACAGCCGGTCACTGGCAGGCAATCACTTTGTCTGTGGAGAGTCCGACCCGACCAGGTTAAGGTTAACCGGTCCAGAACAAAGCAGAGTTTTGTGGGACCTGAAGCCCCCCTGTCCGGTCTCCGTGGTTCCTGAGGCTCAGGGCGGGTTAACCCCAACCATTAGCTTCTGGGCCGCCGCCACCACCACAACAGCAGCAGTATGTGGGGCTAACAAGACCAGGCTTGTCTCAATCATAGTGGCTGCTGCTGCTGCTGGTAAAACCCGAGCCTCAGGCCGTGTTTAGTGTGCTTTTAAATGTTGTTTTAGATCAACAAGACGCCTGCCTGATGGCACCGGGAGCCGTGAATACAGTCATTGGGACGCCGCTTGGTGTCTCCCGTCCTCCTCTGTCCATGCTGGTCATTAAACAGCAGAACCTCTTGGCTTTGAAGTCCCCCTCAGCTCCCAGATGAGATGGAAGCATCCACACAAGGCCCACACAAGCCACAATAGTGGTCCTGGGGGGTTTCTAGCTGTCCGGGTCCTGACTCACTTCCCCGTGGTAACTCTGGTGTCAACACATGGCTAACGCTAGGAGGGTCCGATGCTACCCCCCCCCCCCCATCCCTCCCAGCGTCCCAGAGATGAGTCACAGGTTATGGGAATGGCTGTAGCTAGCTGTAGCCTGCCTGTGACTAGCCTAGCAGTAATAACTCAGTTATCGCCTTGGAGCCAAACTTAGCTTTGCTCTTTGTGCATAAAAAACCTTGCAGTCACCCTGGCTAGAACAAGCCTAGCTGTAACCTAGCCATCACTAGCATAGCAGTAACCTAGCTATAACCAGCCTATCTAGAGACGGTAATCTAGCTAGAAATAAATTTAAATCTGGAGGTTTGAATTCTCCTTCATTGGTCTCATACACACACAGTGAAATGCGTTTCTCTCTATTTAACCCGTCCCAGTGTGAGGAGCAGTGGGCAGCTCTTGTGTACACAGGGGAGCGGTGGAGGGCTCGGGTGGCTCGGCTGTTTCCGGGTCTTGAACCGGCGACCTTCCTGTTCCCAAGCCAAGTCCCAACAGACTGAGCTACTGCCCGCCTCTCTAACTAGCCTAGCTAGAACTAGCCTAGCAGTACAATGGCCACAGCTAGCTTTAACATAGCTACATCAGAGCAGCAAAGAAATGGACTTCACCAGGATGTGTTTATGTACCCTGGTATGCACACATAGCTACGTAGCCATGTGTGCATACCAGGGTACATACAAGTCTACATAACTGTCAAGGAACATAGGAATGCTAGCTCTTCGCCCTCTGAAACCTTCCCTCGATTCAGGATCAATGTCCAAGAAACCTTTTGGTATCAAGAGGAGAAAAACAAGTGTGTTTTTCCAGTGGGAGATGGATGGTGGCGGTGAAGGAGGAATGAGTTAGCTCATCCCTCTCGCTACCTCCTCCCACCTGGAGCCTCGTAACTACCTAACTATAGACTCTAGAATCACAGCTTTTAAACTTCTAGCGTCTATAGTTTGCTTTTAAACTGTGATTCTAGCGTCTATCGTTAGCTTTTTAACTAACTATAGACGCTAGAATCACAGTTTAAAAGCTGTGTTGTGTGTGGATGTTTAGCTTCACCTTAGCCTCAGCTGGAGTGTGAGGACCAGAGGAGGCTCTGGTACAGGAGGCTGACTTTGAGGTCTTTCATTCAGTCGTACGTTTATCAGATAAAGCCGTTGTCAACATCGAAGTGCGTTCTGCATGAGCCGGTGTTTTAGGGGAGTAGGCGTTCCTCCTCAGAACCAGTCTGTATCTCCACATCGTGTTCCTTATCACCACACCTGAGACCGGAAACACCCCGGAGGTCACCAGGAGGTCATCCGGAGGCCAGGGGTGAAAGTGGATGTTTGTCCTTCATAACGGTGTTGGTGTTGTTCCCATGGTGATGGGTAAAGTCTCATCGTCTTGGAGGTGAAGTCGTCGGTTTCCTTTTAGCTGACATCAGTGCTTCATCAGTCAGGATCTGAAGTAGGCTATGATTGTTTTCTTGTGAAAGAAATCTGACTTTCTTAAGCAGGTGTGTACAGTCATGTTTCTGTTAACAGCTAACAGAGGACATTGACACACTAATTAAGGGATAGATGGTCATACATATATCACCTGACTCTAAACTGGGGTTAAGAGCTAGGCTACTTTAGTAGTTCAGTAACACGCAATGCTGTTAATTCTGTTAAAGTTTCTATTTGTCTACCTGTTGAATGTTGTTATTGTAAGTCGCTTTGGACCAAAGCTAAATGACGGAGTGTCTTGGTCTGTAAGTTAGTGAGTTGTCCAGCCGTCGGCGCGACGTTAGATTAGGACACCAGGTATTATTAAGTTGACCCGCGGTGTGACCGCTCCTCCCCGGGCTGAGAGGAACCTCCTGTTCTCTCCTCTCTGCTCCACCACCGCAACTGGACCAGAACAATGTCTCACCCCAACTAGAGGGTCATTCTCCTGAGGGGGGATTCCCTGTGGGAGAGGGAGGGGGGGAGAGAGAGAGAGAGAGAGAAGGGGGAGACGGCTAGAGAGAGAGATAGTGGGGGGGGGGGGAGAGAGAGGGAGACTCTGAAGACAGTGGTGTGACTCGTCTGCATGTCGCAAGGTTAACACTCCGGGTGGCTGTGGCCGCTGAATGAAGAACTTGTTGACACCTGAAAACAGAACCAGCAGTATGTTTCTCACGGTGTATTTCTCTCTCGAGGCCTCAACCAATAAGACACACGACAGAAGCTCAACATAAGAACCATCCCAGGCCGTAAATTCAAAACTGGAACCAAAATAATATCAGATAGTAGTTTGTGGAGCCAGCATGATGCCGGGGGCGTCAGGGAGAGACCAGATCACAGCTGGTGGAATGTAAGGAGAGACCGCCGGGGGACCCTTGAGCATTTTGTTATGCGGGGGTTTCACCCCAACAGCTGTCTGTCTGTCTGGGCTCCCTCCTCCTCCTCCTCCTCCTCCTCCTCCTCACAGACTTTAAAGCTCAGCTGGGGAATCAATTATTCCTTTCCTTCCAGGTCCAGAACGTACCTTAAAACGACACAATAAAAATAGTTTTAGAAAGACCAGGAAGGGTCTTTCTATTGATATGTACTGTCCACTCCAGAGACATCTCTCTCCCTGACCTGTCTGTCTGCGTATCTGTCTGTCTGTCTGTCTGTCTGTCTGTCAAGTCAAGTTTATTGTCACTTCACAGTTTATACAAGTATAAAGCAGTGGTGTGAAAATCTTATGTGCAAAACCCGACGACAGACAGCAGTTGGCATGTCTCTCTCTCTGCCTCTGTATCTGTGTCTCTCTCTCTCTCTCTCTGCCTCTGTATCTGTCTCTCTCTCTCTCTGCCTCTGTATCTGTGTCTCTCTCTCGGTCTCTGTATCTGTGTCTCTCTATGTCTCTGTACCTGTGTCTCTCTCTGTCTCTGTACCTGTGTCTCTCTCTCTCTAGGTCTCTGTATCTGTGTCTCTCTCCATGTCTCTGTATCTGTGTCTCTGTACCTGTGTCTCTCTCTCTCTAGGTCTCTGTATCTGTGTCTCTCTTTATGTCTCTGTATCTGTGTCTCTCTCTCTATGTCTCTGTCTCTCTGCCTCTGTATCTGTGTCTCTCTCTCTCTATGTCTCTGTATCTGTGTGTCTCTGTATCTGTGTCTCTCTCTCTATGTCTCTCTCTATGTCTCTGTACCTGTGTGTCTCTCTCTCTATGTCTCTGTATCTGTGTCTCTCTCTCTATGTCTCTGTATCTGTGTCTCTCTCTGTCTCTGTACCTGTGTCTCTCTCTCTATGTCGCTGTACCTGTGTCTCTCTCTCTATGTCTCTGTACCTGTCTCTCTCTCTCTATGTCTGTATCTGTGTCTCTCTCTCTATGTCTCTGTATCTGTGTCTCTCTCTATCTCTGTGTATTTCTTTCTCTCTCTATGTCTCTATCTGTCTCTCTCTCTGTGTCTTTCTCTCTATGTCTCTCTGTGTCTCTCTCTGTATCTGTCTCTCTCTCTCTCTCTCTCTCTCTCTCTATGTCTCTGTATCTGTGTGTGTCTCTCTCTCTCTGTCTCTGTATCTCTCGCTCTCTCTATGTCTCGGTCTCTCTCTCTCTCTCTCTGTCTCTGTATCTCTCGCTCTCTCTATGTCTCGGTCTCTCTCTCTCGGTCTCTGTCTCTCTCTATGTCTCTGTACCTGTGTGTCTGTCTCTGTATCTGTGTGTCTGTCTCTGTATCTGTGTGTCTCTCTCTCTGTCTCTGTATATGTGTGTCTCTCTCTCTATGTCTCTGTATCTGTCTCTCTCTCTATGTCTCTGTATCTGTGTGTCTCTCTCTCTATGTCTCTGTATCTGTGTGTCTCTCTCTGTCTCTGTATCTGTGTCTCTCTCTCTCTCTCTATGTCTCTGTCTCTCTCTCTATGTCTCTGTATCTGTGTGTCTCTCTCTCTCTATGTATCTATCTGTGTCTTTCTCTCTCTCTCTCTATGTCTCTGTATCAGTCTCTCTCTGTGTGTATCTCTCTCTCTATGTCTCTATATCAGTCTCTCTCTGTGTGTGTCTGTATCTCTCTCTCTATGTCTCTATATCAGTCTCTCTCTGTGTGTGTCTCTCTCTCTATGTCTCTCTGTGTCCCTCTCTCTCTATGTCTCTGTCTCGCTCTCTCTGTGTCTCTGTATCTGTTTCTCTCTCTATGTCTCTATATCAGTCTCACTCTCTGTGTGTGTCTCTCGCTCTCTCTATGTCTCTGTCTCGCTCTCTCTGTCTCTGTATCTGTTTCTCTATGTCTCTATATCAGTCTCACTCTCTGTGTGTGTCTCTCGCTCTCTCTATGTCTCTGTATCTGTGTCTCTCTCTATGTCTCTGTATCTGTGTCTCTGTATCTGTGTCTCTCTCTGTCTCTGTATCTGTGTCTCTCTCTGTGTCTCTGTATCTGTCTCTCTATGTCTCTGTCTCTCTCTCTATGTCTCTGTATCTGTGTCTCTCTCTGTCTCTGTATCTCTCTCTATGTCTCTCTCTCTCTCTCTCTCTCTCTCTCTCTCTCTCTCTCTCTCTCTTTGGGCGTATAGCATATAACAATGTATATTTTATTACATTGATTTATATATACCTATTGCTCTTTTTCTGTGCCGATATATTGCATTTTATAAATTGCATTTTAATTTTTATATTTGAACTTTATTCTATTTTTATTCTATTTATATTTTTCTAACTGCTGTCTGTCGTCTGGTATGTCTGTCGTCTGGTATAGCACATAAGATGTTCACACCACTGCTTTGAAGTGTCAGACTTGACTTGACTTTCTGTCTCTGTCTCTATCTGTCACTCTCTGTGTGTGTCTCTCTCTATGTCTCTGTATCTCTCTCTCTCTCTCTATGTCTCTGTATATCTCTCTCTCTGTCTCTGTATCTGTGTCTCTCTCTATGTCTCTGTATCTGTGTCTCTCTCTATGTCTGTCTCTGTATCTGTATCTGTGTCTATGTCTCTGTATCTGTGTCTCTGTATCTGTGTGTCTCTCTATGTCTCTGTATCTGTGTCTCTCTCTATGTCTCTGTATCTGTGTGTCTCTCTCTATGTCTGTATCTGTCTCTCTCTCTCTCTGTATCTGTCTCTCTCTCTCTGTATATCTCTCTCTCTCTCTGTCTCTGTCTCTGTATCTGTGTCTCTCTCTCTATGTATCTGTATCTGTGTCTCTCTATCTGTGTCTCTCTCTCTCTGTCTCTGTATCTGTGTGTCTCTCTCTGTATCTGTGTCTCTCTCTCTGTCTCTGTATCTGTCTCTCTCTGTCTCTGTATCTGTGTCTCTCTCTGTCTCTCTCTCTCTATGTCTATCTGTCTCTATGTCTCTGTATGTGCCTCTCTCTCACTCTGCCTCTCTCTCACTCTGTGTGTATCTCTCTCTCATGTTAAACTCTTGTTTCCTGTGACTGATTCACAGCCCTCCTCTTCCTCTTCCATTTCATCTGGCGTCTGGCCAACACTCGGCTCTCAGATTCCAACAGACTTGTAGTTCCAGAATATTCCTGCTCTGTAGTTCCTTACCTCCCTGTAAGGAACTACAGAGTACAGTGTACTCTAAGGGCTTAACAATGGAAATTACGTGAACAAAAAGTAAAATACAAAAGGCATGTCTGAGAATCACAGTTGAATTTAAGTTAGTTAAACAATATAAATGACGATTTAAAATAATGATTAAGAAATCGGTTGAATCACCGTAACATTCGAGTTAAACAAAATAAAAACATTGGACTCTTCAGAAGAAAGCTAATCCAAGAAAGGAAGTATTTTAAGATTTAACGTTGGATTAAACCTGCACTATGTCAACTTTCCAGCGGAACCGGGCTAGATATACACGGTTGTGATTGGCCCGTTCTTGGGCAATGTTGAGTGATCTTATTGTAAGTCTATGGACAGAAGCGTCTGCTCAATGACAGATGTGATGTAGCTCTAACTCGCACCACTAGGGGCTGCACGCGTGCATGGTGCAGCTTTAAGTTTTGAAGTGAATCAGTGGAAGAGGATGGAGAGAGAAAAGGCGCTCCACTCCCATCTGCCCTCCACCCTCCACCCTCCCTCCTCCCTCCACCCTCCACCCTCCACCACAGTAAACACCGTTGGCCCCCAGGAATGTTTGGGGCGGGGCCAGCACCACCAGAGACCCCCCCCCCCCCTTCTACAAGTTTACAAGTCTGTTGGGGTCGTCTCTCCCACGTCCAGGCCTCCTGGCCCCTGGGGGTCTGGCTCTTTAAAACCAGACCCCTTCCGGGTGGGACTAACCCTCCCTTTCAATGAGTGGTCCCTGGTTGACATGGTTTACCCTGTTGGCTCCCTTGGTGTGCTGTGAGTGTCCAATCTAGAGAAGTATAACTGAGCACAGGTTCTGCTCTTGGAGGAAATGTAATGTACATTAAATGACATTCCATTAGTCATTTAGCAGACGCTTTTGTCCAAATCGACTTGAGATTCAACAAAGGTAGACCAGAGAACTACTAGTCACCTGAAGTTATTGGGGCATTTCCTTCCTAACAAGCCAATAATAATATACACACATATATAATTACATAATATATAATTCATTAATTTCCTTCCTAACGAGCCTTAATAACATAATGTATACAGCCATATACACATATATAATACCATATACATTACATTTCCTTCCTAACAAGCCTCTAAGAGAGGAACCAGTGCTCGGCCAGAGGTGGCAAACAAGACGGAAGTGTCTGCTTTTAAATGTAATGTAAGTTTATTTTGAGGCGTTTGCATGTGAAAAGAGAACCAAGGACCTTTTTTTTTTTTTTGAAGTGTGACGGAGGTTAGTTGGTTGTGGTTCTTTCCGTGGGGTGGTTTGTGGGGTGATCTTTCGTAAGAGTTCGGCAGAAATTTAACAAACGGACGAAGACGCACGCCACTACCGGCTGTGACTTGTTGTCTGAATCAGAAGCAGGAATGTTCTCAGAGGAGTTCATCTTGTTCCAATAAATGGAGATCTGAATAAATGGGCTGACTATATGTCAATATAAATGAGTGTTCAGTGTTGGCGGAGGACGTCTCCTTCTGGTGTCTGTGGTTATTCATGGGCTCTCTGGTGAGGTCATCGGCCCTCCACGCTTGATTCATGTCCCTGGAGCTCCGGATGAGAGGAGTTAGGGTTAGAGAGAGGAGGGGCTAGGGTTAGAGAGGGGAGGGGCTAGAGAGAGGAGGGGCTAGGGTTAGAGAGGAGAGGGGAGGGGCTAGGGAGAGAGGAGGGGCCAGGGTGAGAGAGAGGAGGGGCCAGGGTTAGAGAGGGGAGGGGCTATGGTGAGAGAGGAGGGGCTATGGTTAGAGAGGGGAGGGACTAGGGTTAGAGGGGAGGGGCTAGGGTTAGAGAGAGGAGGGGCTAGGGTTAGAGAGAGGAGGGGCTAGGGTGAGAGAGGGGAGGGGCTAAGGTTAAAGAAAGGAGGGGCTAGGGTTAGAGAGGGGAGGGGCTAGGGTTAGAGAAGAGAGGGGAGGGGCTAGGGTGAGAGGAGGGGCTATGGTTAGAGAGGGGAGGGGCTAGGGTTAGAGGGGAGGGGCCAGGGTGAGAGGAGGGGCTAGGCTTAAAGAGGAGAGGGGCCAGGGTGAGAGGAGGGGCTAAGGTTAAAGAAAGGAGGGGCTACGGTTAGAGAGATGTGTCAGCCCGGCGGTCTCTTGCAGGATGCGGCTGTTTTTCACAAGCCCGTGACCCATGACCCCTGCGGAGCCTGGAATGTGGCGGCGTATTTATGTCTTGTGGGCGAGCGAGCGGCCGTCTCCCATGACGACCACGCTGCTCTGGGAGGAAGTGATGGAACAACCGCCCACTTAAACACACTTAAACTCTTTCACTTCAAACTAGAAGACTAACCGTAGCATGTAGCTGTTGTCTTGTACCAAGACTTGGTGTGTTGGTTGTTTAACTTTGAAACAAACGCTAACCAATGGTGATGCAGCAGTGGAGCTCTCTGGTCGCCGTGGTCCCAGAGGTAACCGTTAGCTTAGCGGTGTCCCACTCCACCACCAAACCAATGGCAGAAAACACCTCACACACCTCTCTCTTCTGGGCAGGCACACCTGGTGTAGCCATTCTATGCTACTCTTATCTTACCTGAGGACGTCCAGATAGCGTCTCTCTGCCCTCCGGCGGGTTTCCGTTGGTCTGTAGGCCTGCAGCGAGGCCACGCCCCCTACTGGGTCCACTAATGACCACCGTATTAGGAATAGACACGGCGGAGGAGCCGCTCCACCAGTAGTCCCAACATGGCCGTCACCAGGACCAGCGCTACGGTAACCACTGTGCTATTCAAACAATACCAGAATGATGAGGACATTCCTGGACTGATGAGGAGGGGGTACTCTCTGGAAAGAGACTGGGCGGAGAGAGAAACTGAGGGAGACGGAGAGAGGGGGGGGGGGAGAGGAGAGAGAGACGGAGAGAGAGAACTTTGCAGGAGGTTAGATGTTTATGTTGTTGGCACGATGACCACAGCAACCAACTTTCTGCTAAGCTAACACACGGCTAACTCTCCCTGTGAAAAACCCAACATGTCCGTGAGTGGTAGAGGTGTGTGTTGGTGAGGCGTGTGCCTTGCTCGAGAGTCTGTGGCACTTAACTGGCATTGGGATGGGGTGGTGATGATGCAGAGGGACCCCTACGGTCGTTTGGTGGAGCAGAGTCAGCAGAAAGACACACACACACACACACACACACACACACACACACACACACACACACACACACACACACACACACACACACACACACACACACACACACACACACACACACACACACACACGTGTACGTTGTCAAGGTCTCTGCATCCTGTTGATGATATATGAGTCTGTGATGTGTAACATTTGCACTCTGGTTAGATGCCAAATTATTTTCACTGTGCTTGTGCTGCAGTGCAACGACAACACATTTGAATCTAATCTAATCTAATGGCATCGTTGACCGCAGATACTGAATCCAGCATCGACTTGAATGGAGAATAAATAAATAAAATATTATTCTGTTTTCCAGATGGATTTGCGGTTACTTTGCGTTGGGACGTTATTGGTGCTGGTCGGCGACAGCTGGGCTCAACAAGGTAAGAACACACCTTCACCTCCGAGAGGACCTTCTAGTACTCTGAGAGGACCTTCTAGTACTCGGAGAGGACCTTCTAGTACTCAGAGAGGACCTTCTAGTACTCAGAGAGGACCTTCTAGTACTCGGAGAGGACCTTCTAGTACTCGGAGAGGACCTTCTAGTATTCGGAGAGGACCTTCTAGTACTCCGAGAGGACCTTCTAGTACTCCGAGAGGACCTTCTAGTACTCCGAGAGGACCTTCTAGTACTCCGAGAGGACCTTCTAGTACTCCGAGAGGACCTTAGAATACTCCATGAGGACCATGTAGTACTCAGAGAGGACCTTAGAATACTCAGAGAGGACCTTAGAATACTCAGAGAGGACCTTAGAATACTCCGAGAGGACCTTAGAATGAAGGCTACAGGATAGGCATAATTGTAAAAGGATAGTTCAACACATTTTTTTTCTTTCCTTTTGAAGGATAGTTCCAGAATGTATTCTCAAAGGATGGTTTTAGTTTGCGGGAGCGGCAGCCTCTGCTCCTTCGAGATGATGTCATGGTTCTACCGAGCCCCGAGAAGTGACTTCATTCACTGCTTTTTAAACCACAGATTTATTTACACTCGCTATCACTCCCTGGAATGGGAGGTTGGGTCCACATGGAGCAGGGTTTGGGAGTGTGTCTCCGGGGGTTAGGAGTGTGTTTCCAGGGGGGTCGCGAGTGTGTTTCAGGTGGGTTGCGAGTGTGTTTCCGGGGGTTAGCAGTGTGGGTCGGTGGCTAACAGACTGGCATGTGTCTTCCAGAGGGCAGTGAATGCATCAAGGCCAACGCCCAGTCCTGTGGAGAGTGCATCCAGGTTGCTGAGAAGTGTGGCTGGTGCACTGATGAGGTAAGTTCCCTATATCCTGGTTTGTACTGGAATATACTGGTCTATAAGGCCAAATACTATCCTATTCTGGTCTACAAGGCCCAAAACCGTCTTATACTGTCCTATAGAATAGATTACATTCAAATGTATTGTTACTGGTCTATAAGGCCAACACTGTCCTTAACTGGTCTATAAGGCCAACACTGTCCTTAACTGGTCTATAAGGCCAACACTGTCCGATACTGGTCTATAAGGCCAACACTGTCCTTAACTGGTCTATAAGGCCCAATACTGTCCTTAACTAGTCTATAAGGCCAACACTGTCCTTAACGGGTCTATAAGGCCCAATACTGTCCTTAACGGGTCTATAAGGCCAATACTGTCCTTAACGGGTCTATAAGGCCAATACTGTCCTTAACGGGTCTATAAGGCCCAATACTGTCCTTAACGGGTCTATAAGGCCCAATACTGGTCTATAAGGCCCAATACTGTCCGATACTGGTCTTTACATTCTAATTGTGTTTTGGCTCGGCCCGTGGTCCTGCCCACCCTCCCAGTCTCAGTGCTTCATGGGGGGCCCATGGGCCTCCAGTCTCTGAGGTCTGAGGCCTTCGTAAGGGGTTTGGGGTCTTCTACCTTCAGGGACCACAGGTGCCTGAAACCACCTGACCCTGCACACGGCTCTACATGAGTCAACAGTCTCCCGGGACCTCATATGCATATCTGGGGTCCGAAAAACTCGCTTCTCAGCTGGTGACCTCCAGAGGCTTCACGTACATCTATCTGCTCCTCCTCAGAACTTCCTGAACCAGGGCGAGTCCAAGACGGCGCGGTGTGACGACATGGACTCCCTGAAGGCCAGGAAGTGTAACGCTGCCAAGATCCAGAACCCCCGCGGTCACATCGACATCGACAAGAACAAACCGGTCACCCACCGCAGCAACGGTGCCAAACTGAAGCCAGAGCAGATCACCCAGATCCAGCCGCAGAAACTCACCCTCACCCTGCGTACCGGTAAGAGAGTCATTAAGGAGCGGGTAGGGGTTAGACAGTACAGAGACAGGTCATTAAGGAGCAGGTAGGGGTTAGACCGTACAGAGACAGGTCATTAAGGAGTGGGTAGGGGTTAGACAGGTCATTAAGGAGCAGGTAGGGGTTAGACAGTACAGAGACGGGTCATTAAGGAGCAGGTAGGGGTTAGACGGTACAGAGACAGGTCATTAAGGAGCAGGTAGGGGTTAGACAGTACAGAGACAGGTCATTAAGGAGCAGGTAGGGGTTAGACAGTACAGAGACAGGTCATTAAGGAGCAGGTAGGGGTTAGACAGTACAGAGACAGGTCATTAAGGAGCGGGTAGGGGTTAGACAGGTCATTAAGGAGCAGGTAGGGGTTAGACAGTACAGAGACGGGTCATTAAGGAGCAGGTAGGGGTTAGACAGTACAGAGACAGGTCATTAAGGAGCGGGTAGGGGTTAGACAGTACAGAGACAGGTCATTAAGGAGCAGGTAGGGGTTAGACAGTACAGAGACCGGTCATTAAGGAGCAGGTAGGGGTTAGACAGTACAGAGACAGGTCATTAAGGAGCGGGTAGGGGTTAGACAGTACAGAGACAGGTCATTAAGGAGCAGGTAGGGGTTAGACAGTACAGAGACCGGTCATTAAGGAGAAGGTAGGGGTTAGACGGTACAGAGACGGCTCATTAAGGAGCAGGTAGGGGTTAGACGGTACAGAGACGGGTCATTAAGGTGCAGGTAGGGGTTAGACAGTACAGAGACGGGTCATTAAGGAGCAGGTAGGGGTTAGACAATACAGAGACGGGTCATTAAGGAGCAGGTAGGAGTTAGACGGTACAGAGACAGGTCATTAAGGAGCAGGTAGGGGTTAGACGGTACAGAGACGGGTTATTAAGGAGCAGGTAGGGGTTAGACAGTACAAAGACAGGTCATTAAGGAGCAGGTAGGGGTTAGACAGTACAGAGACGGGTCATTAAGGAGCAGGTAGGGGTTAGACAGTACAGAGACAGGTCAGTAAGGAGCAGGTAGGGGTTAGACAGTACAGAGACGGGTCATTAAGGAGCAGGTAGGGGTTAGACAGGTCATTAAGGAGCAGGTAGGGGTTAGACAGTACAGAGACAGGTCATTAAGGAGCAGGTAGGGGTTAGACAGGTCATTAAGGAGCAGGTAGGGGTTAGACGGGTCATTAAGGAGCAGGTAGGGGTTAGACGGTACAGAGACGGGTCATTAAGGAGCAGGTAGGGGTTAGACAGGTCATTAAGGAGCAGGTAGGGGTTAGACAGTACAGAGACAGGTCATTAAGGAGCAGGTAGGGGTTAGACAGTACAGAGACGGGTCATTAAGGAGCAGGTAGGGGTTAGACAGTACAGAGACAGGTCATTAAGGAGCAGGTAGGGGTTAGACGGTACAGAGACGGGTCATTAAGGAGCAGGTAGGGGTTAGACAGTACAGAGACAGGTCATTAAGGAGCATGTAGGGGTTAGAGGTCATTAAGGAGCAGGTAGGGGTTAGACAGTACAGAGACAGGTCATTAAGGAGCAGGTAGGGGTTAGAGGTCATTAAGGAGCAGGTAGGGGTTAGAGGTCATTAAGGAGCAGGTAGGGGTTAGAGGTCATTAAGGAGCAGGTAGGGGTTAGACAGTACAGAGACAGCCCCTTCCTGACCTCCTGTGTGTGCGTTCCTCTTCTTCCACCAGGGGAGCCCCAGACATTTGACCTGAAGTTCAAGCGTGCGGAGGACTACCCCATCGACCTGTACTACCTGATGGATCTGTCCTTCTCCATGAAGGACGATCTGGAGAACGTCAAGAACCTGGGAACCCACCTCATGAAGGAGATGCAGGGGATCACCTCCGACTTCAGGATCGGTACGGAAAGAAACCAGACAAACCGAACAATATTAGTGGGATAGTTGATTTAAGACTGTTCCAACCGATCTCCAGATGATGGCTTCTCCTCTTCCTCTGAGCTTCACCTCCTCTCCCCTCTAACCTCCAGCTCCTCACCTCCTGCCCTCTCCCTCAAAACCCCACCTCCTCCCTCTGCTGCAAGCCTCCGTCTCCCCTCATCTTCCCCTTTCCGAGCTTCGCCTCCTGACCTCCACCTCCCCTCCAGTCTCTACTCCTCTCACCTCCTCCTCCTCCTCCCGCTCTGCCCCCAGGGTTCGGCTCCTTCGTGGAGAAGACGGTGATGCCCTACATCAGCACCACCCCGGCCCGCCTCATCAACCCGTGCACCAGCAGCCACAACTGCACCAGCCCCTTCAGCTACAAGAATGTCCTCAGCCTCACCGACCGCGGGGACCAGTTCAACAAGCTGGTCAGCCAGCAGCAGATCTCCGGGAACCTGGACTCCCCCGAGGGAGGCTTCGACGCCATCATGCAGGTGGCCGTCTGCGAGGTGAGAGGAGGACGATCACCGTGATGATTATGAAGATGGACCACAAGGGATTATTTGTCATTTAGCAGTCTCCTTCCCTAACCTGTGTCCTTATGCCTTGTCTCCTCCCCTAACCTGTCCTCCTTCCTCGTTTTGTCTCCTAACCCGTGTCCTAATGCCTTGTCTCCTCTCCTAACCGTGTTCTGACTCCTCCTAACCTGTGTTCCTCGTGTCCCCCCCCCCCCCAGGAGAAGATTGGCTGGAGGAACGTCACCCGTCTTCTGGTGTTCTCCACCGACGCCGGGTTCCACTTCGCGGGGGACGGCAAGCTGGGCGGCATCGTGCTCCCCAACGACGGGAAGTGTCACCTGGAGAACAACATGTACACCATGAGCCACTACTACGTGAGTTCACACTCAGCCCTCACCTGGGTAGCAGGCAGGGGCCGTCGCCGTTGGTTACGCACTCTTCCTCTCCTCCTAAAGGGTCTCTCCATCAGCATCCTAACCCACAGGGGCCGTCGCCGCGGTTACCCCACCTCTCCTCAAATGTAAAACTACACCTCGGACTGCTTCCTGTTTCCTGTTGCTACGTTCTCATAAATTTTGAGTTGAGGTTCACATGTCTGTTCATCTGTAGGACACATTGTCTTCACTTGGTAAACATCACCATATGTCTGAGTTAATGACTTGGTTGTTAGACAACAGGCCGTCTTGCCGGTGTACCCGTCTGAGAGCAGCTGGGTGTTTACCTCTGGTCTCCCCTCTAGGACTACCCCTCCATCGCCCACTTGGTGCAGAAGCTCAGTGACCACAACATCCAGACCATCTTCGCCGTGACCGAGGAGTTCCAGCCCGTCTACAAGGTTGGTGAACCTCAGCGCTCTAGAACTCTCTCCTCAAACCCTTTATTAGGTGATGTTTTCACCACAGTTTGATTGTCTGTTTACAAGATAACAACAATTTCTGTACAGAATTGGACAAAACTTGGTGCTTAGATGTTGACTAGATTTTGGCGCATAACATGATCAACCAATACAGACTATTATGTGTGCTGTGGTTGTTATGTGAAGTGAGTGTAAAGCCTGTGTTTTCTGTTACAGGAGTTGAAGAATCTTATTCCTAAGTCAGCTGTGGGGACCTTGTCGTCCAACTCTTCCAACGTCATTAAACTCATCATAGACGCCTACAATGTAACTTACTGAAATACTACTATACAACTTATACTACTGCCATAATACTACTAGAATACAACTACCAACACAACTTCTACTGCTAGTCCAAAAAGTAACTAATGTCACTCCATGGGTCTCCCCAGTCTCTGTCCTCGGAGGTGATCCTGGAGAACAGCCGGCTACCAGAGGGCGTGTCCATCACCTACAAGGCCATCTGTAAGAACGGCGTGGTGGGCTCCGGAGAGGCCGGCAGGAAGTGCTCCAACATCTCCATCGGAGACGAGGTACGGAGATATAGACCTGAGATAAAGATACACCGGTCTATCCATCACCGTTGATAACGTGGTTGTAGGAATTTCCATCATTTGTGACCGAGGAGTCGAGGAGGTTGTCTCACATTAGAACGGTCACAGAGGGCACTGAAGGAATGACTCTTTGTGTACATTTTGACATGACATCATCTTGACTGTCTCGGTGTTGATTCAGTGTTTTCAGAGGAAAGGTTTTGTTAACCCCCCCCCCCCTCCCCAGGTCTCCTTCCAGATCTCCGTGGAGTCCCAGAAGTGTCCGTCTCATGGCCGCTCGGAGACCATCAAGATCAAGCCCCTGGGCTTCACCGAGGAGGTGGAGGTGGTGCTTCACTTCATCTGTGAGTGCGAGTGCTCCAAGGACGGGGAGACAGACAGCCACAAGTGTCACGACGGCAACGGCACCTTCGAGTGTGGAGCCTGCAAGTACGTGAGGGCCTCCGTTGACCTGGGGCTAGCTATTGATCTGTACCCTCTTATCCTAAACGAGTTACCTGTGCAGGTGTAACCATCATTAATGAGTGTTACCTGTGCAGGTGTAACACGGGGCGTATCGGCCGCCTGTGCGAGTGCAGTAAGGACGAGGTGCGCACCGAGGACCTGGACGCCAACTGTCGCAAGGACAACGGGACGGACATCTGCAGCAACAACGGGGACTGTGTGTGCGGCACTTGCGAGTGCAAGAAGCGGGAAAACGCAGCCGAGATCTACAACGGGAAGTACTGCGAGTGCGACAACTTCAACTGTGACCGCTCCAACAACAAGCTCTGTGGAGGTGAGGACAGACAGAGACTTCTAGCTGGGGGGGAGGGAGGGGTTGAAGGAAGGGAGGGAGAGACACACGCACACGCAGAGATGAAGAGAGAGCGATGCAGATAGATGGGCAAATGGACAGACCACCACCAAAAGTGAATCAGTGCAAACAACAGCAAAGTTGTGATGCTAACCTCTAGCGCTAACCCCCCCCCCCAGGTCACGGCCACTGTGAGTGCCGTGTGTGCATGTGCGACGCTAACTACACGGGCAGCGCGTGCGACTGCTCCCTGGACACCTCCTCCTGCCTGGCCAAGAACGGTCAGATCTGTAACGGGCGGGGCACCTGTGAGTGCGGCGTCTGTAAGTGCACCAACCCCAAGTTCCAGGGCGGCACCTGCGAGGTGTGCCCCACCTGCCCCGGGGTCTGCGCCGAACACAAGTAAGTAAACCATGCTTACTGGTCGTAGCCGTGGGCTAGTGGTAGCGGCTACACGTTAGCATATGTCCCAGACCCTCAGCTCAATGTTAGCCCTTGCATCAGCTACACAATAGCATTTGCTACACGTCAGCCCTAGTGCCAGCTACACGTTGGCGGGCCCTGTCCTTGGTGCTCTAATGAATTGCCTCGTGGTTCGGTCTAAACTGATTAGCACTGTGAATTAGCAGCAGATGCCCGCTAACCATGTGACCTGAAACGGGCCTCTTGAGGGTCATTGACCCCTGGCTCCCCCTCTGGTACCTGATTGGTTCATCTGGTTCTGTTACCTCAATGAGACCCGGGAGACTCCAGTAGAATCAGTCCCTCAGTTCAAGACCTACGAGATACAAGAATTGTATTTGCCATTTGCAACTAGTACAATGGAACGCTGACTCCCCATTCCCTCCTGCAGTATGGATTACCAAAACAATACAATAAAAATGATATATATAGTGTCGGATGATATTTCCATGTTTTGAATTGTGAAAATATATTTAAAAGCATTTAAAGTGCCAGTAGTGCAGCAGCATCATGAATACAGTACAGTCCAGTAACTGTGATGAGTCCAGCAAAGTATGATAGTGTAATGTTAATGACATGTTATGATAGAGGCAGCACTCCTAGCAGTTCAGTAGGTCACTGCCTGTGGATAGAAACCATCCTTAAACCTGCTAGTCCTTGTATGTAAGACCTTACACAAGATTTAGAAAATGATGTACAAGAACACAGTAAACCTGTGTGTACTAGTGATGGGAATTCCGGCTCTTTTGAGTGAGCCGGCTCATTTGGCTCGGCTCACCAAGAAGAGCCGGCTCTTTCGGCTCCCAAACGGCTCTTCTATTTGACCACATATACCTTTTATTTACATGAAAGAGGTGATGGTTCTTGATGTCCAGCAATCAGTGGTAAGGCAAACTGCAGTAGCTTCCTTAACCCTGGCCTGCAGTGAAGCACGCTCTCTATCATACAGTCTCGGAATGAGTTTTTGAGAGTGTTTTCCTGCTTGGAGGAACATTGGATTGAGAGCCTGTGTGAAGCTTCGGAATCCCTTGTCCTCCACAATGGAAAATGGTTGGAAATCACTTGCAATCATTTTGGCCAATTCTTCATCCACTATGTTCTGTCTAGCTGGGGTCATTCATTGCCTTTGCCATTCATTGCATATAAATTGTCTTATTGAGGTCTGTGTAGCTGTTGGTGTTTGGGTACCTGATGCATGGGGGGTCGATCCTGTAGCTGCAGCAACAACAGGTGGAGTAGACACACAGAAGCAGAAGCAGGCAGTCTGACCTGCCTTTTTTCTTCCAACTGAACTGTTGGATGCTCAGTTCTCAAGTGCCTGTGGAGGTGGTTTGTGGAGCTGCTCTATATGAGAGCTTCATGTTGACAATTCTGCATTCTGCCTTTGTGTTTGCACAATTGTTAAAATGCAGCCAAATGCTGCTTCTTTTCCTACTTTCACTCATCTTATTAGCGCGACGCAAACTGACCCTTCCCCGTGTGAAGTGTCACCCCTCCCTCTGTTCAGCTATCAGCACTGAGCACACGCCGCCCCTCCTCCTTATCTATCCTCACGTGATGCACAGCATGACATGCAGTCATGACAGTGACATTCAGTCACTGCATGTACGCGGAGCACCCGTAAAAAAATCAATAACGGCTCGTTCGCGGGTGCGAGCCGGCTCCCGTCGTTCACTAAAAAGAGCCGGCTCTTTGAGCCGGCTCGTTCGCGACCGACACGTCACTAGTGTGTACCTTGACCGGTTCTCCACTATGACCTCTGTGACGCTATAGGAAAGGGTCAACATTGGGATGAGGGTTGTCCGTGTATACCAAACTATGGATAGACATAGTATGGTCATCTGTATCTGTCTCTCACCATGTCCTGTCTCTGTCTGTCTGTCTGTCTGGCTCTCTGCTGTCTGTCTGCTGTCTGTCTCTCTGTCTCTCTGTCTGGCTCTCTGTCTGTCTGTCTGTCTGTCTGTCTGTCTGTCTCTCTCCCCCCAGGGAGTGTGTTCAGTGTCGGGCGTTCAGCGAGGGGGACAAGCGGTCGTGCGAGCCGGACTGCAGCTACCTGACCCTGATCAAGGTGAAGGGGAGGGACAAGCTGCCCCAGCCCACGGACCAGAGCTTCCCCCTCACCCACTGCAAGGAGCGGGACAACAACGACTGCTGGTTCTACTACACCTTCGCCGTGCGCAACGACACCCGCGAGGCCTACGTGGTGGAGGAGCTGGGTACGACGGGCTAGCGCTGACCCTTCCTCATCTCTCTCTGTCTCTCTCCGTTCTCTCGCTCGGTCGCTAACGGTTACCCCCCCTCCCCCCACAGAGTGTCCGGCGGGTCCTGACATCATCCCCATCGTGGTGGGCGTGGTCGCCGGCATCGTCCTGATTGGCTTAGCCCTGCTGCTCATCTGGAAGCTTCTGATGATCATCCACGACCGCCGCGAGTTCGCCAAGTTTGAGAAGGAGAAGATGAACGCCAAGTGGGACACGGTGAGCCCCCCCCTGGCTAGGCTAGGCTAAGCTAACAGATGCTAATTGTAGTCGAGGGTAACCTTTGCTAAGGATAGAGTTAGATTCACAAGTTTGTTGCTAAGTTAGCATGGGTTATCTCTGCCAGCTAAACAGGTCAATGCTAACAGTGATGGTAATGGATGCTTTTATATAGCGCTCTTATCCAAAGCTCTTTACAAGTCATGCCTCACATTCACCCATTCATCCACACATTCACCTGCGGAGTCAGCCATCAAGGAGACAGCCAGCAGGTCAGGAGCAGTGAGGGTTAGGGGGTCTTGCTCAAGGACACCTCCACAGTTTTTGCTAGGAGGAGCCGGGGGATCGAACCAGCAACCTTCCGGTTGTGAGGCGACCGCTCGACCTCCTGAGCTATACTATACTGTACTGTACTGTACTGTACTACACTATACTGTACTGTACTGCCGCCTAGTAGTGACCTAGTAGTGACCTAGTGGTGACCTAGTAGTGACCTAGTAGTGATCAGGTGTTGTTTCTGACATCAAGAGGAAACCTACCCTGACTACCACTTGCATTGGTTTAGGCTTAGGTAGGCTAGGTGGTCGGTTTGGTTGAGTAACTCCTGCTCTCACCGCTGCCCCCGCTGGTCACCGTGGAGTACTGCACCACCATACAAGGTAGTAACTGAGAGGGGGAGAGAGCAGTGAAGCCTCTAGAAACCCACCAGAGAGCTTCTAATGGAGGTTAGGTTGACGTGGCTCCAGGCCACTCCCTGCTCCCTCAACGGCTGGCTGGTGGGATCATCACAAACCACACGTTTATATCACAAACTAAAGTTATGTTGACCATGGGCCCAAATGGTTCCACAATGACAGTCTTTTGTCTGTCTGTTGTTGGCAAGGGAACCCCGTTTTACAGAAGCCCCATAAACCGCCTCCTGAACCCCGGCTACGGCCAACAAGGGCGCCGCCCTGTGGGTCAGACCGTGGTACTGCATGTTGGTCTGCTGCTGATCCTGTGACTTTTAATTGATTACTAACTTCTCTAAGAAGGTTTCTATAAAACATGGAGTGGATGGAGTGTAGACTAGTGTAACTATAGGAGTCAGACCACCTGGGACATACATTATTACATTATATTCACTTACCTCACAAAGCCATCGTGCGTGTGTGGTTATTGTTAGACGAGGACCCTAGCTGTCTCAGACATGTCTGGGCGTCCACACACCAAACAGCCGTTAGCCGGTTCTCCTCCAGGGGCAGAACCCCACTTCATATGTCTAAGCTCCTTCGTGGTCCCTCCTAGCTGTGAGCGCTAGCCGGATGGAGGCTACTGTTTAGAACCAAGATGGCCGCTAGGTGAATAAGGCTCGTTAATTTTGCCATTAATTTCTGCTTCCCCACACGTTGTTCTAACCCGACCACCCATCATGTCCACTGTCCCCGTAGTTGGTGGTAGTTTGCCCGTCTGTGTGTACAAGGAACCGCTACCCTTCAAAATGCTTCCATCAAAAATTGTACATCTCGGCCTTCTCCTGTCAGCCCCGCGTCCCACAGGCTGGTCACCACTGGGTCAGACCATCGCCTAGTTAGTGATGTACAACTCTCTCTCTCTCTCTCTCTCTCTCTCTCCTCTCTCTCTCCTCTCTCTCTCTCTCTCTCTCTCTGTGTCTCTGTGTCTCTGTCTCTGTCTCTGTCTCTGTCTCTCTCTCTCAGGGGGAGAATCCCATCTACAAGAGCGCCGTGACAACCGTAGTCAATCCAAAGTATGAGGGCAAATGATGGGATGGTCCTGTCGTCATGACGACACTGTATGCAAATGAGCGGGTTTGCTGGGGGGAGGGGCCAGGAATTAGGCCAAGCTTTTTTATAATTTTTCTTTTCTTTTCTTTTTACCATTTCACTGTCTGTTTGTTGTAGTCACCTGAATGGTAGCAGTGCATTTTGCCACTATTTCATTACATTTTACTAATGTGTCTTTTTCTATGCATCGTTTGGAAATGTGTACAGTCTGTATAATTGTTATAATACGTTTTTTAATTGATTGATTGCCTCAACTGTTTTACAATCATGTGATCCAATAGTTTGATGAGACCTTGTGATTCTACAGTCGCACGTCTCATCAAACTATTGGATGAGGTCATTGTACCATGTCGTCATAACATGGTATCCTGCTATCATGTAAGCGTCTTACAACCGTACGACGTTACCGTACGACGTTTACTGTATGACGCTACCGTACGATATTACCGTACGATGTTACCGTACGATGTTGCCGTAATTCTTATCATACAATGTTAACGTACGATCACAGAGGACGTTAAAGGACCTACAATATCGTTCCGAGTCACGACGCCACCAAACTTATCCAGGTGAAAGTTTGTCCGTTGGTCCGTTTCAAAACGGTAGCGGTGTCGCAATAAACTCTGGTTTGTCTTCACATCTGACCTAACCTAAACCGTATGGTCAGCGTGGTCCCAAGTCCCCGGGGAGTCTACGTCGGTACTAAAGCCGCCGTGACCACGCCTCATAGATGCCATACTCTTTAGACCTAGTGCTAGCTTGCTATGTAGCGCGGCAACAGATTGTGTGTACAGGTGGTGAGTGGGTTCTGTGTAAAGCCATAACTATTGTTGACCGATTACGTTGTTGAAGGGGATGTGTGTGTGTGTGTGTGTGTGTGTGTGTGTGTGTTTCTTAGCCACTTTTTTTCCCCAATCCATCCAAAACAATCAATGGGACTGCGTGGCGTCCGGGGTAGAGACAGGCGATGTACGCTCATATTACCGTTTTTCGCTCTAAAAACTTAAAAAGACAACTCAGGTCCCTGATTCTTCACAGCTATGCCAAATAATCCACACACCAATCACAGCGTTGCACGGAATCCGCCTTGTCGTGAGACGGGTTTGGGCAGCCTTCCTCACGCTCAACGCTCTCTCTATCGAGAAGCGCTGCGTGTTTTTAAAATAATGGATGTTTGTTTGAAAAGTGTTTTCATGTGATTTTCTGGTGCAAATGAGATCAAATGTTTTTGTTATTTTTGTTTTTAAATCTAAAGTGGGATCACATTTCAAAAACTGTTTTAAAGACCAGTCAAATGGGAACAATCTTAGTCTAGGAACCACAACATTTCCCATTAAAAATGATTTGTCTTAATTTTTAAGTGCCTTTTTTAATAATTTTTTTTCATATTTGCAATTATTTTTATTTCAGATATTTATTAAATAAACACCTAAAACGATTGTCCCATAAACTGTGACTCAGTGTTGTGTAATTGCTTATTCATGAATATATGTCCGGTTTTATTTGATTCATATTCATGGTGTGGTCTGTGGTTCAAGTCCCCTCATCCTAAACCGTCAGTAACGCAGCGTAAGGGAGTCCAAGTTGGACCGACGACGTTATAATTGCTCATTGAAAGGAGAAGACGATGACGTAATACATGAATGATGTTCTAGAGGTAACGGTCACCTGTAAAATACACATATTGTCATGATCTAATATAATGTATATCGAGGTGCTTACTGTTGAAGATGTACACCACGCATACCAGAATTGCAGTGGTTTAAAAATCTCACGCACACAAAATAAAAAAACTATCAACGACGTCACAGCCCCCCCCCCCCTCGCAATAACGACGTCACAGCCCCCCCCACCCCTTACAGATGATTGGTGGCCACTGCCGACCAATCACAGGCCGTCCCTTCACAGCGAACTTGTTAACCCCAACAGTAGCACTTTGGGTTCCGCCTCGAGACTTTCAGCTCTACGAGATATCGGGAAATAACGTTATTTTTTGACCGAACTGTCGGCTAAAGAGCGCGGGAGGAAGGAGCGCTGTTCTGTGGTTCATCTTCACCGGCTCGTCCAACATGGAGGCCCCCGCGGCGGGCTGCGTCGTGTGTCCGATCCCCGGGCGTCGGTTCATCCCGGGACCCGAGCTCCGTGGGGCCGGGACCCCCGGTGAGTGTGTGTGTGGGGCGTTAAAGGTTCGGACTAAAGCTCCCATCGCTGGTTCACTGTTCGCCATCTGCTCCAATAGTTCTCCGGGGCAGCGGATGGACCAGCCCTCAGACATGTGTATATGATGTATATGATGTATATGATGCATTCCTCACCTATTAGGAGTTTCATCCTACAGTAGATCTGGGTGGAGAGGTTACAAGTACTAGATGATCTGTTATATTGTCTTTAAAACACTTCATTCTGTCATCAGCGGCTCTTATCCCCTCTGTGGATCAACAGCGCCGCTCAGGGCCCGTGTGGCCGGAGGGGGGACTGCACCCGTCCTCATCACATGAAACTCAGATTATTTGGGTTTAAAAGCCCCCATAATACCAATTATTGTCCTTAAGTGAGGTTGTACGTTGCAGATGTGACGCAGTGGTTGTTGCCCCGCTGTGACGACCCATGTCCTGCTGGTTAAATGAAGGACTAGTCGTAAAGAGGTTGGTTGACCACATAACCTTGACTACTGGAGGTAGTACCACTCTGCTGTGAGGGGGCTCCATGGGGGGGACCATGACCATGGATGATGTCAGCTCGCTTAGTGACTAGGTGAAGGGCGCGCGCACACACACACACACACACACACACACACACACACACACACACACACACACACACACACACACACACACCACACACACAATGACAAACACTCTCAACACCCCCAGGAAACTGGACGTTTCACTGACAGCGATGGTGGCTCCGGTTCAGTATTTGTCTAAGATTGTCCATCCAGGTTGACATTTATTCGCAAAACCTAGAATGTATAGTGCGTTGAAGTGCGCCTTCACATATTGATCTGGATATTATCTCTTGCCGGTGATTGAAATGATTGGCTTATTATTAGTTCTCCGTGCTCATAGTTCTGTATCCCTTATTTAAATCTCAATCTGGTCCTAATGTGTTAAATACAATATGAACTACCCCCATGTTTGTATTTGTGTGTGTAGTCCTATCTTCCTCCACCCCAAGAGACCTTGACCCATGTTGACAGCGGGTGGATACTCCTGCGGAACCTCCACCAGGCCGGGTCCAACCACGTCACCCCTCGGTTGAGCTGGGCCCCTGTTCGGTTGTGGTTACAGGTTCTCGCCACAGGGGGTCGCCCGTGTGCATGTGCTGAGCTGTCACTTGCGTTACATTACAATATCAGCTTTTGTCCAAATCGACTTACAGTAGTGGTCTATATTCTACAATCACTAAAATTGTAGATAAAAAAAAATATATATATATATAATATATATATATTCAATGAACTTAGTTTCTCTGCATATCAGTCTTTATTTTTTTGTAAAGACAATTCCATTCCGATGGCCATCTAAATGTCCACGGCTATCAAATATTAATTAAATCGCTGATCCAATTCATTCTCATGGTCGTTGAGGTTGTAGGGGGTTTGGTATACAGTAGGTGGGCCATTTAGTTAAAAATATAAATGTATATTATATATGTATCATTTATATTTAACATTGGTATGAATAATAAAATAAAATCCTAAATACCAAAAACCTAATAATGCATGAGGCCAATTGTAATATATATATATGTAATGTTCTTTGTATGTGTGTATATGAAGTACACTATGAGGTGCCAAGTGTGTTAGGGCCCCGTCGTAACTGATCACACAAAGTCCTGTTAGTTGGACATTTCATGGAATTAAATCATTTCAACTCGGGGCCTGAGAGAGAGAATGATGTGAAAGAAAAGCATATATATAGTTCATTCATTGTTTAATCTTGATAGCATAAATATAAATAATTAATTATACAAATTATTCATTCCTCATTTAAATAGCATGTCAATCATTAACAATTAAACATTTCAGCAATGAGCATGTTTTTATTTGAAAAATCATTTGTTTTGTTATTCAGAATAACAACGTCTGAAGTGTCTGCCTCGTTTTTTTTAATCGAAATTGTCACGCATGTTTATTTCAATAATAATATATGTGCGTGGATAGCAAAACGAGAGAGGCCCCCCTTTCCGCGCCGCCGTGAACGCGCAAGCGCTCGGGAGCGCGTGGGAATGGTCGGCGGGCGCGCGCGCGCGCGGGGGGGGGCGGTTGGGGTGGGGGGGGGGGGGTGGTTTGGACCGGTCGGAGCGCTCCGACGCGAGACTTTAAAAAAAAGAAGGGAAAAAAAATGTCCGCCATGTTGTCCGTGGCGCACTGAGCAGCCCAGCGGCGGGAAGGGAAGGGGGAGCGTCGGGGAGCGCGAGTCGGACGGCGAGCCACCCAGAGCCGGGGCCTCCGAGCCGGCGACGCCCCGAACACACCAGCGCGTCGGTCGGTCGAAGTGGACGGAGCGCCGCCACTACGGGGTCCTCCATGAACGAGCTCCCCGCCGCCGGTGTGACCGCGAGGAGCTCCGGTGGATCCACCAGGTCGTCGTGATTCTTCTTATTGTTATTATCGTTATTATTTTTTAATAATAACCATGAGCAAGCTGTCGTTCCGGGCCCGGGCTCTGGACGCGGCCAAGCCGCTGCCCGTGTTCCGCAGCGAGGACCTCCCCGACCTGCACGAGTACGCGTCCATCAACCGGGCCGTGCCGCAGATGCCCACCGGCATGGAGAAGGAGGAGGAATCGGTATGCTTTACATCAGCGACACCCCGAAAAATAATAAACTTCTGGTTCGGTTCGGTGTTTTTTTCACATTAAGGGGTGTCCCTCTCCTCTTTTTCACAAAATGGCTGCCGGTTCCCCCCCCCCCCCCCACTTGAAACACGACGAATGGTGCGTGTAACACGCGTTATTCTGTCTGTTTACCGTGTGGTTTTGCGGGGTAGTCGTGTTTTATTGCACTATAGAGTGTAATGTGTGGGCCGTGTGGCGCCACAGAGGTTCTAGGGTACAAAGGAATCACGTGATTTTAGCGATTCGGACATTTTGTGTGTTGGGATGGGCGCCGTAGTGGCGGCGGGCCGCCGGTGGGGGGCGCTGGCGGCCCGCCGCATGACGGCCCGGCCGGAGAGACGTCATCACGAGCCGGCCGGCCACACCGGCTCGCCTGGCTGTCATTCATTCATCCATCCGTGCGGCTGGGGTGGAAACATTGTTAAGAAACGGGTGTGGGAGCTGTTTGTGATGGCTGTATTGTAGTCTTCTTCTTCCTCCTGCATGTCACTGTACTTGTTATCTGTTGTATGTCAAATCACACGTTTTGAAGATGTAGAATAAATTATTACAACCACAGAGTTAATATCTGTATTCATAGTTCCTTGTTGTGGGCCACAGTTTAGACTATTGAATAACTCATTAAAGGTCCGACGGCCAGTGTCAGCTTTGTCCAAAGTATTATTACTAAATGATGACATGGTAGTCCATGTTTGGATAATCAACACAACTATCATTCTAAGCTAATTTAAGGAGTTTAATTTTACTCCTGGGACAAACTGTCTAATCGTTCTCATGCTGTATTGTAACCAATGTACCGTATCAGCCTTAAGCCGGTTCAAATTAAGTGAATCGGTATTCCACTCCTCCATATCGGCTCATCTTCGGCATCATAAACGGCCCCAGACGCATGTTGTTGCCGTGTAGCTGGGAGACCGTCTCTAGGCTGGAGGACCGTCCCCCCGTCTCTAGGCTGGAGGACCGTCCCCCCGTCTCTAGACTGGTGGACCGTCCCCCCGTCTCTAGGCTGGAGGACCGTCCCCCCGTCTCTAGGCTGGGGGACCGTCTCTAGGCTGGAGGACCGTCCCCCCGTCTCTAAACTGGAGGACCGTCCCCCCGTCTAGACTGGTGGACCGTCCCCCCGTCTGTAGGCTGGAGGACCGTCCCCCCGTCTCTAGACTGGAGGACCGTCTCTAGGCTGGAGGACCGTCCCCCCGTCTCTAGGCTGGGGGACCGTCTCTAGGCTGGAGGACCGTCCCCCCGTCTCTAGACTGGAGGACCGTCTCTAGGCTGGAGGTCCGTCCCCCCGTCTCTAGGCTGGGGGACCGTCCCCCCCCGTCTCTAGGCTGGAGGACCGTAGTAGTTATTGAGTGACAGATGGGCGCCAGACGGCTGTCTGTAGTAATGGTCTCGCGGCTCTACTAAGGAGGCCCCTAGGGGCCCACGGTTCAGTGGGTCAGGTGACAGCACGTGGCGCTCTGCGGGGGGGTGGGGGCTCACAGTGCTAAATGCTAGCCTGTCCACAACGCTGCGTCTCGGCTCCACCCGGTGTGTCCTGCACCCAGTCCGGTCGTAGGCTGGGTGGGACGCACCGCCGCTCTCTGGTGGAGCGCGGCCTGCTGTATTGAACACCGTTTGGTGGTGGCTGTTAATCAATTGATTTGGAGAGCGTTCAAAGTGGCTCGTGAGACACGTCTGAGTGAATCAGTCGATGAGTCTGGGGTCACGTTGTGTGTGGAGTCATCGTGTCTGACCAGCCGCACACAACCTCACCGCATAAAACAACCATTGCATTTAAATCATAATCAACACAGCACTTTTATTTGAAGCATCTAAATCTTATTCTGGAGGTTTGAATCCTCTTCATTGGTCACATATATGTAAACACACAGTGAAATATGTTTCTCTGATATATTGAGGGCACCTCGGCCCAGGTGTTTTGGGGAGTTGAACCAAAGGTTCCAAAGCCAAGTCCCAACAGACTGGAGCTGTCCTGCTGCCCACCCGCATGCCGGTGTCTTCTGGTTTATTGGTCCAGAATGACCTTATACTGGGCATGTGATCAATAAAAAACGTGTCGTCTTTGAATTAGCAGTGTAATGGTCTCCCCTAAATAGTCTTCAATATATAAATTTTCTGAACGGAGTAATTTGACTCCATGGACGTTCCAATGGTCTGTGTTGGGACTGGGACTGCCTTCACAGCCGCTTCCTTGCATCCCTGTCCTGTGTGCTGTTGTAATTTGTGTGTGCATGTGCCAAGCTGTGGCACACACACACACACACACACACACACGAAACAAACCCAGGTCCTGCTGTGAACACACACACACACACACACGAAACAAACCCAGGTCCTGCTGTGACCTCACGGAGGTGGAATGCAGGTCAGGTGACCCGTGTGAAGTGTGGTTCAGGATCTCAATGTGGTCCTGAGCAGTGGTCCTGGTGGTGACCTTTGATCTATAGGAGGTTTATAGGACTGATGGTTCCCCTGGTGTTGACCTCTTGAGGTGATCTATAGGACTGATGGTTCCCCTGGTGTTGACCTCTTGAGGTGATCTATAGGTTTATAGGACTGATGGTTCCCCTGGTGTTGACCTCTTGAGGTGATCTATAGGTTTATAGGACTGATGGTTCCCCTGGTGTTGACCTCTTGAGGTGATCTATAGGTTTATAGGACTGATGGTTCCCCTGGTGTTGACCTCTTGAGGTGATCTATAGGTTTATAGGACTGATGGTTCCCCTGGTGTTGACCTCTTGAGGTGATCTATAGGTTTATAGGACTGATGGTTCCCCTGGTGTTGACCTCTTGAGGTGATCTATAGGTTTATAGGACTGATGGTTCCCCTGGTGTTGACCTCTTGAGGTGATCTATATGTTTATAGGACTGATGGTTCCCCTGGTGTTGACCTCTTGAGGTGATCTATAGGTTTATAGGACTGATGGTTTTCCCCTGGTGTTGACCTTGAGGTGATCTATATGTTTATAGGACTCATGGTTCCCCTGGTGTTGACCTCTTGAGGTGATCTATAGGACTGATGGTTCCCCTGGTGTTGACCTCTTGAGGTGATCTATAGGTTTATAGGACTGATGGTTCCCCTGGTGTTGACCTCTTGAGGTGATCTATAGGTTTATAGGACTGATGGTTCCCCTGGTGTTGACCTCTTGAGGTGATCTATAGGTTTATAGGACTGATGGTTCCCCTGCTGCAGGCGTCTTCAATGTTACTCGTGTCATGAGGGTAACCTAGGGCTCTGACTATTACCTGATCATCTCAATCTCATTCATATGGTTGAATGGATTGATTTAAAAGGTTAAACACAGAGTCGTAGGCTTACAGTATCTATCCATCCTACGTCTGGGAGGACACGCCCCCTGTGTGATGTCACCATCTCAAGGATCATCTCTTGTCTCATGACAATTTAGAAAGGGGTTGTAATGTCTGATCCCACTCCCACCCCTGGGGGTAAAATAAGGACCCTTCAACAATCCTACTCCCCATCATCCAGTGAATATCTAAGTTGAGGCCATGTTTTGTGTACGTAATGGAAAATGGACCATTTATATAATGCTTTACCCAAATGATTTACAATGATTGTTCACCCATCATTCCTAGGCCGACAGCGGTGTCAGCCATGTGAGGAGACGGCCAGCTGCCCAGGAGCAGTTAGGGTTAGGAGGAGCAGTTAGGGTTAGGAGGAGCAGTTAGGGTTAGGAGGAGCTGGGGGAACAAACCAGACACTTGCTGGTTGCTGGTTCATAATATAATTTTTTTTTATAATATATAGTGTGTGTATATTATTATGGCTTATTAGAAAGGAAGTGCACTCATGACTTCTGGTGACTAGTTGTTCTCTTGTCTACCTGTTTAATGACCTTATTGTAAACTGCTACATGAATATGCACCAACTTGACCTAATGCAGTAAATGGAACTATATAAATGATTTAACTGAATCAACTGCTCCCTGTAGATGTGTCAACATGTTCTAGTTACAGTGGTGTAATCAACGGATACATGCAGACTTAGTTCCCCCCTCGTGTGAACCATGGAAAACTGAGTTTCCGGCGTGAGAGCACTTGAGATGGTGATTAAGGGCTTTACAAATAAAATGGACTTGACAACTTCCCAGCCTCCATGTTGGTTGTGTCATGGACACTCTGGACACGTGTGTTGTAGTTTAGAGACGGCAGTGAGATAGACAGCTTTATACCAGGGATGCTCCGTCTGGCTCTTTGGGGCCGATCTCCAGAATCAGACTTGGCCAATCACCGATCACACAATGGTCTGGGACTATGGGGATCTTCCATTTAAAGTTCCATATATTGTGTCGTATTATATATTTAATTACTATGTAGAGCAATAAAAGTAACTATTCTGAAATGCATTTCAGAAATATAATGTACTATATATCACAATATCATCTCACGTGATGCTACTCAACCAATCAATCAATCATTGCTGCAGTCAGTCAGTGAGCACACACACACACACACACACACACACGGACTGAGAAACAGTCAGAGTAGTTTCACATAACAGAAATAACTAAATGACCAAAGGCAGACAGTGTAAACTCCTCCATGTTGGTTCTTCCCAGCTGCTCAGACCAGTACGTCTCATCTGTTCCGTGGTGATTATTAAAAGCGTTAATGTGAAGCGGCACTTTGAGAAAAAGCACACATCTTTTGAGCAATCATACCCACCCAAAATAATAAACGATCTATGAGCCGATATGATGGATCTGTATTCACCGGTAGCTTTCAGCAGTGCTGCCAGCTTTTCTGCACACATAAAAGTCGCAATAAAAGTCATGTATTTTGCGTCTTCTAGTGGGCCAAATCAGATGACGCAAAATACGCAATATAATATATCTGCCAAAAATGATCAGTGGCCAAGGAGCGTCCATAATTTATACACCTGTCGTTATCCTTCATCTTTCCTTTCTTCCTTATTCCCCTCCCTCCTCTCCTTCCCTCCATTCTCTCTGTCTTTCCTCTCCTCTTCTCTCCCCTCCTTCCTTTGCCTCTTTCCTCTCCTCTCCTCTCTCTTGCCTATCCTGTTTACTCAGTTCTTCAATGGGGACTTTCGTAAGCCGGTGGTCCTAAAACGGAGTACTCAAAGTATTCTAAGCTCAACCTCCGTAAAGCAGGGATAAAGATGGACCATTTTGTGCATCGGTGTAGTGGGGGTTAATCTGTGATGTTGAAAGGATGATCTGTTATGTTCATTTCAGGTCTTCCTCTTTTCTCTCTTCTTCCTCCCCCTGTTTCCTCTCCTTCCTCCTCCTTCTTGTACCCATATCTTGTATAGAACTATTCATGGCTGGTCTTTGACTGCTGCTAGCATGATTCCTGCTGGACCCTTAATGCCGTCATCTAAGTCACACGCAGGACGGTCATGGTGGTTAGAGCCTGTGTTGTCATGATGACCACCAACAGGAGATATCTCTTCTGAAGGATGTTGTTGAAGTGCTGGAACATTTATTCTGTAGTTGATCGTAGGATGGTCTACTCTTATCCACGTTACCACGTTGTTTTGAATACAAAGGCATTTAAGCAAGACTAAATCCGTTCTCTGCTGGTTCCTCAGCGTGCGTCCATTGGGCCAGCGGTCTGTCTGCGTGTGAAGTGGTTTGGCTGAGGGCAGCGTTGGTTGGTTAGTTGGTTGATGAAGGGAGATGAAGGCAGTACAGTTTCCCACACAGCGGTGAGAGTTGGCCGGTGGTGAGCTGCTTGTTGTGTGGTCGGATGCTACAGCCTGGTGGTGGATGATGATGATGATGTTGTTGTTGGAGCACAATGTTGTGTTGTCCGGTGAACCCCGGGTAAGCCCGGGCTTTGGCCGTAGGGCCTACTTAATCCTAGGCTTTCAGCATCTCCTCATAATACGCAGGACCACTGTGGTGGATGGATGGTGTGTATGAACCGTTCCTTCTCAAGGTGTCTCCACTCTGGGTTTGGGGAGCTTCTCCGGACCTCTGCGCTAGCGAGTGTTGTATAATGTGGGGCCTGTGAAGCTAGAAGGGCTCTATAGAAGGGCTATACAAATGAAATATAACTAGAAAACAGTCAGAATAAAAATATGAAATGTATAAAAGGATATTCACACGCAACAATGTACATGAACCGTACATAAACATACAGATATGTCTGTAGCTATGAAGTGATGCTGGGATTCTGGCCCGGTTCAGAGGTTGTTCTAGTGTCTGACCCGGGTCCCTTCCTCTCCTGCAGGAGCACCACCTCCAGCGGGCCATCTCCGCCCAGCAGCTGTACGGCGAGAAACGGGACAACATGGTTATCCCAGTGCCAGAAGCAGAGAGCAACATCCCCTGCTACGAGTCGTCCTACTCCGGAGACTTCAACATGCCAAAGCAGCTCATTCACATACAGCGTGAGTAGTACCACCACCCCCACCACCACCACCACCATCAACCCCACCACCACCACCACCATCAACCCCAACACCACCACCCCCTCCACCACCACCACCACCAACCCCACCACCACCACCACCAACCCCAACACCACCACCATCAACCCCAACCCCACCACCACCATCAACCCCAACACCACCACCACCACCAACCCCACCACCACTGTTTTTACCCCCGCCATTGAAGATGGAACAGAGGTCATGTTTTCACCTCTGTCTGTCCGCCGATGGACAAACAGACAAAACATTAGTTTGTCTGTTAGCAAGGTAACTCAAAAACCTATGTACAGAATAGGACCAAACGTGCCTGTTGGATGACTTATGGGCCAAGGAACAGTTAGTGAGGTTTTGGTGCAAATTCAGACCTGAATCCAGATCCTGGCAACGGTATGTTCTCTACTGGGGGCATGTAGCTCTGTGACCTAGCTGCTGTTACTGGCTGAGCAGCTGATGGGAGGGCGTTACATGGTGTAGAGGGGGTGGGAGAGCGTTACATGGTGTAGAGGTGATGGGAGAGCGTTACATGGTGTAGAGGGGGTGGGAGAGCGTTACATGGTGTAGAGGTGATGGGAGAGCGTTACATGGTGTAGAGGGGGTGGGAGAGCGTTACATGGTGTAGAGGGGGTGGGAGAGCGTTACATGGTGATGAGGGGGTGGGAGAGCGTTACATGGTGTAGAGGGGGTGGGAGAGCGTTACATGGTGATGAGGGGATGGGAGAGCGTTACATGGTGTAGAGGGGGTGGGAGAGCGTTACATGGTGTAGAGGTGATGGGAGAGCGTTACATGGTGTAGAGGTGATGGGAGAGCGTTACATGGTGTAGAGGTGATGGGAGAGCGTTACATGGTGTAGAGGTGATGGGAGAGCGTTACATGGTGTAGAGAGGTGATGGGAGAGCGTTACATGGTGTAGAGGTGATGGGAGAGCGTTACATGGTGTAGAGGGGGGATGGGAGAGCGTTACATGGTGTAGAGGTGATGGGAGAGCGTTACATGGTGTAGAGAGGGGATGGGAGAGCGTTACATGGTGTAGAGGTGATGGGAGAGCGTTACATGGTGTAGAGGTGATGGGAGAGCGTTACATGGTGTAGAGAGGTGATGGGAGAGCGTTACATGGTGTAGAGGTGATGGGAGAGCGTTACATGGTGTAGAGGGGGGATGGGAGAGCGTTACATGGTGTAGAGGTGATGGGAGAGCGTTACATGGTGTAGAGGTGATGGGAGAGCGTTACATGGTGTAGAGGTGATGGGAGAGCGTTACATGGTGTAGAGGGGGGATGGGATAGCGTTACATGGTGTAGAGGTGATGGGAGAGCGTTACATGGTGTAGAGGGGGGATGGGAGAGCGTTACATGGTGTAGAGGTGATGGGAGAGCGTTACATGGTGTAGAGGGGGGATGGGAGAGCGTTACATGGTGTAGAGGTGATGGGAGAGCGTTACATGGTGTAGAGGGGGGATGGGAGAGCGTTACATGGTGTAGAGGGGATGGGAGAGCGTTACATGGTGTAGAGAGGGGATGGGAGAGCGTTACATGGTGTAGTCAGGCTGCTGTGTGGATTGGTCCCTTGTTTTAAAGGCTACACTTAGACTGCCCAGTGTTCTCCAGTCAGCCTCTCGGGTTTAGCAGCTGTTCTGCTGTAGGATCATACATAGGTCTGATTCCTATAGGATCATACATAGGTCTGATTCCTATAGGATCATACATAGGTCTGATTCCTATAGGATCATACATAGGTCTGATTCCTATAGGATCATACATAGGTCTGATTCCTATAGGATCATACATGGGTCTGATTCCTATAGGATCATACATAGGTCTGATTCCTATAGGATCATACATAGGTCTGATTCCTATAGGATCATACATAGGTCTGATTCCTATAGGATCATACATAGGTCTGATTCCTATAGGATCATACATAGGTCTGATTCCTATAGGATCATACATAGGTCTGATTCCTATAGGATCATACATAGGTCGGAGCCCTGGACATGGTGTTGGTCTTTTAAAACAGTCTCCGCCCCCAGGAGAACCCTGTCATTCCTCAAAGAAACAAACGTTGGCAGCAGTGGAGCAACGAAGAGATTGTTGAGTGGTGATCTCTCCAGCTCCCGGCCTCAGACCACACACTGAACCACAGTCCTAGAGTAGGGGAAAACCTGGAGAAGGACACCAAACCAAGCCACATTCATCTGTTGCCGTCGCTGTGTTCTTGTACCTCAGAGGGCCCTTATGTTGAAGTGTAGTGTATATTGAGTGTACTGTATATTGTTAGTGTTGATGGTTAATGTCATCCAGTTGCTGTACATGTAGTACTTCACTGAGTAGAACTGCTTTAGAAAACGTTGGTTTCCAATGAACCAGCGTGGGATTAACATGAGACTAGACATAATATCAGGTCAGAAGTTGTAGTTCTGGAGACTCTTCTTGTCTGAGAAGTTCTCTGCCACAATAGGATACTTTGTTTATTGATTTTGGCTCTATGAAAAATGTTGTATTTACAGAGGATTGAATACAAAAACATCTCTAAATGAAAGTGAAACAAGAATTCTAAAGGTTTTAATGTAATGGGAAGCAAAGAAGATGGATGTTTGCATTTTAAAATTGGAACTGAGACAGGAAACCTTTCAATGTCCATCCCTACACTTGGATTAATTAAAATGTGTCATTTGACTAGTTTTCCATATGGCTGCTAGGCTAGTCCTAAAGCTAGGTGTGTTCAGGTGTGCAGCTTGTAGAGCAACACCGTCCAGTGGAGACTGGAGGGTCTGTTCAGAAGAGCTCATTAAGTCAGAGTAATTAAAGACAGAATACAAGGTGGACAATGACCATGTTGACGTGCTGATGAAGGGAGGAGGGCCAGGACAGAACAGACTTCAGAAAGAGGTGTGTGTGTGTGTGTGTGTGTGTGTGTGTGTGTGTGTGTGTGTGTGTGTGTGTGTGTGTGTGTGTGTGTGTGTGTGTGTGTGTGTGTGTGTGTGTGTGTGTGTGTGTGTGTGTGTGTGTGTGTGGTGTGTGTGTGTGTGTGTGTGTGTGTGTGTGTGTGTGTGTGTGTGTGTGTGTGTGTGATAGTGGAACTCTGCAGAGACACAAGACCTGGGTTCAGTCTGTAGTAAAACATTTTGAAATGGACCACTTCAGTCTGTTTCCATCCCTGAACACTGGTGGTTGGATGTGTGTGTGAGGTTTGTGTTGATTTAAGCTACAGTCTGAGTCAGGACTCTAACCCGGTCTCCTCTTCCTCCCTGTGGTCCTTCAGCTTTCAGCCTGGACACAGAGCAGCCCGACTACGACCTGGACTCAGACGACGAGGCCTTCGTACTCAAGCTGAAGAAGAATATGGAGATCAGCTTCCACCAGTTTGAGGAGATGGTCGACCGACTGGAGAAGGGCAGTGGACAACAGGTTGGCTACACGGATCACAAATCCCTCTCTCCTTCAGTCTCTCTGTCTCTCTCTCCGTCTCTCTCTCTCTCGACCACTATTTCTCCCCCCTCTCTTTAGATGGACTTCCTTGAACACGTCAGTTTGTGTTAGACTAATGGTCCTCAGTCTTTTTCTGATTGATCCAATCAGAACTGTTTACAGATATTGACCTCCTGATCAATATTCATTTCAAGGCATAGACTTGTTTGTGGCTTTCTCTGAATGCCATTTCCCAATGGTCAACTTGGTCACAACGGCAGGTCAATACACTAATTCATAGTTGGATCCGTCCTTCTAAACTGATGGATGGTTCTGAGTTGGACTTATTCAGAAGACCCCCTAAACCTAATGAATGGTTCATCTCTCAGTCAGATGACCTCCTAAACCTAATGAATGGTTCATCTCTCAGTCAGATGACCTCCTAAACCTAATGAATGGTTCATCTCTCAGTCAGATGACCTCCTAAACCTAATGAATGGTTCATCTCTCAGTCAGATGACCTCCTAAACCTAATGAATGGTTCATCTCTCAGTCAGATGACCTCCTAAACCTAATGAATGGTTCATCTCTCAGTCAGATGACCTCCTAAACCTAATGAATGGTTCATCTCTCAGTCAGATGACCTCCTAAACCTGACAGAGGGTTCATCTCTCAGTCAGATGACCTCCTAAACCTGACGAATGGTTTATCTCTTAGTCAGATGACCTCCTAAACCTGACAGAGGGTTCATCTCTCAGTCAGATGACCTCCTAAGGGGTTTGACCTCCTAAACATAATGGACGGGTTATCTGTCAGATGACCTCCTAAACCTGACGGTTCTTCTCCCCAGCTGGTGAGCCTGCCCGAGGCCAAGCTGCTCCTGAAGGAGGATGACGAGCTGATCCGGGAGGTGTTCGACTACTGGAGCCACAAGAGGAAGGTGTGCAAGGTGGGTTGCCTGCTGGCCGTGGTCAAGCAGGAGAAGAGGGACGGCTCCAGCACCAGCGACCCCTACGTGGCCTTCCGACGGAGGACGGAGAAGATGCAGACCCGGAAGGTGAGGGTCTACATCCTTCAAAGGAGGATACGGGTTGTGGTCCTGCTGCTCTCTGGGGGAACAGGAGCCCTCACTGGGTCTGTGGGAACCTTTACAATGACTAAAGTTGTTTGCACCAATTTCAGCCTCTTTCCCTTTTCTTGTAAGTTTCTTAGCACTCATGTCTGTACTGAAAGTAAAACTTTTATTGTTTTAAAACACTCTTTAAGGAAACCTCTGCCTTCACTTCAAACTGAATTTTTAGACCCATTGTGCCACCAAGTGGCCAAGAGGAGAATCGCTTTGGAGTAGAGTTACAAACAGCATTGGAAGAAATTAACATTTGATCTCTACATTGAACATGTTGATCATATATTGTAAAATGTAACATGACAGTTGGATTGTTGCTGGGCGTATGCTATGGGGTCCATCCATCGTCTACCGCTCATCCGTGGTCTGGTCACGGATGCTATGGGGTGTTGAATGTTAAAGTAATGGGTGATATGGTGACTGGTGTGCTCTAGTATATAAAGTGGTTTGTTGTATATGGTACTAAACGTTCTCCGCGTTCCCCTCAGAACCGTAAGAACGACGAGGCCTCGTACGAGAAGATGCTGAAGCTGAGGAGAGACCTGAGCCGGGCGGTCACCATCCTGGAGATGATCAAAAGGAGGGAGAAGAGCAAGCGAGAGCTGCTCCACCTCACCCTGGAGATCTTCGAGAAGAGGTAGGACACGGCCTTGCTTCCTCGTCTCCTCCCTTGGCATCCTCCTATTCTCCTCGCCTCCTAACTTCCCCGCCTCCTAACTTCCCGCTCCTCTCTGACTCGTGTGTCTCTCCAGGAATGTGATGTCTGACTACAGCGGGGAGGTGATGGCGGATGTTCTGGTCCAGCAGGCCCTGGTCAAGCCCCAGATCATCCCCCTGGTCCCCATCGTCAACCAGTACCGGCACCCGGACCACCTGGACCTCAAGAGCTACAAGACCAAGGTGAGACCCTACACACGGGACTCACCCTGGACCCCTGGGGCCTCATACACAGGGGGGACACAGGGACTCAGTGTGTGGTGTGTGTGTGTGTGTGTGTGTGTGTGTGTGTGTGTGTGTGTGTGTGTGTG